>CM074782.1:26407452-26928766 GCA_037355745.1 Pseudo-nitzschia multiseries | reverse complement strand
CGACTGCAATTATTCCATCGATAATTGCCTTATCAGACCTGCTAGTACAATGCTTACAATTTGATTCTTTGACCAGTCACCCACTTGATACACAACACAAGAATCAACGATCCACAATCCCTCTCGCTGTTGTGGACACGCCCGTACCATTCTGGTTTTCTAAGACAGATGATAACCAAATTTCGTTGCTCCGCAACCGCCGTTTTGTAACCACCATCATATTGCCTTTTGCAAGCTCGTTCTTACGATCGATTCCTTTGCTGTAGCCAACGCCAATAGCGACAACATATTCACCAACATCGCCCGATTGTTTCTACATAAAGAAAGTGTGTCGTAACAAACAACAAACGCAATCGGTCTTACGATCGATTGATTTAGTGAGCAAGATCTTCTGTTACAGTTCAATCGGCCTTGTCAATGCCGATCGACAGGTTAATTACTTGTCGGAAATTACTCGTCGTATCGTGTAATTTCAAGCATACAAAACACACGTAAATAAGACACAAAACACACGCAAAACCATCTTCAATCGGTCTTTTGTTTTATCGTATTATCGTGTAATTCACCGTGATATTCTCGTTGAATATCACATATGATTGTACCTTATCATGTAGAATTATTACTAGGTTGTACGTAGATTTTAGGGCATGATAGTGTTTTAGAGTTGTTAATTCTTCGAAGAGTGAGCTGATGGGGAGAATTTCGCTAAGAGGCAATCCACATGGATAATCGCCGATGATTATTCACTCAGGTTAAATAACCTTACGAATAAGGTTATTTGCCTTTGTGACTCTTCGTACGTACGAATATGCGTTTACACGGTGTATTCTTTTCAGTCCCCTTTAGTCATAAATCCTCCAACCGTTAAGCGGCTGGATTCTATGACTTAATATGTTCATCGTGAGTCATTCGTGTGTTGAATACCAAACTGTATCCAGTCTACCATCAGAGGCCCTATCAAAAGAAATGGGGAGGCATTTTGCCATTCATTCTGGCTTGTATCATGGCGTTTTGCCCTGATCCTTGCCGGTTTGATATATATTGTATTCATGGATCAAATTATCCATCTTCGAAATGCTCATTGCAGATCGATTCGTTTCCATGATCGAACTTAGTAAAATCAACTTGTTACTCCGATCGGATGATCGATCGAACATTCCATCGAATGATTAATTCTTTCCTTACCACATGCAACGAGAACAATGTTCTCTGAAAACAGCGCCACTCATTAGCTTTGTAAACAAATCAGCAATATTTGTTGAACCTGGTTCCTTTGCAACTCTGATAATTCCTGCTGCAATAGATTCGCGTGCTTTGTGGTATGCAATGCTGTTGTGCTTCTTTTTACATGGGCTCTCAGGTCGTGTAACATTTGTGACAACCGAATCATTATCACAATACACATTTGTGCTTCCATCAATTGGAACACCCATCATTCTCAACTTGTACCTTAGACCTTCAACCAATTCGATTGCAATTTTCAAAGCAATGATTTCAGATCCAAAAGTTGATGTTTCAACTGTTGTTTGTCTTTTGGAAAACCAAATGATCGGTGCATTATTAATGAATATAATAACACCGGTATGAGACCTTCTTGTTGCCTTGCATCCAGCATGGTCAGCATCAACAAAACAACTCATCGTCACATGTTTTCCCAAAGCTTCAGGCATATCTGCTGGTATTACTTCAGCAGCACCAGGATAAAATTCAGACCAATCGCATTTTTGGAATTTACTCTCATCGATGCTTGGTACTGTATCATCAAAGACCAATTTTGACCTGTTGTACTTTTTCAAATATGCAAATATATGAAACAACTGATTCAAGTGTCCTTTTCTTGCTTGTACCAGATACCTTGACATCAGCGAGACTGGCATTACAATGTCTAGCCTTCCTAATTCACAAATCCACCTGAGGACGCCAATCAAACCTTGATAGTAGTTTTGCAATTCAGGATTCAATTCCTCTGATATATCAATTTCCGGTCGATAATCATGTGACAGTGGACTGGATGCTGATTTTGGTAGATACTTGTAGCCATATTTTTCAGTTCCTAACTCTTGTTCGACTGCTGCAACAGCTTTCGCCGTATACTTAGTGCTTGATAATGACCATCTTGGCTTTGAATCACCCTCAAAGTAGAACTTTCCAATATCTGCTCCCAAATACAGAGTTGGCTCTTCAATGGTATCATCCTTCAGTTTGAACTTGCGCTCAATGTTTTCAAGCTGGAACTTTGGATCTTCGCCAGAACATAAGATGTCGTCTAGATAGGCAATCAGCATTGCCCAGTATCTGGATCCATCTTTCCTGGTTTCAATTCGTAAGTGCACGTCCGGATCTGCTTTGCATGGTGAATATCCAAGATCTCTCAAATGCTGTGTGAGATATGACCTGAAAGATGCACCTGCTACCGGCAGACCATACAATGCGCGAACTATCTTGCAAGGCCTTCCTGCAAGATGTGGTGGAAAACCATCTTCAGCTCTCGCTTTTAGAAAGTATTTCTCTTTAATCGGGGCTGTCAAATATGCATTTTGAATATCTACTGAGAGAACCTTCAAATCATTCAGCGCTGCCAGTAGGAAGAATATCCTCACTGAATCCCGACTGGGAACCGATGAGTAGGTATTTTCTTTTGCCACTGCAGGAACTTTATGACCGTCCCCTACTAACCTAGCCTTCCTTGTTAAGGATCCAAGCTTGATGTCAAAAATCATGTGGGTTGTTATTTCCTTGTGACCGACTGGAATAACATCATCATCGGAAAATTCGAACGCTGCCATATTGTTGGTCATTTCTTTGTGAATTGCCCTTTCCCAGTGATCAGTGCCTGTTTTCTTATCAATAGCCAGCGCTTGTTTGATTGAATGTGGCAACTCAACGCCATACTTGTGAGTCTTCAACCAATACTTGGCTGTTTTGGCTGCCTTAAGGATCCGTTCCTTTCTTCTCAAAATTTTGTGCACCCACCATCTGAATGCTGGTGATTTTTCGAGATTATTGTTGACAGCATACTCAGCTAATTGCACTGGAAATGATTCTTTCACATCGCTTAACTTACACCATGATTCGGTGCCATCTTTCCAACTGGCGAGAATCCTCCAACCCCTAGTTGTCGGCTTATGGGTTTTCCTGCCATTTTTTGCTATGGTCGTGGCTTCATCATCAGTTAGTGCAGTGTTGTCGCATTCATGGTCAATGAGCTCATCTAGTAGAGTGAACATCCTTCCGTCATCATCAACAGAACTGTACAGACTCTCTGCAACAATATTTGCCGTGTATTCCTCTATGGTGCCATCAGGTAGTTGCAATTTGTACAGCCTCGTGTCTAGTACGGGATTCTCATTTCTAAGTCCAATTGGTCTGTTTTGCAAGTCTCGCACTCTATCCTTGACAACACACCTGAGTCTTTCATCATTTCTTTCAATGATCACTTCATTGCCCAGATATTCATCTGGTTCATCAATATCTTCTACTGACGCTTCTGGTTCAGCCATTTCAAGTTTCAGATCAGGTGATTCTACTGGTTGATCCTCAAATAGTTTCATTTGAGGCTCCGGGTAGTTTTCCTGGAAGAAGGACGCGCTATCCTTCACTTCATCACCAATCTTGGATTCAATTGATTTGTCAATTGCTTCCATTCTTCTGAGGATATCTCTATCTCTCCATTCGAATTCTTTGACAGGCCTTATTGAATTTGTAGATATTGGTATTGCTGATTCAGTCAGGAGCCAGAAACAATCACCCCCACCTACCTTATTGCCACAGGGACCCAACCATCGTCCCAGCCTTTCAACGCCTCGAGTAGAAGAATCACCTTTATCATAGTAAAACACAAAATCATACCATTCTGATGAAGTATATAGTGTAATATCGGGCCTATAGCCATGGACCAATTCAAATGGAGTTCGCCCCATTGAAGAAGGGTTGCTTGATGCTGTTCTCTGCCTGATGTTTGCACATAATTCACCACAAAATGACCATAATCGCCTCGGTGATTTCTTCTTCGCTGACTTGGTTGTGATAGCACTCCCAAGATGTCCAATCGCTTGTTCTGCTTGATTTTGAAATGGGCAATGAGGTTGTATGAATGTCTGGTGAATATGATTGCGCTTTACAATTGAATTCCAGTGCGTCTTGTAAGTTCTTGGAGATCCTTGTTCTGGTGCACCGTCAGAAATCAAATGCTCTGGAATTCCAATTTCATGAATGAATGTTTTCAATCCTTGATGCGCCTGGGATTTGTCCTGTATTGGTATAAATACTTCAAACCCATTTCCATTTGTGAAGATTTGTGCACATTTCTCCTGTCTCATAATACTGGTCGTTCTAGCATGCCACGTATCAGTGTACCAGGTTCCTTGTGCAATTCTCTTGTTCCTGAAGCGCTGTGTAGGCAGTCTCTTCATCAATGGTAATTGCAAATTCCTGAGCGCCTTCTGGGTTGTGACCTTCAATGTCTGCTCAGCTTTCTTGAAACTAATATTCCAAGTTTTGGCTAGGCGTTCAAAGTCAACTTTGTTTGGACCCTCAATAGCTATCACTGATGGCCCCCATTGATTTCTTCTATCAAAAGATCTCCTTTCAAGTGTATTGTCAATTTCTTGCAAGTTAGGGGCTTGTTTTGATTCGACTTCAGGAGCTTCCATGAAATCAAATTCTGTGTCATCAAACAAAAATTGGTCTACCCTTCGCGCGCTTGAAATATTCCTTACTGAAGAAATTCGATGAGCAATATTTCCATCTGTTGTAATTTGGCATTCAGTTAGCATTCTTCTTGTTGATACCTGATGTACTCTCATCAGTTTGCATTGCTGCATCACGCTTGGATGCCTGTTGTACAAGCTGGTCTTGGGGAGCATACCTGTAACATTACTTGCAGGTTCTGTTACAATCGAACTTGTATCCATGGCTTGATCCTCTTCGGTCGACATAGCTTGAAGGCTAAACTGGTCCCCTGAAATTGGATCTCCATTGTCAATGGCTATCTCGGCCATCCTGAACTTCAGTGAATGTGGATCCCAAGGGGTATCATTTGTTGCAATCAAATGTTGACATTCATCAAGCTCCATTCTTGTTGGCTTTCTAGTGGGAAAATATGAGATCACATTTCTCATACTCAGTTTGATAAAAACTTTCTTCGGATCATCATCTTCCATTGGCGTTTGAATTGTAATTCCATGCTTGGATCTTGGATCAAATTGACACGGTGTTTCCTCAACAGAATTGAAATTGCAGTCCCTCACCTGATTTGGGCATATCAAGCTGTTCTTCAATTTGTTCCCAAAGTACAGCGCTTGATGGAACACTATGATATATACTTGGCCTGATGTTGGATTTGTCCATGCCGTAGCACAGCTTCCAATCGGGATCTTCTTGATGGGCTTGTACTCTTCAGAAAAAGGTGCAACATCAACATGTGTTGTGATCTGATCAGGATTCAGCAATACCATATTGCTTCCTGCCGCAGTAGTGTCTGCATGTGAGTCTAACTCACAATATCCTTCTTCATTTTCTCCATCATCAAAATCTACAGGAACATTCATCTTGTATAATGACCGGCTCACCATTGTTAACAATTTGTGTTCTAGTGATAGTGTCCGGTTATTATGTCATTTCTTAGATTTTGAGCCAAAACTGTCACCCGCGCCTTCATTCTCAGTTTCTTTCTTTTTAGTCTCAGCAGACTTGAGATTTCTTTTCTTCTTTGCTTGTCTCATCTGGTAAAGCTCCTGTCACTGTTCTTTTGACATTGTTTTATAAACACTTGTTGGATAGGGCTTGCATTCAACTTTTCCTGTAAACGTTCCAGTCGTTTTCTGCTTCTTGTTGCTGGTTGTGCCCACAGAATACACACTTCTGGAACCTTGTTTATGCTTCCCATTTGCAAGTTTCTTCAATCCAAGTCAATTGGTGAATAGAATCAAACATTCATTGAAGTTGTCACGATAGTCTTTGCTCTCATCAATTGCATCTGCTTTTGCAGCATCAAGCCGCTCATCACTGATTGAATTGATAAAATCCCAAACAAACCTCCTTTCATTGTGGTTCTTTTCGAATCTCAGAATTGTTCCATGGAAAGCAGTCCAGTTTCGCTTGTGCTTGTTCCAGTCATAATTCTTAGCATCGCCAGTGTAATGTGAATCTTTCATTTCCTGATAGGTTTTGTTCAAAACCATAGTGATATTGGTATCAGTGTAAGCATGTTGCATCAATGAAATGAAAGCATTTCTAGCGTTACCTGAGTTCAGAGCAGTGTTTTGGAAATGTGCCACATATTCCCAACCAGGACCTTTTCTTGTTGCATCACATAACAGCCTCCAGACGACGTTGTTATCCTCATCATACTGGTGACCTGACAAGACGCCACACCTTTCGTTGTAGTCACTCCAAGTTGGGTAGGTATCTGATGAACTTTGCCCGACTGTTCCAGACCTGGCTTCATCAGTAACAACTTCCTTCTCTTGGGGTCTTATGACATACAAGATTGGGAATCCCTCAGAGTTGAATCTGTACCTCAAGTTTTGTCGAAAGCCTTCCTCCCATTCTCTGAACTTCGTAAGGTCCTTTAGCTCAGGTGGGGTTGCTTTTTCCTGTGATTTCACACTCGCCTCCATCATCTTGATTCTGAATTGCTGCAATTCCAGGTTGTTTGGGTTTGCTTTCCAGTCGATGGCCCTTGGCTTGACTCCAATCAATGGTTGGTACCGTGCCCAACTCGCCCATGTGAGAAGCCTCGATGATAGCCTGTTACCGTAGTGGATACTTTTTGGATTCGGACAGTCTGGACTGATGGATTTCAATCCATGCATAAATGACTTGATGCTTTCCTTGTTTAGGTCTGTAATTTCACGAATATTAGACATCCCGCCCCTCATGATTTCCTCAGCTGATTCATAGTTGATACCAAAATCCATCAGGCTACTTCTGAAGGCAAGCTGTTCTGGATTTAGAAATCTCCCATTGTTGAATCCCCTGATCTTTATTCTGGGTTGAGGTAACCTGCTTGCAAGTCGGTTAGCCCTTGCGTCGGCACCTTGGTCAGCATCGTTTTCCTCGTCATTGTCACTATCCTCGTCATCTGGGTTCTCACCCCTTCTTTCTGCATCTCTTATTGCTCTGATTCTTTTCTTTACTTCTTGGTCGATGATTCTCTTCATGGTTGAGTTTGTTTCTGGGTCGCCAAGGGCCCTTTCCATTACTTGCATGATTTTATCTTCAAACTCTTCATCATCTCCCCTACCTCCTCCTCCGTTGTTCTCATCAGAATCCTGTGGATCGTCCACTTCCATTTTTTCTTCTTCTTCTTCACTGTTGTCGTTTGCTCTATTTCGTACCATAGTGGAGGGGATATTCTAATGGTCGGATGGTCGCTCTGAAGAGAGTTTTGGAGTATTCGTAGGATGGATATTCGGAGGTGGTATGTGGAGAGAGAATGTAATCGAATCGAGGGTTTGGATGTGAGATATGGATGTTAATCGTTGGTGACTGTTGAGTGTGATTTGCTTATCTATTCGTATGTGTATATCCGGATCAAATTTTTGTTCCAGTTTGTTTATACTTTTGTTCGGATCGAGTTTTCGTTCCGGTTTGTGTGAGCTTTTGCTTTTGTTGCAAATCAAGATTGTGAGCTTTCCTATCCTTTCTTGGGATTTTGCTCATTCTGTATTTCTGTGGTGAAAGATTGAAAGATTGTTTCCTGAGAATTTAGTGTTCTCTTTTTCATTTTGGATCTTTCCGATCTTCGAGGATTGGTGTTCTCATATCTTTGGATTTTCGTTTTCGTGTGGGCAGATGCTTTTTACAATCTGTTCCTTCCGGGCAGATGCCCTTTGCAATCTGTTCCTTCCAATCTGTTTCACCACAGAATACTTCAGGCTCAATCTTCTTGCTCGCTCATTCTTGTTTTCAGTGAAAGATCAGTGTTCTCGAATTGGATATTGATTCCTTTCAACTGATGCCAACCTGGGCGGCTCTTTCGACTGAGCCGTCCAGCCCTTTTCCCTTGCTTGTTTTGCTGGATCTCGTAACCCGGTGGAGCCACCACCTTGGTTCGGTTCTTTGGTCTCTTCTTTCAGGGAGACCGCCCTGGTGTTGGTCTATTCCATGGCTCCACAAGCAATTGCCCCTTTTACATCCTTGAGGGTTGATGCCGGTAGCTGATCAGGCTATTCAGATTCGTCTTCGAGCTCAACTGCGTTTCGGGAAACGCCATTTGTCGGTCCTCCACAGCTCGTAGAGTGCTGTGGGTCTGATAAACTAAAGAAAGTGTGTCGTAACAAACAACAAACGCAATCGGTCTTACGATCGATTGATTTAGTGAGCAAGATCTTCTGTTACAGTTCAATCGGCCTTGTTGATGCCGATTGACAGGTTAATTACTTGTCGGAAATTACTCGTCGTATCGTGTAATTTCAAGCATACAAAACACACGTAAATAAGACACAAAACACACGCAAAACCATCTTCAATCGGTCTTTTGTTTTATCGTATTATCGTGTAATTCACCGTGATATTCTCGTTGAATATCACATATGATTGTACCTTATCATGTAGAATTATTACTAGGTTGTACGTAGATTTTAGGGCATGATAGTGTTTTAGAGTTGTTAATTCTTCGAAGAGTGAGCTGATGGGGAGAATTTCGCTAAGAGGCAATCCACATGGATAATCGCCGACGATTATTCACTCAGGTTAAATAACCTTACAAATAAGGTTATTTGCCTTCGTGACTCTTCGTACGTACGAATATGCGTTTACACGGTGTATTCTTTTCATACAACAACAGAAAAAGGAAACGAATTGTTGTGCTTCACCGCCGCGCATCAAGAACAACAACTACAACGGTAACGAATTTGCCGTCGCTTCGCCACTTCGCCACTTCAGCGGCCCGTTGTATCAAATTGAAAACGACTTCTCCTCATTATTGCGGACGTACCGATACCATCCTGGTCCTCTATCTCACAATATTGACAGAGATATCAAATTTTCTTTGACGAACAACAACAACAAACGCTTCGCCGCCGTCTACGACAACAACGGTAACGAATTCGTCAGTTTTCGAAGTAATCGAATACACATTTGCCAACGACCGCCGACAATACTTATTGTCGACACGCCAACAACAACAACGGTAACGAGTTTTCGTCGCTTCATCGTATCTCATCAAAGAAAAAAAACGACTTCGCCTCGTTATTCCGGACATACTGGTAACATTCTGGTCCTCCAACTCCAGATATTGACTGTGTTATCAAGTATTCACACGGAATTCTCCAATGCTACCGTTCATCAAATCTCATTCATCATGGATACTCCAGATCTCACATATCTGTTTCCATCATTTGATTTGAAACTTGCTCGTATCCTACATTCAACATTGGGTGTTCCTCAAGAAGCATGCAACCATATTTGTGAGGCTCTCATTGTAGCAGGAGCCACCACCTGGACTCGATGCGTTTGTGAAATTTTGGAATATGGTTATATTGTTGACCTTGAATACCAAGCTCAGACCGGTTCCGGTTCTATCAGTATAAAAGATCAACACACATTAACTACTACTTTTGCTGATCTTATAAATCATATCATTCCCCAAGCTGGCCATCACTGGTACGACCACAATCAGTACACCCGGGACGCTTTCCTTGCATTTTGTAATGCGCGCAACCAGCATCCTAAACTGACTGCTTTTTAAAACAAGGGTAATGCTGCAATTCCTTTAGCGCCATTTCCGCATGTTACTGATCAAGTTCCTCTGGCATCACAACAACGCAGAGTACAAGCTAAACCTTGCTTGACAAAACCAGTCCTATCACAGGCGTCATCTACGACAACGACATATGTTTCTAAGACGGCTCAAGCACCGGCATTATCTTCAGCACATGTTTTGGTCACGCCTCCAGCACATGTTTCAGGTCACGCCTCCAGCACTTGTTTCCTTACCGTCTCCAGCACCTGATCCTGCTTGCAAGACGCCTGTCATTTCTACTATTGCCAACAATGGGAACCCACTTGGATCACCTGAAACGCACAAGTTAGCTCCCAATACTGATCTCCATGCTTCCACATGTACTCCATCCTACACTTGGACTTACTTCCCCATCACCGAATCAGTCCGTTTTCACAGAGTTGTCTCTTCAACCATACTTACTGTCCACACGGACACTCCACCTGGTGATGCCTATCATATTACAAACCGTGAGGGTCACTCCCCACGTCCTTCCTCTAAGCCTTCAGCTAATTCAAGATGGACGTTTCATCCTAAATCTGCCACTGTGACATTCCACCGGTCGCCCAAGCAATTTTCTTCCCACAAGCCTTGTACTTCCATTCCTTTGTTGCAACTTCCACCATCTGGGGCATTTTCTAAGGATAGTGTCGTTCCAAGCTCAGGTCATGCCATCGTTCCAAGCTCAGGTCATGCCTATTCACAGCATGGTGGTGCATCTTCTTGCCCTGGTTGGAAGCCCCTTTATGGGGCACATTCCTTGACCTACAACTCGCCTGCTGTGTGCATCACCAAACGGCATTCGTGATGCTATCAAGCTCAAGCTGTATCACCTACATGCTACTCTCTTGGTTGCTAATTGGACTTACGATGACATTACTTGATATGGGGCATGATTGGATTCCTACGAATCTGATTGGATTCCTACAAACCGATTGATTTCTATGAGTTGATCTGTGACAAAGCCACTTGGCATGTCGTCTTTCCGACTGTCTTGCAGAAACGCTTGATATGGGGCATGATTGGATTTCCTACGAATCGACTATGTATCTCTGTACCAATTCGATTTCCTACGAATCGACTATGTATTAGTGTTTGATATCCACAAATGGATTCCTACGATTCCTTTCAAGTTGATGATTTCACGAGATCGATGATACTACGATTCAATTGTTCATTCTCCGATTCGATTCTCCGATTCAAGCTTGATTAATCCAAATCTTTGATTGATCCAATTCTACACATGGTGCATCCTGATCTCTGCAAATCCATGCCCAATCATGGGGCATTATTATCATTTGGTATTCTTCCTGTGATAAAGTCTTCTGAATCTTCCTTTTTCCCGAGTAAGAAAATGAGGCATACCGGTATATGCATGCTTCACGAAACTTATTTGTTCCTCTTTCCGAAGTATGTGATACACTTGATCACGTGCAAGAAGATGGGGCATATTAAATTACTTCCACATACGTACTCACGAAATTTACTTGTTCTTCTTTTCGAGCTATGTGATACACTTGATCACGGGCAAGAAGATGGGGCATATTAAATTCCTTTTGTACATATGTAAGGGAATCACAGGCCGGTACTTGGACTTACGTAGATTCCTACGTAATTTACAGTACTACAGCTGGAGTGGTACGATACTACCGATCGAATCATATGCACCTCTGTAAGCAAGATTGGAGTATCTCTGTAAGCAGGATCAAGTCATATGCACCTCTGTAAGCAAGATTGGAGTATCTCTGTAAGCAGGATTGGAGTATCTCTGTAAGAAGCAGGATTGGAATATTCTTCTCAAAGGCCAAATGACCGGGAAGGCCCATTGTTTCCGTAAACAGGATTGGAATATTCTCATATCTATGGTAAATGACTGGGAAGGCCCATTCTTTCTGTTTTCATGATCAAAGTTCGATACTTAAGATCAGAAGCAAGATTCCTTTTGTTTTCATGACCAAAACAAGGTGAACTGCCTGGTTCCGGTATAGCCATTTTGATACTTCCAATCATGTGTTTCGATACTCATGATCAAAAGGGAGGTTCAAAGAAGCTTCTTGTAACAGCTGTTTCGATGATCACAATTAGAAGGAAGCTTCTCATGATAATATCATAGAAGTTCGATAGCACGTGATTCTACAGTGCTGTACGATTAGCGGTGTACTGTATTCATCACTGCACTAAAAGAGATATCATGCTCTCCAGCAAGATTAGTCTCTTATCTCATACTTTTAACATTCAACTGATTTATTTCCCAAAATTCACAACTAGTTGCTACCAACTACCTGTAATCTACATTACTTAGGTCTGTCTTGCTGTATCTGAACAAGTTCACAGTAAGAAGAGATCTGGCGTTTCCATAGTCTCGCCTGTAGTCCGATTATCCATTGCCGAAAGTATCCAATCACAATTGTCACGCATAGAGTACAATCAGTTTGTCTACTAACACACTAACGCAGCGTTGCTGTTCTTCAGAAGCCTTTGAATCAGATTCTCAACGGACCGGATTCAGAAGGAAAATAATACTTTGTCCACCATTGGAGTAGTAAAATTGGACATCTGCCATAGCCAAACGGATTGATACTCTTCCCCATTTTCATGCTTAAACACCTGCATGTTCCCAGCTTTCAATTGAAACAGGAATCTTCAGAACATTCAAACGAGAACTGTTATCAAGTACTCTTGGACAATTGCAATGCCTACAGATTATCTTTGTATTGGCCTGTTTGATAATGTCCACAAAGCTGGTCGTGCTGGGGAGTATCACCTATGAAATACGTGACCGCAAATTTCATTCAAACGGACCATTTCTTCTTGTTCCAAGGCTAATTAGACCACTCAATACCATCCGTTAGGTCACAGGCTTCTTTCAAAGATGAAAGAGCACAACAAAGGCCAGAGTGAAGATTGTTCACATTGTCAATTGATTTGTTACCTTTATCACGTGAACCCGTTGGATGAAAATATATAGTTTTCCATGCACCCAGCTGAGAGTTCCAAGTTAAGGTGTTGAACATGCCAAGTGTCATGTTCAGTGGGGTAAGAGTGGTTTGACCACTATTGTCAATTGCAATTCCATCCATGTAGAAGATAATAGGCACCAAAATTTCATTTGAATCTCTTTTGCATCTCTTTTCCCAAGTTGGTGGAGTTTGTCTACATCAATATTGCCTTGTAGTTCCAGAAACTGGACTGGTAACGTTGGGTCTTCAGCATGGGGGAAAGACTGGTTTTCTTCTTTTACCAACGTGACTGTTTGTTAATAGGGAATGAAGTGCTTTTTGGAACGACCAGACGTAGATTTGTTTGCAACCGGAAACGTCACCACTCTGTGATTTCTTAGAACACCAGTCAATAAGATGAGGTTCAAACCCATCACCTTCTATTTCAGGCAAAGTTACGTAAATCTCCCTCATGACTGTTGATCGCCTCTGTATGAGATTGCCTTTCATCCATGAAAATAAATTGAGATGCTCTGATTTGATAGCCCATTTGTACAATTCCTTCTCTGCAACTAGTGGTATGCTATGATTCTGCATAATTTTCATTAGCTTGATCTTTACCATCAGTTCATCTGATACATGCCTCCCGGCATTTGGTGTCATAATTGCCGTGTTCAATCCCGAAGGAGAATAATCAACAGAAATGTTGTTATCTTCTCTATCAACACTCAGAGAGGGGGGCAATTTGCTGTCAATTACTTGTTTGTAATCCATGTCATTAGGAGAAAACAAATTATCATCGGAAACAGAGTCATCGTCATCCGCAATGTTTGCTAATTCCCAACCAATCAAGGCATGCTCCATTGGTTCGACAGAAGGGTTGTACATAACTTGATTGTTGAGCACCTCTGGTACTAGGCCACTACTCAGTGGATCATTGCGGGTGTTTGTTAGACCTAATTTATCACTAGCATCCTGTGGCTTCTGTGATTTTTGGATGAATACGGAAGATTTGAAATCCTCTACTCCCAAAGATTCCTTGTAATAAGAATAGCATGATGCGTTCTTATGTGAAATATGGTCCAGAATACTGGGAGAAACAACTACTCCCGTATTCTTGCTTCGTCACGCTGTAAACAAGGAAGGTTGTTTCTTCTTGGTAACCTTATTCTTTCCATAACCAGTAGTGATCAGAGAAGTAGCAACGTTTACAAGAAACCTGATATTTTGTAGTGCGGACCGTCGTTACTAGTACCCAGTAAAAAGAACAATAAAAATGAGGAACTGATTGAGATTGCGAAATTGAGACCAAAGTACTTTTCTGTTTCTCCATTTTTGGGTCTTTAGCCTTCAGGTGATAGACTAGGTAAGGTTTCTTATGCCTTCCTGGGTTGTGACATCAATTCCCATTCCCAATATGGCTGTGACAGCCAAACTGGTTGCCGGCTGACGTTGGGCCGGTAGGTGGGGTTGCAGCTGTTGCTGCCACTTTAGACTTTTGGTTGTCCCCACTGGTATTCTTTGCCTGCTTCAGTGCTCGGACTCTTTGTTGCTGGTCTTGAGACATGCTCATCCAGACTTCTTGCGGATAGAACTTGCATTCAATGGGCCCTTTGTAGGTCGCTTGTTGTGCCTTTGTACTACCACTATTAGTGTTATTATTGTTGCCGTTGTACTTTTGGTGGGAACCTTCGTTTCGGTTCTTCTTCTTTTTATTGTTGGTGAAAGCCAATACGTTCCTTCCCCTCTTTCTTTGGTTTTGGATCTTCTTGACCCCAAGGGTGTGAGTGAGGTAGGCTGAGGTCTTCTCAAAGTTTGCATAATACTCCGGACCTTCTGTTGTGACTATAGGAACGGGGTGTTCTAGTTGGGTGTCATGGAGGTGTGACAGAAGTCTTACACAAACTGGCCTTCTTGTGGAAACACATTGTGGAAACGCATTGTGTCTTAGCATAGTTTGCTTTGCGTCATGCCACAAGTGTGTGTGTGCCTATTGAAGCTGTAGTGTTTAGAGTCTCCTGTGTAGATTGATTCCCGGATGAATTGTCTCTTTGATAATCAGTTTGATATTAGTTTCCTTGTAGACTTGAGAGTAGAGGGCAAAGTATGCCTTATGGCCATCACCCCTTACTCCTCCTTGAGTCCCATAACTTTGAATATAGGACCAACTGGGACCAGATCCAACCAATTTGAAGAGTATCCCCCAAAGCGTATTGTTGTCTTTAGACCAACAATGTGAGCCACTGTGGATTGTACATCTGATTGCATACTCCGTCCAGTCAGCATACGCATCTCCGGGACCCATTCCGACAGTTCCTTCCCTATCAAGATCTTCAACAGCGGACTGCTGTCTTATTGTATAGAGTAGAGATGTCTTCTTGGTGACTCCTCTTTTATGTCGAAGGTACTCTCTGAGGTTTTCATCAAATTCCCTGAACTTGGACATGGTTGTTAGCCTGTCTGGGAGCGTTAGGTCCTTCACTGCTGTGTTAGCGTCATCCTCTTTGGTAGATTGTAGCCAATTGTGTGTGCCAGATTCAGCCGTTAGGTTTCCTAACAAAGCTACTTCAGTGGCAGTTGCACCTATCATAGGCTGGAAATCAAACCATGCCACAAATGACTTGAGTCGGTCCCCGAAAGTCCTTCCAATAAAGACTTGTTTTGGATCGGGGCATAGGTGATGCTTTGACTTGTTCAATGACCCAAGGAAAGACTTGATTCCTTCTGGATCCAAGTCCCGGATGGATTTGGTGTTAGAGTATCCATTTCGGAATATCGTGTTGGCTGTGGGCCTGTTCACTCTGAAAGACTCAAGGATTTGTCTGAAGCATTCTTCTGTGGGCGTTAGTTTCCTCTCTTCTTCAAATCCGGACATGCCATAGTTGGTGGCCGCTCTCTCCTTGGCTTCTTCCTTGGCTTCTTGTACTGCTTGTGATAGCAACAGATTGTTGTTGGTTAGTCTTGCGACCAATGACTTGGTGAGCTCATCAAGCTGATCTTCTGGGAGCCTTGTTGTAACCAATGGGGGTAGCATTGCTGCTACCTCTGCTGCTTCCTCTGCTGTGGCTGCTGTGGCTGCTGCGGCTACTGCCGCTGCTTCTGCTGCAGCTTGTTGTCTGGCCGGTGGCGCCATGGTGTTGTTTTTTATGCTGGGAAATAGTTGTAGGGTATGCTTGTAATAGCAATGTGGATTGCTTTTGCTTTTGCTTTTGTGAAGAATCTGAAATTGTGATTTCTGAGTTATAGAGCAACGTGTGGAGCATTTTCTTTGGTCCACGTGCTTTTGCTTGTAATAGGCTCAGTTCCACGGTGTGAGGAATGATTCCTATTGGAACCCAATTCTTTTCAGTTTCTTGTTACTCAAGCTCAATCATTTATTCCCTCTTATGGAAACAGTATCGAACATTAGATTTGTCATTTTTCTCATTTCTATTTTTTGAATATGTGTTTCACCAATACTGGGTATGTAGATTACCTCAGCTAGCTTTGTTATCATATCATTCTATATGTGAGAGTATGTTCCATGCTCATTCTTTAGGAATTAAATATGATTGCCGCATGCTTGCATGCTTTGTTTTCAAGGTCACGTGTCGTTTTCAACGGTCGCATCTATTGCGTCACGCGTCACTTAGGAGCTCTTTTTGAATCCCTTTTTTGTCAACAGTCCTTTTGTAGGCCGTTAAGTGATTCCCTGTACTGAACACACATACATCACCTTATTATCCTGTCGGCTCTATTAGGACTATGGCTGTTCGCGTTTCCGTTGGTGGTTATCAATTCCATTACCCCCATTTGCACATTCATCAGTTCCGTGAAGTAATAGCAGCAGCGTAATTGCATTTTCAACACTTGCAACAACAATGGACCGGTGCCTGGACCCTGTGGTCCTCCCCAATGATGTCAATGCTCCCACTCAAATCTTGGCATACTACCTACTAGTACTATGACTAGGACAGGAGATGTTACGAGGGATGGTGTCAACTACAGGACTAGATGAAAGACTTGGTTACGTAGTTTTTCTGTGGTGTACTGGATTATAGGAACGGTTGTGTCAGCCATCTTTAGTACACACACGAAGAAAAGTCTCACTATGGGTCACGATATTCCGGAAGGAAATAGTACAAGTGTAGTATAGACTTTGGTCTGTTGTTTTTTGTTCTATACCGCATATGTTCGAAACTACAACGTATCGAGATAGCTTGCCATGGCGCTGCCGATGCTGCTACGAGCCACCGGTACCCGGGGAGTGGATGGTTGCTCCTGTTGTTGTTGCTGCTGCTGCTGCAACGGCGGCAACGCGAAGGCGCCGCGGCCGCTGGGTTCCGCAAGGGCTTCGCTACCGCCGCCGAATTCCGGCTCGGGAAGCCCACGGATTCCAAAGGGCATCTTGACACGGTAGAGGCCGCCGCCATCCGGGCCGCGGGTGGTGACGAAGAGCTCGTCGAGCTCCGGTCCCCCAAATGTGCACGAGGTGGGAGACGCAACCGGGAGGTGGACCACGCAGTCAACGACTCCCGGTCGCGACGGATGCACGCGGACCACCATGCCAGCCCCGCTCAGCGCCATCCACAAACCGCCGTCGGCATCGACCTGTGCCCCGTCCGGTCCGCCCGGGAGATTGGGGGGCATCGTCCAGAGCAACTGCCGGTTCGAACACTGCGCTCCGCGCTCTGAGGGATAGTCAAAGGCGTAGACCTTGCGGGTGGGTGTGTCGCAAAAGTACATGGTCCTTCCGTCGGGAGAAAAGGAGATGCAGTTCGAGACTCGGTATTTGTACTCGGGAGGAAAGAGAGGATCAAGTGACCGGGTGGTCGGACAGAGCCGGTAGAGGCCGCAATTGTTCGCACCCTCCGAGGATCCCGCTCGGTGATAGTTGTTGTACATTCCGATCACCAGGTTTCCCTCGCGGTCCACCCGTCCGTCGTTGGGTCGGGTTGTCGCCTGCTGCTCTGGACGGTCGCAAAAGATCGTGGGCGAGACCGCCGAGTAGTCGTCCATCACTGCGTTGTTACCGCAGGCCATGGTGGTTTCCAGAAAGGCGCGCTCTCCCGCCACCAGGATGTTTCCACCGCTTCCGCCGGCGTCGTTGTTCTTGAGAGCAATGCAACCTATCGTGGTTCCAAACAACCTACGGTATGGAGGATCGACCAGGTTCCAGGCCCAGACCTCTTCTTCCGGAGCGGAAATCCAGTAGAGAGCCTGGTCCTTGACGGACCACACGGGAGACTCTCCCAGTACATTTTTGCAGGAGACGACCTCGAGTGCCGTCAGTTCCCGAGGCGGAAAGGATTGCTGCGATTGAGCCTGTGCCTGTGCCGTTGACGACGACGATTCGGCTCCGTCCACGATTCGGGAAAAACCGTCTGCCGTGAGCGAGGCACCTCCCACCAATGCTCCGTCCACGTCGGGCATGGCCATCAGTTCCTCGATGGAATCCGGTGTCACGGATCCCCCGTACTGTATGCGGATCGATTCCGCCACGCCGGAACCGTACAAATCGCTCAGGGTCGCCCGGATCACCTCGTGGGCGGCCTGGGCCTGCTTCGGTGTGGCAACCTTGCCGGTTCCGATGGCCCATACCGGCTCGTAGGCCACGACGAGCCGCTCGCTGGCGTCCCTGGAGGATACACCCTTGAGCGCCTTGGTAACCTGGAGCTGGACGACGCTCTCCAGGAGCTGGTTCTCGTACTCCTCCAGTGTTTCTCCGACGCATAAGACAATCGAGAGGCCGGGATCTTCCAGTAGGGCCAGCCGGATCTTGGCGTTGACCTGTTCGTCCGTTTCCCCGTAGATCGTCCGCCGCTCGGAATGGCCCACCATGACGTACGAGCATCCCAGGGACCGGATCATCGAGGGGGAAATGTCTCCCGTAAAGGCTCCCTTTGGTTCGTATCCGACGGACTGGGCGCCCACCTGAACGCCCGTCCCCTCCAGGAGGGCTACGGCGCGCTCGAGGTAAGGAGCGGGCGGGAAGACGACGACTTCCGGCGACGAGGATCGGTGGTGCACGAATTGGGACGCCAGGAGCTTGAGCAGCGCGGTGGCTTCCTGGACCGTGGAGGGATTGAGTTTCCAGTTTCCGGCAACAATGGGAACCCGTTGCGGAGTGGTATCGGCCGCTGTTGATATTCCCGAGTCTCCCGTGTTGTCAAAGCCCAGATAGTTGTTCATGGAACCGAGTTTGGTCGACGATCTTGATGTTGATGTTGATGTTGCAGCTGATGTTGCAGTTGCTGTCGCAGTTTTCGCGGTTGTGTCCTTGCCGATGGGATTCGGGTAATTCCTGGTCGCTTTCCGGCTCTGGATCGGGACCGGATCGTTCCGGCCGCGATGGGATCCAAAGACGAGAGCCGTGGTCGGCAGCGACAAGCAGAATACGAGAATCGCCGCGGCTATGGCCATGGCAAAGCTTTGCACCGCCAGTAGGGGACGGCGCACCACCAGTCTCGCCATTCTAGCTTGTTACTGTATCGGGTTGTTTGTGTTTGCGTCGTTTGCGTCGTTTGCGTCGTTTGCGTTTGCGTTTCCTTCGATGCCGATTTCTGTGCCGTAATAGGTGAACTGGATTAGTTTTGTCTGGGTTGGGATTGTTGTCTTCCGATGACGAAGATGAGACTGGCCCTGGGGTCTTGTGCAAGTTCACCGGTATCTACCTAGTACGATATCCGATGAACGAAAAGCTAGTTTTTACTCGGGGTAGTTTCTAAATTCGTACGAGATTCGTGCATGCATTCACTGTACCTGTACTGTACATTCATACTAATCTTGCGGTACGATATGGCACTTATCTACCGGTACGACTCTTCGTGTTCGTCAACAACAATCCGTCCGAGGCGCGACACGAGGAACAAGGAAAAACTCAATCGTCGAACCGACGTGACATCACCAATTATTATCCTACGAGACGTATAGTACGAGTACTCGTACTGAGTACGAGTACTCGTACCCCTAACAGCGTCTAACGTAGAAAAAAACGTACGTACGTGTTATCTGGTGTCTAGACTAACGAGTCGAATCAATCAATCAACATACTTTTTAGGTACCGTAGTTTGTAGCGTACGGTACGTGCGTACGAGTACCTCGTACCTAAATAGGTAGTGTCACACATCAGATCATGATACCTACCTACGTACCGTAATTTCATACATCATATGATACATACCTTGACCACAAAGTGTCAAAGTGTCAAGTGTCACTCATCACCCACCTACGGTATATCACCTAGGTACTATAGGTAACACCCCGTCCTCCGTTTTGGTTGGCACGTGTCATCCCCTCTCTAAAGAAAAAATTCCCTTAAGAAAAATCCGAGGCGCGCGCGCCGAGGATTTTGTGAACAAAGTGCTTCGAAGCAATACCCAAGGCCTTGCACGCGTCTTTCATTGTATTGGCAAACGCTTGGTCCGTGATTGAGTCTCGATTGTCAGAGTTATTAGTACAATCTGTGAGTAATTTGACGTCGAACCAATTGGCATTACTTGCAAAGTCATAGCAAGCAAGCTCGCGCGTTGAATGGAATCGTGCCATCAAATAGAAGCCCAATGCACCAATCGGGCACATGTTAACGTTTCAATGTCTCATAACGCGTCCATATAAAGTTTTCTGACCGTTGGTTTTGCCTGTTATTATTTGCATAATTAGGATCTGGCAGGCGTGTGTGCCTTCATCATATTTGATAAGATCACACAGATCGGACAGCTCGGATTTGAATAAGGACTCGCCGCGGAGAACCCCTCCATGTGTCATAAGAAAACAGAATCTATCTCTCAAGGATGCCACATGATAATTTGGTTTGTAACAATACTTAAAGAACAAGAAATCCTCTATTCGCTTGATGTTTTGCACATTCATGTATGGTGAAAGGGCATGATCTATCTTCTCATCGAATCTCATTCTTGCGATCTTCTTCTTTCGAACTTGAACAACTCACAGCAGTTGGGTGACTCTTTCAGATCTGATGTGTTCCTTTGTAAGATTGTTGGCATTTTGACTCCTCTGGTGCCTCAATATTTTGAGAATGGAACACAAGTATTGATTCACAGTGTCATAGCCTACAGGATCATGCTGTTCTATCTCCTCCAGCTCCAACAGCGATTCGCGAATGCTACTACTACTACTACTATTGGTGTTGTATTTGGCCATCACGGCGCCATAGTCGGTGGGGTCGAATATTTGTGGTGTTCCCACCTCCCTCTTGGGCCTCCGGCCTCTTCTCCTACGGGATCGATATGACTGATAGAAAAGGAAGCCAAACACCTTCTCTTCAGTTACTGTTTGTGGGTAATCTAGGTAGCCCAATATGGTAGTGCAAAACTCAAGGAACTCTGCCCCTTTGCGACCGTAGGCAAGTTGGGTATTAATTGGGACACCATCAAGGTCATCCTGTTGAACATGTCGTCCTGCTCTGGCAAATAGGCCACTTGTGTAGGACATTTTTGTTGCTGGAGACCGAGGGGAGTGTTTTGTTGAGGATGGTGGTGTTATTTTGTGGAAATTGCAAGTGTTTTGGCTGTTTTGTTCTTGTTTTCGTTGCTTTGATGTTTTCGACATTTTCGACGTTTTTTGTGTCTTTATGTACTTTTTGGTTTGTTTGTCAGGATTGAAGTGTATGTGTTTGTTGTGTTTGTGTTGGCGTTTGCATTTTGCTGCTGCTCGGGCTGGGGGAAGTGCAAAGTGACACCTTTAATCTGATTGGCTGAGCTAATTGCGTCCGGCTTGGTCTTTTGGTCGCAGAGAAGGTTCGTCCATGGTTGAATTTGGTTGAATGTGATTGGTTAGTTTTAGTGTAAAGTGGTTATCTTAGAGTGTCAGAGATTTCGACCGTTACCGTTGCACATTTTGCTAAGAGAGGTGTCGGACATTGCTCTGACATACTAGTAATAATAATCTCTCATTATTATTATTCTTTGAAATTTTCGTCCACAACATTATTTATGTCGCCTCCCTCCTGCATCATCCATCGGTAAGGACAATTGGAATGAATCACAATACAGCACCCCGATTAAAGGAAATAATGACATCGAGAATGATGGACTCTCGATGATCAAATCGAACCGAAGAACCGAACCGAACCGAACCGAATCAAATCAAATCAAATCAAACCAAACCAGGCAGACATCTTGATTGGAAGTCGGATAGAAAAATAGTACCGCAGTCGCCGTCGCCCGGAAATGGAACATGCGGGGCGAAAACGCCGCCGCGATCGGAAGGGGATAGATTTGCGTTGCAGGGACAATGACAGTGACAATGGCAATGCCAACGGTTGGTTTATAATCCAAACAATACTGCTGCGCAAGATGGTTCTGTGGGCGGTGGCACTTTCGATTATTTGGAGCAGCATGGAGAGTACAACAACGATGGTCGGCCACAACAATAACGATACTGGCAACCGCTCATCAATCCTCCGTGTTCGTGCTCTCCCCCGAGCTCTCGCATTTGCTCCTTTGCACTCGCTCGAGAGGAACCGCCGCGGTCGCGGTATTTGCATTCGCATAGGCGTCCACGGACCGCGTCTCGTTGCCACGTCCCATCACACCGTCGAACATACAAGGGCCACATTCACAACAACGACAAATGCAAATACAACAACAACAACAACAACAACAACAACAAACAAAACAACCCCAATACCCCCGATCCCTCCACCCATCTCGGACACGACTCCCTGCGCGGTGCTAGAGCGATTCCCCGACAGCGGGGAGGAGTTTTACTTTCCGTCGCCGGAGGACTACGACGCGGTGTTTCCCAGGGGGGACCAAGGCGGATACCACATCGTGCGACAATACAGGGTGGGTGACGCAGAAACAACCTACGAAAGCGAAAGCGGAATGCCCCTGCAGGAGGCCCTCGTAGCGCTGGATCCGGACCGGTATCCAACGCTCACCCGTGCCCGCAAGGCATGCCGCAGGGGAATGGTTCTGGTCCGCAGGGGGGGATTAGGAGGAGGGAACCCCGACAACGAAGCGCTCGTTTCCGGCAGCAACGGCAGCAACAACAGCACCGAGTTGTTGTTCTGGCGAGGCCGCGTGGGAGACCTCGTCTACCCGTCCGATATTATTGGATGCCAGCTCTTTCTGGGAACCTACCGCAGACGGGCCTGCTATCCGTGCGTGGATTATCCCCGGCCGCAGTTCGAGATGCCCGTCGTCTACGAGGACGACCACCTGGCCGTTGTCAACAAGCCGGCCGGAATCGCCGTGTACTCGGACACCCGGGAGGGGAACCGGCGGACGGTCCACTTTGCGTTGCCCTTTGTGCTGGCTCCGCCCGCAAGGGGGACACCCGGGGGACTCCTACGGCGGCCTGGGATCGCCCATCGCCTGGACAAGGCCACGGCCGGACTGTTGGTGGTGGCCAAGACGCGCATCGCGATGGAATCCCTCAAGGGACAATTCGAGAACCGGACAGTGCACAAGCTGTACACGGCCATTGTCAATGGGGACCCGCGGGGGGGGGAGGAGGAGGATGAGGAGGAAGCAGCAGCCGACCACGACAACAACAACAACAGCGACAACAACAGCGATCAAAACCACGAGCCATCCCGGGAATGGTCCGTCATCGATTGGCCGCTGGGCGGAAAGCGGGCCGTGACGGCCTGGAAGATCCTCCGGACCGTCCCATCGCTCAACGCGCAAGACCGGACCCTCACGAAGATCCGCGTTCGCCTGCACACGGGTCGGTACCACCAGATCCGGAGGCACTTTGCGTGGTGGCACGGAACGCCCCTGGTGGGGGATCCGCTGTACCACTCGGGAGGGCGCGGCGCGCAGGCCCACCACTTTCGCAAGAAGGGACTCTGCCTGTGCTCGGACGGGATTTCGTTTGTGCATCCGGCGGGTGGCGAGAGCGAGATCGATAGCGATGGCGAATAGCAATAGCAACAGTAATAGCGATGGCCAGCGGGTGGTGGAGGTCACGCTGGATCTTCCGGGGCGATTCGATAAGTTGATGAACGCCGAGGAAGCATGGGCCAACAACCAGCACTCCCGGACCCGAACGTGATCCGCATTGTGGTGACGTAGAGGAGAAGCATCCGCAACTACTACAGCGTCCCGTAATATGATGCGCGCAATACGGATACATCCGTGATTCGCTTTCGGTTCTCGCTGCTAGTCACTAGAGACAATAAAATGGTTATCATTAAAAAAATAGCACCAAATCTTGTGCGTGTATCCAATTTCACAGAGATGAATATTCTACGTTATTTACTTTGATACTTCGTAGTATTTTTTAGTACTGTTGGTAAAGTTCGGCAGAAATGAGACAATGTTCGAACACCGGGCGATTCCGGTAGTGTGAAGGGCATGGTGAATTTCGAGCAACAATCCCCGTCGCCGAATTACGGATCACAAATCGAAGCGTGAAACGGAGCGCTGCCATGGATTGATCCGCAGAGTGGCCGCAACAGCAACGGCAACAAGAACAACAACAACAACAACAACAGCAACATCGACAAGAATACAGCCGATTCGGCTTCTGTGTCTTGATTTTTTTTGCAAAAGTTGTTATCGGCGTTCTCTTCTTTGATACAGTACTATTCATGTATCGATTTTGTTGCAGTAGGCTCGTACATCAATCCAGTATGCGCACGGTAGCATCCAACCTCTGTTCCGTCCATTGTTCCTTCGTTCCCTCGTTTCGTTTCGTGTTATTTCATTTATCGTTTATTTCATTTCATTTGACCGTGTCGCGGATCTCCCGGAGGTACTCCTCCACGTCCTTGGATCGTTTCCGGGCGATGAGCATCATGCGGGAGCCCGGCCGGTACGCAAAGACGCTCCCCTCGATGCTCCGGAGTTTTTCCACCAGATCGAGCTGTCCCGTCAGCGCGGCGAGGTCCAGGGCCGTCCGTCCGGCCGAATCGAGCTGGTTGATGTCTTGGCTGTCGTTCTCGCTGTTCTGGTTGTCGTCCCCGTTGCCGTTGCTGTCAATCTTGGCCAGCTCCTCGTCGACAAAGTCCAGGGTACCGAATTTCACTGCCGTGTGGAGCGGAACGTTCTGTTCCTCCGATTCGGAGAGGTAGGCATCGGAATACAAACAACCACCGGTTTTGTTGCCGTTGTCGTCGTCGTCGTCGTTGCCGTTGGTGTTGTTGCTCTTACTAGTGGCGGCTGCCTCATCCGGAGGCAGTTTCACCTCCTCCTCCTTTATGTTTTTGGACAGGGATCGTTTCTTGCAGGAATTCGTGCGGCCCTCGTCCCGGGTGGCGCCGTTGTTGTCGTTGCCGTTGCTATTGCTGCCGGATGGTAAGCGTGGGGCGCCCTCGTCCGGATCGATTGCGTCGGCATCGGCATCGACGTCGATGACCTCCCTTTCTGTGCCCGTCGTTTTCTTGCGCTTCTTGGTATTGTTGTTACTATTCTTGTTCTGGTTCTGGTTCTGGCTCTTGGTCCTGAGGAAACGACGGGTGCCCGGAGAATCCACCAGCTCTACGGTACCGCCGTCGAGGGTGCTGGTGCAGCTGTGGTCCACCCACCAGTTGGCCTTGAAGACGCGGCGTCCCCAAAAGATCACCGGGACGTCTCGGTACCACGGGCCGATCCGCTGCGTCCCGTCTTTGAGCGTGGCGGTCGCGGCCGGGCAGTGCTTGTGGTTGTTGACAAACTTTCCGTGGTACTCGCAGGGGAGGCCGACCCACTCCCCCACCCCCGTAAATTCCCCGATCTGCAACTCGGAAAGGTTCCGGTTGTGCTTCCAAGTTTGGGACTCGGTCAGCCAGAAGGACCGTCCCCATCCGTGGACGGACCCGTTCTGGAATTCCCCGACGTAGCAATTGCCGTTTTCGTTTTGGATGTTGCAGGAAACGCCCAGCCCGTGCTCGACGCGGACGGTCCGGCCGCCGGTTCCGTTCCGGGCCTCGATCCACGGTCCGAGGTACATCGTCCCGTCGTTGTAGAACCAAACGGGCCGGTCGGCGGGTGGTTGCTGTGTGAGATGCTGTTGTTGGTGGTGGTGGAGGTTCTGTTTCTGCGTCTGCTTCTGCTTCTGCTTTGCCTGTTGGTTCTTTTGTTGTTGCTGGCCCCCTCGGCCGCTGGCCCTCGCGCTGGCGCTAGCACCGGAATCACCGGGGATCGCCACCGCTTTCGAGTCGGGTTGCTCGCGCTCGGTCCACCATTCCTGGCCCAGACCGAGGCGTTTGGCTTCCTCCAGGTCGATCCACCATCCCCCCATGTGCTTCGATCCCCGGTGGTCGTCGAAGGGAGCGGATTTTCCCGCCGATGCGGCAATCTCGGTGGGGCAGATCGAGTAGTCCGTCATGGTTGTCGTTGTCGGCGTTGTAACAATCGTGGTGTTGTGTTTGTGCTCCAATGTCGAGGAGAACCGCTTGGAGGTGATGGCAGTGGTGGCCATTGTGAATTGCGGTAGAGGGGGGTAGAGTATTTGTATGCCGGTATGGATAGTGATGGAGTGACACCCAGGGAAGAAATAATGTTCTTTTCGATTTCTTCCTCTCGTGATGGACAAAATACGGAATGTACGAGTGAATTAAGATTACCGTAATCTTACTCCTTGTCGCTGAAATTGTATGTGTGTTCCATGTTTAATGCACGTAAGAATACAATACGGCTACCGTACGTACGGTACGGTACCATAAGATCTACGGTATCACAATCAATCTGCTCTTGTCCAGATTTTTAGAGAATTGGACCATAACGTAAGATTTCGAATCTTGAAGCACATAAATAAAATTATTGCCAGTAGAGATACGAAGGGCATAAGTGCGAACGCTAGCATGTATGGATTGGGGACGACACTCTCCCCAGTTGTACCGTACTATATTAGGTAAGATTAAAATCTTACTCGTATTCCTACCGTACGGTACCGTACTATCCTAATGCAATTTAGGGACAGTGTATTCATAGTCCTCCTATTACTATAGGTAACACCCCGTCCTCCGTTTTGGTTGGCACGTGTCATCCCCTCTCTAAAGAAAAACTCCCTTAAGAAAAATCCGAGGCGCGCGCGCCGAGGATTTTTCTTAAGAGAGTTTTTCTTTAGAGAGGGGATGACACGTGCCAACCAAATCGACTCCGAGTATTATCAGTGGGGAGGAGGGGTGTTACTTGGTACCACTCTAGTAGCTGCTTGTTGTTTACGAGGCCCCCGGGGCCTCGTAAACAACAAGCAGCTACTAGAGTGGTACCAAGTAACACCCCTCCTCCCCACTGATACTACGAGGAGGAGGTAAAGGAGGAAAGGGGTGTTGACATGGTAATCTCTATGGCTTCGGAAGGACGAGTACAATGGAGGAGGAGGAGGAGGAGGGATTCCTTGCTAGCTACCGGCGTAGCGTTTTGATGCTGCTACAGGGGGAGTAGTAGCTGTTTGATGCTGCTACAGGGGGGGGACAAGGGTAAACTGGTACCAATCGGTGGTACCGATGAGTACTCGTAGGAACAAGTACATACTGTACGGTAGTACGGCTCAGTGGTACCATTTTGGTGGTACCGGAGTACCACTCGTCACTTTGTTAAGTAACATTTTTTCAACGCATTGCACCTGTTTTTAGGTATACTCAAGCGTAAAGAGGGAGCAAACGCGCGGGATTCCTGCTGGATTTGGTTGATTCCTTCTTGACACCACTACCTGTGTAGAATCTAGTACAATCCCTACTACAACCTGGATTTTTGCTGTTTTTCCCCGGTTGTATTTCATAATTTCAAAATCAACCACTTTCAAAAGCAAATTGCTCCCGACCATGGGAATAGACCCTTTTCACTGCTTCCTATTCTATCACAACAACAAGAAACCCATTCTATCACACTGTAAGTTGTTGCCAGTCCTTTGTTTGCTTCTTGGGGGGGAGCTATTAAGGCTGCTGCGGTTTGATTTGTCGTCCTCGTCGTAATGTTGTCATCTGTTTATTCCTATCTCACGATTTGGCTTCTTTTTGCTTTTGACCATGGGAATAGCTCCTTTTAGTACTAACCATGGTTTGAACTGCAACACATCGAAAGAGCCAGGATCCAGCTCCCCAGAATCGATCTTCTTCTGCTGCTGCTCAAGCTCCCCGGACTCCATCATTGGACGCAACAACAACAACAACAACAACAACCAAGAACATCTACCGACGCAACAACAACAGCAGTTCGTTTTGCTCTGACGATGGTAATAGCAACAACAGCAGCAACGTGGACACAATACGCAACAACAACAACAACAACAACAACAAACCAACATCGGTCTGTAGCAGCCAGGAATTCTTCATTGAGCAACCCCTACAAGAAGAAGAACCCCCCCTCCTCCTTCTGGATCTCCAACTGCCACTGCTGGAAAAAGGAAGAAGCGCGCCCGTCCGACCCGGCGTTCAAATTACAAGCATCATTGCCTGCTCCAGTCTAGGAAGCTGTGTATTCTTGCTCCGGTGTCTGAACTACAAGCACTGCTGTGCTGCTCTGGGGGACTGGTGTATCCACGGCGCCCAAACTACAAGCGCTGCTTTGTTTACGGGACGACCATATTTCTCGCTCCAGCATCCAAATTTACTACAAGCGCACGAGCTACTACAAGAAGAAGCTCTGATTTTGGCCCGAACTGCCTCAATATTCATCATTGTGTGCTCTCTAGCAAGAAATAGGTATACAGTCTAATTCTAGCTCTCTTTTTGGCATATGCTCCGGTCCTTAGTCTGCTGCGTCTTAGTGTGTTCTGGGAGTATCAAAAATAGTGGTAGAAAAATAGTGCTCAGAATACTACGATTTAGAAAATACAATACTACTAGTAGAAATCACGTAGAAAACAGTACCAGAATAAAGTGTGGTACCGGAGTACCACTTTTGGTACCAAAGTACCACCATCTGCTACCGGAGTACCACTCCCTTCTCCCGCCCGTTGAGCCTGTTTCAAACCCTCATTTTTCTTGGTACTTAGGAGTGAGTACACGTGCTCGTCCGCCGAAGCCATAGGATTACAGTAATAATCCCATGGCTTCCGCGGACGAGCACGTGCACTCACTCCTAGCTCAGAAACGAGAAAAATGAGGGTTTAAAACTCCCTCAAGGGGCGGAAGGAGGGGGTACGAGTTTAGGTGTTAATGACGAAGAGACCAAGTAGGCCCATGTAGAATTTGTACCAAAGCAAAATGTTCAACATAACACTCATGATCTAAATTGGTCTCATGACTGATTATTTTGATCGAAATTTCCATGTTTTCTTTCTTTATTACACGAAGTACTCGTACCGGTATGTTTGAACCTCTACTACGGTAGTATTGCAAACCTCTATTGCGAAACTCAATAATACGAGTACTCGTCGGCACTTCTTTGCTTCCTACTCCATCTAATTGCAACTACTTTAACAGCAATGAATAACAAATAAATATCACCATTAAACTAATTGAGTTACACTGTAGCATTGCTTGTTGTTGTTGCTGTGCGGGGCGCGGCGGCAGGGGGGGGGGGCTTCTTCGACGACGTCGATTCGTGTCGTCACTCCATTCGTGTTGCTGTTGTTCCAGCTGGTTTCTCCTAAAGGACTCGGTCGATCGATCCAAAACTTGCAGGTCTTGTTGTTGATCTTGGTGTAAGGAAGGGATTCCCAAGTAGAGGGCGCCTCTAATGCTATGGTTAAGGAATGGTTTGGTTGAGACCACTTGGTATTGTGATGGGCGTGTTGATTGAGTTTTTAATAATTTTTCGTGATTTTCTTGACCGGAAGAATCATAAAGTCCGAAGGGGTTCCGGCGCGTGCAACCCCTGCAAATTGGGTATCTATGGATAGCTCTTGACCTTGCCAATTCTGGCGCGGTGATTACTTTGGTCAAGAAGTTCCAGGTGGAGAGTAAGATCAATAAGACTAACAGGACCCAAATCTATGGGTGTAGGCGGGGGCGAAGAAAAAAAAGCTGTCTCAAAACGGTCACCCTACTTTACACCTATACTCGTACCTCAATACGGTAGTACTCCGGTATGTACTCTGGTACCACAATTTATCTGGTGCTATTTTCTACGTGATTTCTGTTAGTATTGTATTTTCCAAATCACAGTAGTATTCTGAGCCCTATTCTCCTACCACTAATAGTTTCAATACTCCCAGAACACACCAATGCACAGCAGACTAGTAGGGGCCACAGTATATGCCAAAAAATGAGCTAGAATTTGTTTGTAGACCTACTATTTCTTGCTAGAGAGCAAACGCAGCCATCGTCACAAGAATGATGAATATTGAGGCTGCCTTTTGGGCCCAAAATGGCCACGAAATAGCCCAAAATGGCCACAAAATAGGCAGTTTCTTACTCAAATGTAGTAGAAAACACCCTAAAGAGGTACTAGAGCGCGCACTGCTTGTAGTTTGGATGTAGCATCCAAAACAGAGCTAGTACTAGTTACAAAATGGCTCATGCTGGGCTGCTGTTTGTACTCGTCTAGTAAAGCCTCGTACAACAAGCAAACAGCAGCCCAGCACTCGCCGTTTTTGCCGTACTAGAGACTGAGTAGTAGCTGATGTGCTGCAGCCATCCAGGCAGGCCCCTCGGTAGGAACTCTTCCTAGGCCACGGCGCTCAACAGCAGCAGTACTAACTTGAACTTCAGGGTCCGTGGGAGCAAAAGATACCCTGCCAGAAGGAGGACGAGTGCTGTACTGAGAGTACACTTCCATGGGAAATGAACCCCATGCACCGTTCTGCTCTTCATAGCAGTGATAGTGATTTTCACCAAAAGAGACACGATGGCGGTCTTGAGGAGGAGGACATGCTTGAGAGCCTCCTCTTTCAGCAAGAGAGGGGTGCTGCTCGTAGGACTGAGTACTGCTGGTACAAGGGGAACAACGTGGCAGCGGCTTGCGCTCATTGTAGTATTGTTGCAGCTCGTAGTAGGACTGATGCGGAGGTGGCTTGCGTTCCCCGTATTGCAGCTCCTTGTTGTAGGATGGGGGACGCGGCTCCTCGTATCTTGGCTTGTAGTAGGACCGGTTTTCGCCGAAAGAGACACGGCAAGCAGGGTCTTGAGGGGGGCGCGGTGGTGACTCTTCATACAGTGGCTAATACCGGTTGTAATGCTCATATAGTACCTCTATCTAAAGAAAAATCCTCGGAACGCATCATGCCTCGGATTTTTCATTAGATAGGGGGAAAACGTGCCAACCAAAACAGGAGGACGGGGGGGGTGTTGCATAGTGCAGTCGTATTGTATTACTTCTATTAATATTTATTTTCTACTCATTTCTTGTTGCTTGAACTTGTGACTGCTGCTTCATCTATTAAACATTACATTCAGCAGCCAGGAGGGCCCACTAAAAATTGACAGAAATTGGCAGATAGCAGCTACCGGTACACTGTTGAAAATAGCCCTCTCTACTAGGCACTAGTAGTTGCTACTGGCACCAGAATTAGTATACCAATTAGCTAGTAGGCATTGACGATATCACTTCTTGGTAGTAAAAATGCCCGAGAATGCATACATGGTGAGGTTGTAATACTAAAATGGGGTACAGTAACAAAACAACAATAATAATAATCATAATAATAGTAAGGTACTTCGTATTATTTATTCACTTAGGGTGCGTAGTGTAACTTTGGCTCTTTTGTCGGAGGTTGAGTTTTGAAGAGTATCCGATCGCCGCTCGGTCGCTGGCACCGGTCGTTGGAACCGGAGGCATTGCATTGGATTGGATTGCATTGCATCTTATTCCCATATTCTTGCGCAGGACAGCTCGGGCTTCCGCTTCTTGGGAAGCTCGTACGAGTACATGCCGGTAATTACAGTTACGGTAGGTATAGTACCGATGCATTTGCCGCGTGTCCCAATGAATGGGATGGTTCATTCATTCAAATCCTTCGTTTCCACAAAAAGTCGGTCGCATCCCTTCAACACGTCCACTCCTACTTGTTCCCTAATAGAGAGAATCGCTTCGCTTCGCTTCGCTTCGCTTCACTTCTCTCCTCTCGATGCTTGCCGCTAAGCGACAAAATTTCAAGGGAGGATATAGTGTTGGTGTTAGTACTGCTTGTACTTTAGTGCCACAGCACTCCTCTGATTTTGTCCAAACTTTGGTACGTACTCGTGGGAACTTTCCGATTCGAAACGCAACGCGCGATAAAAGATTCAAGCCCGAACACCTATAATACTTCGGTGGTTGTACTATACTGTACTGTACTGTACTACCGTACTGTACTATCAAAAAGTTATATCCATCCATCCATCCATCCATCCATCAGCTAGGGGTAGTACGGTAAGTACCGTACATGCGTGTCGGGAATTGCTGCAAAGGGCGTTCCATCGTGTATCGTATTGTATTGTATCGTATCGTTATTGCGTCGGATCGCCTCCTGATCCTCCGTCGTCGTCTGCGTCTGGCAACACCTTGGTTTCAACCAGGGGCAGTACGTACGAGTCGGGTAATGCAAATGGCGTTCCATCTTTATTGCATCGCGTGCAACACCCTTCGTCTTGCTTGTTTTTTTGGCCGATTTCCGCCTCGCTTTTGCTTTTGCTTTGTCCTTGTTGCTGTTGCGCGTCCCCGGTGCTGGCTGGTGAATCTTTGTCCGTCGACGCGTCCCCGGTGCCGGTGCCGGTACCGGTGCTAGATGCCGCATCTGCCTTGTCCGTCGACGCGTCCCCGGTGCTCACCGTCCGATTCCGATTCCGATCCCGATTTGCGGGTGGTGGTGGTGGTGGTGGTGAGGGTAATGGTGGTGGCTTGTCCTCGATGAAGGGTTCCCGTATTGGTATTGGCCGCACAATGACCTCGCAGAAATCGTCCTCCGTGGTCTGTGTCTGGAACAGGTGCGATTCCTCGGCCATCTGGTCCGATATCCGCAAGTGCCCAAAGTGCGTCCGGGCGTCGTCCTCCGAGAGGCTCGCTCGTTGTTGTTGGTCGTTGTTGCGGCTACTGTTGCGGTTGCGGTTGCCGTTTCCGGACGATGATCCGTCGCCGCTGCCGCCGGGCACCCATCCGCGGGCCCGCCGCCTCCGCTGCTGGTCCTCGGATTCGTCGGCCGTCTGTGCGTTCTTGACGAGGACGATGTAGGATATTCTCCGGGCCTCCTGCCCGGCGGCAAACTCGCTGATCAGCAGGACGCCGTTCCCGTCTGCGTCCCACCCGGCCACCGCGATCCGGTTGGGGGCGTCCCCCAGAAAAGCGCAGGCCAGGGGGTGGGGGACGCCCCGGATCTGGCAGACGGATTTTTGCGGCGACGAGGAATACGAATACGAATACGAGGAGGAGGAGGACAGCGATCCCAGAAGCATCTTGCTCCCGCTCTCCAGGGATCGACCCAGCAGTTTGCTACCGCTGCTGAGCAACGAGTAGCCCGTCTTCTTTTTTTGCTGCTGTTGCTGCTGGTTGTCTTGTTGCTGTTGTTGTTCTGCCGATTTGTTGCTGTTGCTGTTGCTGTTGTTGTTGTTGTGATTGTCGAGGTAAAAAATGTGTGTCGTCCCCTTGTCGGAGGAACATGCGATCCACTGGTCGTCCGACGAAAAGGCGATGCAGTTGATGTTTGCCCGTTCGACCCCCCGCCGAAACTCGTATATTTTTTGCGCCGTTGCCACGTCAAAGACCCTCACGATCGTCCCCTTGTGGGACGCCGTCGCCAGCTTGCTCCCGTCCGCCGTCAGCTTGAGGGCTCGCAGCGTCGATTCGTGGGCCGGGATCAGCTGTCGTCGTAGTCGTCGTTGGGAAGTAAGTATGGAAATGAAGTTAGAAATACGAACAAACAAACAAACAAACAAACGAACGAGCGAACGAGCGAACGAGCGAACGAGCGAACGAACAAAGGAACGAACCAGTCAACCACATTCGATCCATTGCCGAAACAGACAACCATCGTAGACATTGGTATTCAAACGCCCAATCCGCGTAACCAGAATGCAAGAAGACGCCTGAGCTCATCCATGAAAAATGAATTGAAACGAATTGAAACGAATTGAAACGAATTGAAACGAAACGAAACAGAATCACATATTCCTCTGATTCCGAATTCGAACCGATCACGGGTCAAACCGTTGTTGCCAAAACAAAACAAAACCAATGAAACAAACGAATCATCCTCACACACACACACACACACACACACACACAAACACACATGCACACAACCCCATTCATTCATTCATTCACACACACACATGCACACACACGCACACGCACGCACCATTGTTTTTCGCATCCCGTACAACTCTACCCGAACGTGCCCCTCGGTAGACGACGGACACGCCAGGACCATGTCTTTGACGTGGGTGCTCAGGCTGAGCAATCCGCAGGGGTTGTTCGCCGTGAATATCTTGTCCCGCAGGCTGAGATCGGCCAGCTTGTACACGTACACCCGATCGAACAGCGCCACCCCGATGTGGTCCTTGCGCAGCAGCACCCGCAGGACGACCTGGCGGAAGCTCAGCTCGCCGATCTCCTTCGTGAGGTTGTCGTCCCAGATCAATACCCGGTGGGGTGCCGCGTGGGGCTCGGTGCCGCCCCCCACCAGAGCCATGAGGTTGCACCGAAAGAGCATCTCGATCCGGCCGATCCCGCCCTTCAGCGAGCGCTCCACGCCGAGTTTGTACTCCGGGTGGAGGTCGTGGACGGTGAATCCGTTTTCGGTGCCCACCGCGAGGCATCCGCCGTCCTGGTTGAAGGCCAGGGTCAGCAGCCGGCTTCGCTGGGAGTGGTGGCGATGGGCGGGGAGAGTGAGGGCGAGGGCGAGGGTCGGATCCGAAAAACCGTTCGGCGGCGACGACGACGACGACGACGACGAGTTGTTGTTCTTGTTGTTGTTCTTGTTGTTGTTCTGCTTCTTCGCCTGCGTTGTGTGGAACTCCTCCTCGTTGTCGTTGTCGTTGTCGTTGTCGTTGTCGTTGTCGCTGTCGTTGTTGTCGGCGACGGCATTGCTGCTAGCGTCCACAAAAATATCGCGATCGTCCATGGTTTCCAGGAGTGAATTGTGTGACACGGTTTATACTGTATTGGTTTGGTTTGGTTTGGTCTTGCCTGGTCTTCCACAACAACAAAAATTAATATCTATTCGTGTAAAGGGCTTGATACCGGTACGGTAGCTTCTGGTGAGACGATCCCTTTTGTTTGTGCTGCACTCGTAATCTTACTCTCGTGGTTCTGTAACTGGTATTGCACCGACAATAGGAACAAACGGATGATACAGGTATGGTACAAGTATCGTAAGATTACGTTTTGTGTCTGTTGGCGTTGCTGTACGGTACAAGACACGAGACACGAGAAACAAGAAACCGTTTGGGAAGATGTGAGTAATTACCGTAAGATTTACAGTACACGAACCGGGAGAGATGCGAAGCGTTTTTCACCACTATTGACTATTGACTATTTTCACGACACGATCGGTGATTGAAACAAACAAAGATTCATTCTTTTTCGTTCGAACAGCGAAATAATTCGTACGGTACTAGGGTAACAAAGATTACTCGTACCGGTACAAGTATCCTACCTAGGTTCCTTCGGCGCGCAAAAAAAAAAGTTTGACGGTACAGTTTCGAATTCCTTTTGTGACGTACCGTACCGTAGCTTCTGTACTACCGTACGGTGTGGATGTGGTACGCGTACAAGCACTCGTAGGAACGTACGGTACTTAAGCCTTACGAGTACGGGTACGAGTACCCGTAGATACTCGTACGGTACGAGTACGCTATTGGGTGCCATCAGAAGAACAATACCGTAATCTTACTACCGGTAAGTACGTAGCTACTAGCACCGTTTCGTACAATTACTCGTTAGATCTTGCGTCGTGTGTACGGTACTCGTAAGATTAATGTACATGACGTACACGGAACGGAGTGCCAAACACGGCACCCATGCCAAAAGTTCTGTGTTCCATCCATTGTTCTGTTCGGCGCTTAGTCGTGACAACAACAGATGAGTGAGTGAGTGAGTCGAGTCGAGTCGTGTATGTTTAAAAATTGTGCGAATTCCACGTTCCACGTTTTGGATACGAGTAATTACGAGTACGTACCGTACGTACCGTACCGGTACATTTGGATGTTGGAAGGAATAGAACAACAACACATAATCTTACGAAGTACCAGTATTATTTACGGAGTATTTTTTATTTTTGGAGTGCGCGGCGCAGCAGCAGCAGCTGTTGCAGCGAAGCCGGGGGAGCTTTTCTTTCCAGCAAGCCGTGACGTGACACATTTTTCTTCCCGATTTTTTGAATTACGGTACGTAGTACATACTGGGCCTGTATTTTTCGAATTTTCGAAAAAATAATACTCCGTACTCGTACTCGTACTTGGTAATAATAATCATTCCCATCAAGATATAAAATTTCAAAACAAAATAATAATAATAATAATAATAAGCAATGTTAGGTACTCCGTGTCCGTTTTCTCCAAATATTGTTGGTGTTGGTATTTATGCTGATGCTGATGCTGATGCTGATGCTGATGTTGATGTTGTTGATGCTGATGCTGATGCTGATGTTGAAGATGCCATCCAGCCCGAGTCGAGTCCGAGTCCGCAATACAGCAGTAATCCTGGGTTTGGATCCCACTACGGTATTATGCCGGACGAACGCCCGATACCTCTGCTATACTTAGGCACCGCGCCGATCATGCTCTGTGTGTGACTAGCAATCCCACATGCCGCTTGGGGGACAGAAAAAGCAATCGTCGCCGCGAGGGATCGAATTTTCTTCGATGGTTCGTTTCCGCAACAACAAACTACAACGCAAACATTACATACCGAACCATGCGTGTGTTTGTGCGAGATGACAGACTACAGATTGGATTGCCCAGAATCGTCGATGGTACAACACAACACAACACAACACAACACAACACAACCGTAACTACCACTCACGCTCAGACCCGACTCGCCGCTAGCACAGCACAGACCAGGTCAAAACAAAACAAAACAAAACAAAACAAAACAAAACAAAGGAGAAGGAGAAGGCAGGCAGAGCCCAACAAGACAAAAAAAGACAAGACCAAAAAGAAGAACAAACAAGATTGTTTGGTACCGTGCTCTTCCGTCGTTGCGCAAGGAACATTGCTTCGTTGCAACGTAACACGGAACAGAACCGGTGTAGGACTGCGATAAGGGCGCACATTTATTTTTTCCAATTCGAAACCACTCCCCCATTGCATTATCTTATATTCCTGCCTCTCATTTCTCGGCGAGAACAGAAACAATCTACTATTATTCGCATTCGCATATCGCATATCGCATATTGCATACAAGTACTACTATTCGCATAGTGTCACCATGGGAATTGCAAAGGCCGCAATGTCCATCCAATGGATGGCAATGATGATGGGAGTATTTGTTCTCACCGGATCCTCCCCGACCTTTGTTTCCGGAAAGCCGCAGCTGCTTCGAGGATACTTGAGCACCAACGTTCGAAGCCCCTTCGAAGGACAAAGGAACCAGATCGACGTTGATATGAATACCGGATCGGACTTTGTTACCCCCGATGCGACTCTACACCTACGCAAACAAGATCAAGATGCAGATCAAGATGCAGATCAAGATGCAGATCAAGATGCAGATCAAGATGCAGATCAAGATGCAGATGCAGATCCAGATGCAGATCCACAAGAGACTGCTGCTGCTTCTACTTCTGCTGCTGCCTCCATTTGGCACGGTCTAGAGTTCAGCATGCCCCTATCCCATCCTTCCGCTCGACCCTCTCTGGCGCCGTCTCGGCAGCCAAGTGGTACTCCCTCCGACCGGCCTTCCCTTGCACCGTCCCGCATGCTGACCGGCAACCCCTCCGCCCGGCCTTCCCTCGCACCGTCCCGGATGATGACCGGCAACCCCTCTACAGGGCCCTCGATGGTGCCGTCCCGGACGCCGAGTGACTACCCTTCTACCGGACCCTCTCTCTCTAGCGCGCCGTCTTGGGCGCCGAGTGAACTGCCATCTCCTCGGATCGACGAAGCCACGGTGCTGCCGGAACCGGCTCCCTCCGGCGAGCCTTCCGCGAGCGCGACCCCCAGCGACGTCCCATCGGTCAGTTCGGCTCCGAGCGAGATGCCATCCGTCAGTTCGGCTCCGAGCGGCAAGCCTTCCTTGAGCGCAGCCCCGAGCGAAGTCCCGTCGGTTAGTTCGGCTCCTAGCGACAGTCCTACCGTGAACAGCGGAGCCCCGACCAACACCAATACGGAGGTCCCCTCGAATCCTCCCTCGGTCGGTGCCGAACCCTCCGGCGTGCCCTCGGGACTGCCCAGTGTCGCGCCGACGCCGGCGTCGTCCCTTCCTCCCTCGGTGAGCACCCGGCCCTCCGCTGCCCCTTCGGGGGCTCCCTCCCTTAGCACAAGCCCGTCCGCCCCGCCGACCCCCGCGCCGTCGGTGGATCCTACGGGTGGTCCAACCGAAATACCATCGAGATCTCCCAGCGTCAAGCCTTCGATGGTGTCGTCCCTTTCTCCCTCGATGAGCAGCCGACCCTCCACCGCCCCTTCGGGGGCTCCCTCCCTTAGCACGAATCCGTCTGTCTCGCCGACCAATATGCCGTCGGCGGATCCTACGGGCGTTCCAACCAAGATGCCGTCGGGATCACCCAGTGTGGCGCCTTCGATGGTGTCCTCGGTGACTCCCTCGGTGAGCACCCAGCCCTCTGGCATGCCTTCCCAGGTTCCAACTCTTAGCTCGAGGCCCTCTGCCTCGCCAACGAAAGATCCCTCGGTTGTTCCCACCGATGTTCCGACCGGCACGCCTTCGGGATCACCCAGTACCTTGCCTTCGATGGTGTCCTCGGTGGCTCCTACCGTGAGCACCCGGCCCTCGGGCAAACCTTCCCAGGCTCCAACCCTTAGCTCGAGACCTTCTGCCTCACCGACGAACGATCCCTCGGTGGTTCCCACAAGTATGCCATCCGGCATACCGTCGTTCCACCCTTCGGCCCTTCCGAGCAGCACGCCTTCCGGGGTTCCAAGCCCTGATCCGTCCAGCGCTCCCAGTCTGACACCGACCATCAGCACCGTTCCCTCCTCGTCTCCAACGTTTTGCGGAGTATCTCCGGAGGACCGAGAAGCTAACATCCGATTCATGCTCAGGGACGCTACGAATGCGACCTTGGTGGACGATCCGGACACTCCCCAGGGACAAGCCGCCCAGTGGATCATCAATGAAGACGAATTCCGAATCTGCCCCGATGATCCCAAGCTTATCCAGCGCTGGGCCCTGGCGGTGATGTACTATTCCACCGAAGGAGACTCGTGGACCATGTGTTTCGACGGAGACGAGCAGTGCGCAAATGATACAGACGAACTGGGCAACCCGCTGATCAGCTTTTTGAGCTCGGTCAACGAGTGCGAGTGGTTCGGAATCACCTGCATCCCCGTCAACGGTAGATTCTGTGTAGAGCGCATCATCTTTGAGGACAACAATCTGTCGGGGATCATTCCCACAGAATTGGGACTGCTGGAAGAGCTGAGGGTCCTGGGTATGGAACAAGGGACCACGAGCGGCAGAATCCCTTCGGAGCTTGGTCAGCTACAACGAATGATCTTTATCGATCTTGACTTCAACGAACTCACCGGAGAAATCCCCTCGGAGATTTACAAGTTGACGAACCTGGAAACCTTGGACCTCAATGTCAACTTTTTGAATGGTACCCTGGACACGCAGATCGGTGTACTCACAAATCTCACCTTTTTTCAGTTGCAAAACAATTTATTCTCGGGAACGATTCCTTCCGAAACTGGACAACTGAGTCTCTTGGAAACCTTCAACGTGCACAAGAACGACTTTTCCGGAGAAATTCCTCCCGATATGTGCAACATGCGTCCGGCTCCTCTTTCTTCTCTGATTGCTGACTGCCAATGCAAAGGCAGGGAAGGAAGACGGAATCCCGAAAAGGTCAGCTGTTCTTGTTGCTCTGGATGCGGGTGCCTGAATGAGTAACTTCGATTCCGTGTTGGTTCGTCCTTGCCGTTCCGTCTTATTTTGACAATGCTCCAGAGTAATTTCAAGGTCGAAGGGTTTCGATATGTTTTCCTCTCATCAAAGCGAAACAAATCACATGTTAGGTATGAACTCATAACTAGTACTTTAATAGTACATTCTTTTCAGGAAACAACTCACACACAAATCTATACTAGTACACGTACCAAATTGGTCCCTAAAGATAATATTAAAATGAGAATAATTTTCTATTCCTTTTCGTTGATACCAAAATTCAGTTGTGCGTTTGTTCCAGCAGTCAAGGACTTCGTGCCGAACCAAGCAATTGAATGTTAGTAAGACCATCATTGGGCGATTGCTGAATCGGATAATTCAGAATCCTTAAAATCGACTGAGCCGTGTAGTGATAGAAAGGAACTAATAGCCGTCCATGGTAGTAAAGATCCCAACTGTCCCTCTGAATCATTGCCTTAGTCCGCAAACCAACAAAATAGTAGTAGTAGTACCAAGGTCCTATCATTATTCCATGCTACTACTACCGGTACGGTACGATATTCAACGGCAAGCCTGCTTTACCGTAGCACTCTAATTTTTTCACAGTGAATGATGGACTACGAGTAGTATGTATTACTGCTACGAGTAATTACGTACCCGGTACCCTGTGTGTGTGTGGTACCGTACCGGTAGGACCTACAGATAGTGCCGATAATATACACTTTCAAAGCGGCAACAAGCCACCAGAATTTGTTTTGTCTACCTAAAGTAGTTTTTCGTTATCCCCTGAATACGCGCGACAGGAGAAAAGTGACGTCAGTAATGCGTGTTTGCATCCGTGATTGCTTCTTCACACGAGTGCCGGGTACCGGTACGTTCTTGCATGCAAACGAAATCAATCACGAATGAATCGATCAAATCCAATCTCGAGAAGATCGACAACCCGATGATGACGATGAGGAAGACGCAGACGACAAAAGCAACATTGGTTTCTCAACCTACTGTATTACTTCGTAGTTAGTACCGTACTAACAGAGTACGAAGTACGAGTACTTCGTTTTTGTTGTCACAACTGTGATACCGATACTATCATAGACTCAGAAGATATTGGTACAGAATGAAAGTAGTGTCACAACTCGGACTCGTGGTTTTCCTCGCTGGATCAGCTGTGGAAGCGTTCAGCCCACAGCAACAAGCGAATGTTGCACCACAGCAAGGTGCCCCAGAAACATCCCGACGAGAGCTCTTTCAGAAGGCCGTAACTTCTGTTGCTGGTGTAGCCGGGGCACTTGCTGTAACAGGGTTAGCACCCGAGGTAGCACTTGCAAGTGGTGGAGCAACGGCGGGAAAATACACGTGAGTACTGTCGTGTTGCGAATCGTTGGGATTCTGTCTCCTTTCTCGAAAAACTGTGATTTCTGGAACATGCATTTCTTTGACATCCTTGCGAACAAAACGTCGACTCAAGAGCCACCAATCCCCCGCTTTGACTGTGAAACGAACATAGAACCATCCCCATCGCAAAGAGGCGATACTACGGACGAGTTCAACAATCGGTTCACGAGTTCTTGTTGCTTGGCCCAGAAATCGTGCAAGCCGATTTCTCCCAACCTGCGATCCAAAGATTCTTTGATCCTAAAGGTGCGTTGTCGTGAATGAAAAAACATAGATTTTCCCCGTTTGGAAGCAATCCTTTGATAGAAGAATTTAGAGTTGCAATCAACGTGAGAGGCCGTTCCTACATATTTACGCTTGTCGACCTTTCTCACTTCGCTTTTCGGTGGCAACGAAACCTCGTGCCCCGATCTTAACACTATCGGTCGATCCATGACGAAAACAAAAAATGCACTCCATAATGTATGATTACATGGATCCGTGACGAAACAAACAAAATACGCGCAACAATAGGCTTGGTCGTCGTCGAAGCCAAGCGTAAAGATGTCAACGGGCAGTGCACCAAAAAGAATGGGGATTGCAAAGGATCTGAAGTCCGGGATTCCATTTGGAACGATATGAAAACAAGCATGTACTTGCTGGCAAACGCGTTTCGATTGAATCAAACAAAGGCACCTGACAATCTGCCCTCGGTCCGAGCTGCCAAAAAGTTTTTCAAGGAAATGGACTTGGTCGAAAAGGCAGCGATCAAGAAACGCAAGAACGACAGAGACTCTGTTGTTCACTTTGCGGCCGCCCTCGAGGCATTGGACGCCTTTTTGGATCTGGTCGAGCTTCCACCCACCGATTCGGGTTGGTACGACCAGGAATTTGATCGTGCGGTTGGTAGCTCTGCACGAATCACGTAAAAAGTCGATCACAAATAGCAAACTTGACACTTTGCGTTGTACCGCTTGGAAGGTTTGTGGACAAACAAATCGAATGCCTTGGCATTTGGTTCGTGCTCACCTATGAAGGAACGAACAAGGAATGAACGATTTACTTAAATGCTTTTCGATAGCTAGGTTTAAACGGAATCATATTTTTTGGGGGTTCATAATTTTTGGACCTGAGACAGAATGTACATCCAAGCCTTTGTAGTATCTGAGAGTTCTTGGAAAGAAATGGCAAAGCCATGGCGTAGAATCGGGTCTCCTTTGGAGCCCAACTCTATATGGTCTTCATGTTCATTGTAAGCTTATGTGGAGAGCGTCCTGCTGTCATTCTCGGCGAGTTCTTAGAACATTTTATTGGTAGAAACATGTAATTGAATCATGGCGGTCTACATGAAATAATGACGATGCAGCGTATTCAATAGCTGATCGCAAAATATTCACTGTTTGCTTGTCTATCATGATCACATTTATCTTTGATTGATAACCAGTTGTCCCCCAAAGCCATAGGAACTAGAGTTGTAATTCTATCAATATCTTGGCACAAACTTTTTGAGCAAGGCGTACGAGTATCTAGCTGCACATGGAGATAGATATCTTTCATTACTGATGTATGTTTCCCTGCCTAGATCATTACAGAGTACTTCGTACTTCGTATTTGATAACTAACACAATCAAAGCATCGGCTACTGGGTCCCTTCTTATTGCCAAGAGTCGTCAATTGAGCTTTTAGGCATTTCTTGAACTCCTCCCAATATGATCACCAACACACGTCTTGTATTAGTATACAGTACAAGAAATTCCAGCTGCAAACAACAACTATCAACATAGAAGAGTACATTAAGTAGTGTGCAAGCACTCGCAATTTTTTATCACTAAAGGCAGTATTTTGTATTTGTCACATTCTGACATAAAATCTAAAAGCAAGAAATACTACACTCTGTCAGACAAAGTCTCAGTTATGTTTTGTTTACACACAAGATGGAAGCAACAAGAATTGGTCACTTCCTTTGTCTGTGCTGTTAGCTATATTTGCTGTGCATTCATATCAAACGTTGAAATGTAATGCTTTTTCATCCATTTGGATCAAGTCTGAAAGGTATTCTTGATTATAAAGAAAACAACAGGTAATGGCGCGTGAAGAATTCATTCACTCTCCTTTCTTAGAGGCTTGAGATGTCGAGATACGTCTATCAATTACTTTTGACGAATATTATGTTGACGGATCATGAACAAAAAGCTTTGACCATACTAATGAATCTCAGGCAAAATGCCACATAGTTCTAAAGCTATTAAGAAGGTAAAAATCAAAGATGTTCTTTCTCAAGCGGAAGAGTTGTTTTAGTACAAGCACACCAAGGTTTGTGAACTCAAACTTAGTGATTCCCAGGGCCTTCCAAATCAGCTATTTTACAATGTGTGCCTACAACTAGCTGGTAACTACAGTACTTCTTAGTCAGTCACTGAGAAAGTCAATCGTCCATGTCTGTTTACAATAATAAGCATACATACTAGCTTTCTGGTAGCTGTTCAGTAGTACTGGACCCTTCCAAATCAGCTTTTGGTGAATAGTTAGTACAATGAAACACGACTGAATGAATGAAAAGTTCTCAGTCAACCCTGCTGGCGAGCTTTGATACATTCAAATATATGCATTTCTGTATATGATATTCTATTTTTAATGACAACAAGCGTCATTTGGGTTACGCGGAAGCCACTTCTCAATTGTTGCAAAAATTGAATCGTGCTCCTGGACAGGTTTTTGATGGACCTCGTACTCATCAGAATGCTACCAGAAAGCTACCAGAAAGTTACCTGGTAACTTTCTGGTAGCTTTCTGGTAGCTTTCTGGTAGCTTTCTGGTTACTTTCTGATAGGTTCCTGGTAGCTTTCTGGTAACTTTCTGGTAACTTTCTGGTAGCCGTCTATGGCCACAAGATCTTTTCAAATTAATTGTTCCGGTCCTGGGTCCTGGACCGACTGGTTCTTGTGCTGGCCATCTGGGATCAAATTTTTGATGTCTTTGGTTTACAGCTGAGCTCTAGTACGGTACTGTTGCTCCCCACATTTTGGAATTAATCTTTGGTGGCCGCCAGCAGCAATCACTTCTTTTCTTTCCAATAATGGCAAGAAATGCTGGAAAGAAAGGAGCAAAGCAATTTTGCAATTCCATTCAGACCATCAAATCTGTTGTCGAGACAGATCACATCATCCTTCAGACTGACAATCCGCTCAATAAAGTACAAAGTCCACTTGGAAAAGGTCTTGGCAGAGGGCCATCTGGTAACAGAACAATGGATCTCCATAGTTGAATAAGAGCCCACAGCAAATGTGTTGGTTCTCTGCCAGATTCTATAGGTCCACAATCTTATCTACAATCCTATTCCAAATATCTACCAATATGGTACTGGTGGATGCTCAGAAAGAAGCTTTAAATCTCCTAACGACATATCTGGAATGCCATTTCCACCTTTCTGGCCATCGAAGGACTTCTCTTGCCTCTTGCTCAATGGTCTCTTCTGTTATCATTGTTACGAGTTCTTTGCTGAGAGCTGAGTGACATGTTTTGTTGAAAAAGGGGGTTTTGAGTTTGCTAGGGAGGCTACATACTGGTTAGAAGCTCGTAGAACACTACGTCACATAAACGATGCTCGTGCTTTCGTCAAATTCGTGCGATGTTTTAAAATATTCCGAAACATTTTGTTGCGCGCACAATAAATAATTCTCTACCTATTTTTGCACGCAACAATTTCAAGTAGGTCTATTTTCACATCCATTTTTTCAGCCCGTGTATCACCATGGTTGTTCACAATTTTTCTATTCTACAATTTTGTTTCATGCTTACCCCGATAATATTTATTCGCCATTCAATTTTTGTTTTTGTCCACACGAAACTCATGTTTTGTAATAATATCCTTTGTGTACAATGATATTGCCGTAGCGTTATTACGATTGTTTTCATAAATGTACTATGAGCTTCTTGATAACCATCAATCTATTCTGTTACGTTGCTTTCACATTACTCACACTACGTTTTTCGAATATCAAAAGCCAACCACCATATTTTTCTACTAATAAGAAAGTATTTTATCCGCATTTCAAATACTCTTCAACATTTTACAATATTCACCCTACGCTTATCAAATACCAAAATACAACAAATATATTTTGTAACAAATATGAAAGTATTTTATCAGCTTTTGCAATTACCTCGTTTATTGTATTCTATTCGAACAGAAGACCCGGAACAATATTGTGCAAACCCTAAAATAATAATGAACTAGCCGTTCTACTATAATGATGTTGATATCACCAATTACTCTTGTTCGTTTTTATTGTATTCCATGAAAAATTTGTAGTCCTCATCATCTTTGCCGAGAATCTCAAGCATGCTACGTTTACGCTTCCGTTTTTTTCCCTCTTCGTCCTCCTCCTTATCTTGTTGTTTACGATTGCCATTTTGCTTTTGGTACATTTTAAGTATTTCTGTCTCTAATTCTTTCGACTGTTGTTCCTCCCTTCGTTCTTCTAATTCACTTACTAGGTATGATTCGTAAAGATCTTGTCCCTCGTTACTCCACCCCTCCTTATTTCCTGACTTACCGTCAGTGAATTTTTTTCTCAACCTCGTGCCCTTTGTTGTGTTTAGCCACGAGTCGTAGTCGTTGTAAAGGAAAAGCAATGCAAAAGCTTCATTGCTTGGGGTGAAAATGTTACTGACTGTCATTCTGACTGATTTTCTTTTGAAGTCTGTCTGTTTTGGTGACACCGCTCCAAGAATTCTGTTCATGAAGTATTTGAATTCTGGTGAATTTTCCCGCCGATAGTCTTTGTGCAATTGGTACCTATTTTCTGAGTTCACGTCTTGGGTGTCTGTGATTAGAACCGTTCCTGGGAAACTATCTGGTATCTGGTTGTTCCTTTTATCATCTACATGTCAGTGTTAATATGACCAAAATGTTAGAAAGGATTATGAAAGAGTGCATGCCGGCAATCATTTTATTGTTGGTTGCTTACCTTTGTAGTTTTTCCTGGCAAGAGTTTGAGCATTGTGCCTACGCATAGTGACTGCTCGGCAATAAATTCCACTCCACTTTTGTTCCTTTATAGCAATCGTATTTGGTATTTCATTGTTATTTGTTTGTTTTACAATTTTGAATATCGTTGCCTTCACGAATGTATTCTCTGGCGGGAATTTAAATTTCCTGAATGCTTTTTCTTTGACATGTTTGACAATGTTGCTTTCCAAGTTTATGTTATCGGAGTCTTTTGTTGTCTGTAGAATATTTCTGTTGCTACTGTCTGTGGTTTTATATGTTTGGCTATCGTTTGTGTTTGTTTGGTCACTTCCCAATACACTGCTGTTTGGGCTGTTTGTGTTATTGGTAACAATGGTTTTACCTGTCACCGGACTGCAGCTACTACTAAGTTCTACCATTATTTTTTTGCTAAATCGTGCACCTCAACTTACTGTTTTTTCCTTTGATTGATTTGGCGCACTATTTTTATGATAATAATGTTGTTTGTCGGAATCGTTTGGTATTTTTTTTAATTCATACTGTACACACTGTAAGCTCTTGATTTACTGACTCCAAGGAATTGCTGTATTTCAATTAATTGTACTATCTGTGAGTGTTGTTTTACTGTCACCTCCCTATCTTTTTTTTTCGAGCGTGCCGTGATATTCTGGAATGTGGAGTCCTCAAAATTTTGGCGCGGACCCAAACATTTTGATGTTCCCTACCCTACCGTACTTACTGTACTACCGTATCATTCTGCATTCTCTTATTTATTGTTTTTCCATTTTCTGCAACGGCGTTGCAGGAAATTCCATTTTTTGGGTGGTTGACCCTCACCCCTTAATTAATTTTGGAGTGGATCACAATCTGTAGGTTCAACGGAGGAAATGTTTTTTTGTTGTTTTGTTACTTTCTAAGGAGTACATTTTTCGAATGTACCAACTTCTTTAGGTGATATTTTACTTCATTTCAGTTCAATTTTTTGCACTTAATTTGTACCGGTGATACTGTCGAGATTGTCATGCTCTTTTTTTGTAATGGAATCCTTACAGAGTTGCAGAGTTAGTGTTTCACGCGTCCCCATGTCCCACAAGGAACGGGACAGTTGTTATACTCCTCTAAATCTTCCGGTGAATTCCAACGTTTTTTGTAAAGATTTAGCCATTTCTTATTTTCCACTCCTTTTTGTCTTGTTCCCTCTTTTCCCCCTGTTTGTCAATTCTTTTACTTTCCGCTTTTTCTTTTTTGACTGTTTTCTTGCTTTGTTCATGAACAAATCCCACTTCTGTTTGGTACATTTCTTTTCCGTGTTTTTGTTATTTATATTCTCTTCCTTAATTGTCGGAAATCTTTCTTGTGTGGAGTACCACTCGTTATCGTTTGTTGATCTGCAATACCATTGCAATCTGTTGTTTTCAATGATAGCCTCATTCGTCTTTTTGCGCCAGTTGTTGTACCAAATGTACGTCATACAAGGACGGTTCCCAGGGTTGTAGTGTACACATTCTTTTATGTGTTCTCTTGCCTCCAGCGTCAGATTACTCCATTTTTTGCAGGGAAAGTACGGCCATCTTGTACTATTCTCTCTCCTTCTATTGATTTTACTTCCGGTCCAATACCCACGTTGCCGTAGCACTTAATGTCTTCTGTTGTTTTCAATGCTGGATAACCACATGAAATGTATGCAAGAATGACTCCCATTGCCCATACATGGTCCATCCCGTCAGTGTTGCCTTCTTCGTAGTCGGGAAATACTTCCTCGGTTAGGCACTCGAAGCATTGCTCCCAAATGTTCAAAGCTTCGTCCTCCTCAAAATGTCCTTTTTTGCTGTTGAGTCTTTTTCGCACTTCTTCTATCTTCTGGCATCCACGAAGGATTGTGGTAACCAAGTGTCCGTTTTTGGCACACAATGCATCAAATCCTGTTTCGAAATGATATAGAAACGGGTTTCCGTCGTTGTTTAGGTGTTTGTGGTTCAGCTCATGCATCCCTTTTGCGTAATCCTTGGACAAGACAGTACACCGGGTTTGCACAACTGTGGTTTTGTTTGTTGGTTTATGTGTTTTGTTTTCCATTTTCCTGTTATTTCCAAGTTGTGACGTCCAATTTTCATAATCCAACGCAGAATTATTAAGTTGGTGGATCTTGTTTTCTCCCGGCGTAGTAACTTCAGTTTTTGGTTGTGGCTGCTTTTTCCAGAACACACATATTTCTTACTAATGTTACATACCTGCACCACCGCCACAACGGTGCACAGAAATTGTCTGATTCAAAAACAGACTATCTTTAAGTAGTGTAACTTTCCTTGTCCAGATGTGATTGGTTCTTGATACCTAGATGTTAACCTGTCCGGTGGATCGATTCCCCCGTATAGACGTGTACAAAGTGTATTCTCTGTAGTTTTTTTGGTATTATTTTTTTATTTTTGTATGAACAAGTAACCAAAATAGTGTTTCTCAGTTATTTTGTGAGTGCAAAAGTGTGTTATTTTCTGAAATTTTAGGATGAATATTGCTCATACTATGGTTTGGGGAGACTATGAAGCAATATTGACAATTCTCAGGCTGATACGTCCGAGAACTGTTTCTCTACCCCCCGCGGGCTCTCGCGCGGCATTTTTAAAATTCTCGACCCTATTTTTAAAATTTCCTATCTTTTTAGGTCGCATGTCTACTAAAATACCTCGGGTGTCGCGCGCTTCTCCTTTCCAGACAATATCTCATCGATCCCTATCTGGATCATCACCTAAAACTCACTCTTGACTTGGTGGAATAAAAATAATCAATTAAAGAACTTTTTCAGGGTTAGGGATATCATAAAGTTGCCGTGATGAACAATATTTTATGTCAAACTTCTTACGCACGAATGATTTTCTCTCATCTTCGAAACATGCTGTTAACTGCACTTAGTAACACACTGTGTACAAAATACCACAATAAATACACAGTACGAAAACCATGTACAAGTCTACGGGTAATGAACATGTGTGTGCTCCCCAGCAGGAAGCCAGCAGCGCCATTTCCAGCGGCGTTTTGGAGCAGCAGGAAGCCAACAGCCAGCAGCAGCGTTTTGGAGCGGCATTTTGGAGCAGCAGGAAGTCAGCACGAAGCCAGCAGCGGCGTTTCAAGTGGCGTTTTGGAGCAGCAGGAAGCCAGCAGCTAGCAGCGACCAGCGGCCTTTCAAGCGGCGTTTTGGAGCGGCCTTTCAAGCAGCAGGAAGCCAGCAGCGAGCAGAGGTGTTTTGGAGCAGCAGGAAGCCAGCAGCCAGCAGCGGCGTTTCGACCGGCGTTTTGAACAGCAGGAAGCCAGCAGCGAGCAGCGAGCAGCAGCGTTTTGGAGCAGCAGGAACCCAGCAGCGAGCAGCGAGCAGCGGCCTTTTGAGTGGCGTTTTGGAGCGGCCTTTTGAGCAGCAGGAAGCCAGCAGCGAGGAAAGGCATTTTGGAGCAGCAGGAAGCCAGCAGCCAGCAGCAGCGTTTCGACCGGCGTTTTGAACAGCAGGAAGCCAGCAGCGAGCAGCGAGCAGCAGCGTTTTGGAGCAGCAGGAACCCAGCAGCGAGCAGCAGCCTTTTGAGTGGCGTTTTGGAGCGGCCTTTTGAGCAGCAGGAAGCCAGCAGCGAGTAGAGGCATTTTGGAGCAGCAGGAAGCCAGCAGCCAGCAGCAGCGTTTCGACCGGCGTTTTGAACAGCAGGAAGAAAGCAGCAAGCAGCGGCGTTTGAAGCGGCTATAGCGGCTAGCAACAGAGACTAGCAAGAGCAACAGCAACAGCAATAGCGACTAGCGAGAGCAACAGCGACTACCAAGAGCAAGAGCAACAGCAATAGTGACTAGCAAAAGCAACAGGAACAGCAACAGCGACTACCAAGATCAACATCGATTTGCAACAACAGCGAGAGCAACAGCAACTAGCAAGACCAAGACCAAGTGTAACAGCGAGAGAGTAAATTGTATTCCCCCACCATATCCACCATCCAATCAATCGAATGGAACCTTTTGGAGCGGCGTTTTGAGCAGCTTTTTGAGCAGCAGGAAGCCAGCAGCAAGAAGACCAATCAATTGCCGTTGCCTATGCTGATAGAGTTCCCGACGTTGGTGGAGCGCCGGTGGAGGAGGAGGAGCAATTCAATGCCAACAATTCGATGCCGACGATTTGTTGCCAACAATTTGTTGCCAACGATTTGTTGCCGTTGTTGCCTAATGTGAGGAGCGATTTGATGCCGGCGCGCTGTGGCCGTTGTTGCTGACGTTGTTGCCAATTACTGCTGTTGTTGCTTTGATGGTTCCCGGTTGCTTCGATCGTTCCCGGTGGCTTCAATGTTCCCGGTTGCTTTGATCGTTCCCGGTTGGCTCGATCGTTCTGGGTTGCTTCAATCGTTCCTGGTTGGTTCAATTGTTCCTGGTGGCTTTGCCGACAATCCTATTCAAATAATATATGATAATTGAACAAAATGGGTGAGTATCTATTGATGTACTACATAGAGTAAATAATAACAACAGAATAATATAATGTACATGCCGATCGATTCATAATTATCACCAACCAGGAAAATTCCCCGCACCTACAGGGAAGAATCGATGGTTGCTTCCAATTCGATGGTTGCTTCCGATAAGATGGTTGCTTCCGATTAGATGGTTGCTTCTGATTAGATGGTTGCTTCCGATTAGATGGTTGCTTCCGATCCGGTCCTATGAAAATAAGAAGAAAACAGAGAGGAAATACATTATCAGTAATGCCGGTGGAGTGGAAGACCAATCAATTGCCGTTGCCGATGCCGATGGAGTGGAAAACCAATTGCCGTTGCCGTTGCCGTTGCCTATCTCATTCTTACCTTTGCTTGTTCCGACGTTCCGACAATTGTCCCGATGAAATTGTTGTTCTTGTTGCTGCTGCCGTAGATTACTTCTTACTCCTACGTCACAAAAAACAGTATCTTGTTCCTGTTGATATAGAGGCAAGGGATGCAGGTTCATTGATTTCAAGACGTATATGTTTGGGGGGCAATTCAAACAATATCTATCCATCAATTTCCCTCTCGTCGAATGCTTTCTATTGTCATGCAGTACAAGGCTGTTATTTCGGACTGAAATATCTGAGAACGGATCGTTGTGCTCGGTGAAGAGGGTCGGATCCCACGTTCCCGGACAGAGTGTTGATTGCAAGAGCCAACACTCTACTCAAATAAGTTGGATGTAAGAAGGCAGATTATGAAGTGATTGTTTTTTTTTGTCCCGAGGTAGAAAAAGTGATTTTTTTTGTTTGTCGCGAGGTAAGAAAAGATTATGACTGTTTGTGTGGGAGAGAGTTTTTTTTGTCGGGAGGTAGAAAAAAAAATCATCCATCCAAGTAGAGGATACTTCAATCTTCTGTAGAATTCTACAGGATTTTGTACTAGTGTAGAATTCTACACGTTTTTTGTACTAGATAATTTTTGGTATTGAATCCGTGTAAGTTTCTACGCGAGTAGATTTCTACACGTTTTTTTATACTAGATAGATTTTTTTTTTGACGCGTACGATCGAAATCGATCAAGCGACAAAAAAAAACTCTCACACACAAACACACAGCAAAAAGTAATTTTACAGTGTTTACAGTGTGATTTTTACTTTATGCTGTGTGTTTGTGTGGGAGAGTTTTTTTTTGTCGCGTACGATCGATCGAAATCATCGATCGATCGATCGATACAACAAGGATACTTCAACTTCTGTAGAATTCTGCATGTTTTTTGTACTAGTGTAGAATTCTACACGTTTTTTGTACTAGATAATTCCTAGTAGTGAATCCGCGTAGGTTTCTACGCCTGTAGATTCGTACACGCTTTTCATACTAGATACATACTAGTATTGAATCCGCGTAGGTTTCTACGCCTGTAGATTTGTACACGCTTTTTGTACTAGATACATACTAGTATTGAATCCGCGTAGGTTTCTACGCCTGTAGATTCGTACACGCTTTTTGTATTAGATAATTCCTAGTATTGAACCTGCATAGATTTCTACACGGGTAGATTTCTACACGCTTTTTGTACTAGAAAATTCCTAGTATTGAACCTGCGTAGGTTTCTACAAGAGTAGATTTCTACACGCTTTTTGTACTAGATACATACTAGTATTGAGTCCGCGTAGGTTTCTATGCCTGTAGATTCGTACACACTTTTTGTACTAGATAATTCCTAGTATTGAATCGGCATAGATTTCTACGCGAGTAGATTTCTACACGCTTTTTGTACTAAATACACACTAGTATTGAATCCGAGTAGGTTTCTATACAAGTAGATTCCTACACGCTGGTTGTACTAGACAAATACTAGTATTGAAACCGCGTAGGTTTATACGCGAATAGATTACTACACACTTTTTGTACTAGATACATACTAGTATTGAATTCGCGTAGGTTTCTACGCGAGTAGATTACTCCGCACTTTTTGTACTAGATACATACTAGTATTGAATCCCAGTAGGTTTCTACGCGAGTAGATTACTACACGCTTGTTGTACTAGATACATACTAGTATTGAATCCGAGTAGGTTTCTACGCCAGTAGATTACTACACGCTTGTTGTACTAGATACATACTAGCATGAGGGTATTTTTGGTTCAATTCCTGGGCACAAACTTACTTATTGGGTAATGACTCCAAAAGTATCTGGTCCAAGCCATGAATACATTCATCATGACCCATCAAATGCATATTGGGAACAACTTTGCCCCACAAAATGCTAGAAATGTTGTCGTTTTACTCTCCAAATGGCAAACATGGGGGTATTTTTGGTTAAATTCCTGGGCACAAACTGACTTATTGGATAATGACTCCAAAAGTATCCGGTCCAAGCCATGAATACATTTATCATGACTCATCAAATGCATATTGGGAACAACTTTCTCACACAGAATGCTGGAAATGTTGTGGTTTGACTCTCCAAATGGCAAACATGAGGGTATTTTTGGTGCAATTCCAGGGCACAAACTAACTTATTGGGTAATGACTCAAAAAGTATATGGCAAACATGAGGGTATTTTGTGTGCAATTCCAGGGCACAAACTTACTTATTGGGTAATGACTCCAAAAGTATCCGGTCCAAGCCAGGAATACATTTATCATTACTCGTCAAATGCATATTGGGAACAACTTTGTCACACAGAATGCCCAAAATGTTGTGGTTTGAATCTCCAAATGGCAAACATGAGGGTATTTTGGGTGCAATTCCAGGGCACAAACTGACTTATTGGGTAATGGCTCCAAAAGTATCCGGTCCAAGCCACGAATACATTTATCGTCATGACTCATCAAATGCATATTGGGAACAACTTTGTCACACAGAATGCTGGAAATGTTGTGGTTTCACTCTCCAAATGGCACAAATGAGGGTATTTTTGGTGCAATTCCAGGGCACCAACTGAATTATTGGGTAATAACCCCAAAAATATCCGGTCCAAGCCATGAATACATTCATCATGACTCATCAATTGCATATTGGGAACGACTTTGCCCCACAGAATGCCCAAAATGTTGTGGTTTGAATCTCCAAATGGCAAACATGAGGGTATTTTGTGTGCAATTCTAGGGCACAAACTGACTTATTGGGTAATGACTCCAAAAGTATACAGTCCAAGCCATGAATACATTCATCATAACTCATCAAATGCATATTGGGAACAACTTTGTCACACAGAATCCTGGAAATGTTGTGGTTTGACTGTCCAAATGGCACAAATGAGGTTTTTTTTGGTGCAATTCCAGGGCACAAACTAACTTATTGGGTAATGACTCAAAAAGTATCTGGTCCAAGCCATGAATACATTCATCATGACCCATCAAATGCATATTGGGAACAATTTTGTCACACAGAAAGCCTGAAATGTTGTGGTTTGACTCTCCAAATGGCAAACATGGGGGTATTTTTGGTTAAATTCCAGGGCACAAACTGACTTATTGGGTAATGACTCAAAAAGTATCTGGTCCAAGCCATGAATACATTCATCATGACCCATCAAATGCATATTGGGAACAATTTTGTCACACAGAAAGCCTGAAATGTTGTGGTTTGACTCTCCAAATGGCAAACATGGGGGTATTTTTGGTTAAATTCCAGGGCACAAACTGACTTATTGGGTAATGACTCCAAAAGTATCTGGTCCAAGCCATGAATACATTCATCATGACTCATCAAATGCATATTGGGAACAACTTGCTTTGCCCCACAGAATGCCCAAAATGTTGTGGTTTGTCTCTCCAAAAGGCAAACATGAGGGTATTTTTGGTTAAATTCCAGGGCACAAACTGACTTATTGGGTAATGACTCCAAAAGTATCCGGTCCAAGCCTTGAATACATTTATCATGACTCATCAAATGCATATTGGGAACAACTTGCTTTGCCCCACAGAATGCTGAAAATGTTGTGGTTTGTCTCTCCAAAAGGCAAACATGAGGGTATTTTTGGTGCAATTCCAGGGCACAAACTAACTTATTGGGTAATGACTCCCAAAGTATCTGGTCCAAGCCAGGAATACATTTATCGTGACTCATCAAATGCATATTGGGAACAACTTTCTCACACAGAATGCCGGAAATATGTGGTTTCACTCTCCAAATGGCACAAATGAGGGTATTTTTGGTCTATTTCCAGGGCAGAAACTGACTTATTGGGTAATGACTCCAAAAGTATCCCGTCAAAGCCAGGAATACATTCAACATGACTCATCAATTGCATATTGGGAATTGATGTAGCAAACCGGATGAGGGGAATGGTAGTGAAGTACAGACCGGCCGGGGAACCACCTTGAGTATACAGCGCACGTACTTCGAGAAAGATCTCACTGTATCAGCAATCAGCAATATTGGTGCGTACCATATCCACGGAACATTCCCTGTAGGTACAGTACAAATCTTACCGGGAATTCTGTAAGCATCGAATTCTGCAAGCGAATTCTGCAAGCGAAATCTGCAAGCAAAATCTCTACAAATTACAGGCTACTAGCGCTAACAAGCGTGTAGAGGATTCCCCTAGCAGAATACAAGCCCACAGCTCACTCTTTTGCTCCTAAACCGATTAGTAGTAGAATTAAATAGGTAACACGTCCTGGTCCAATAGCTCCTATTGTACCCGTACGACAAGCCTATCTGTCCTGGTCCCCTAGCCTTGCCTAGTGTACCCGTACAGCAGCCTACCTGTTGGTCCCCTAGCCTGGCCTAGGTACCCCTACAGCAGTCGGTCTCTTACTAACACACTCACACCTCAACAGCTCCCCCTTGTCACCTTACAATAGGCCCGGCCTCAATAGATACAGCACGCCCGCGAATAGATTGGTCACCGGTTGCACCTCCAGTCAAGCAAGATACCGGCGACTCCAACGTCTCTCTGCCGCACCTCCAAGCGTCCGCGAACAATCAAGTTGGTTACCGATCTGCACCTCCAATTGGGTTACCGGTCTGCACCTCCATTCGGTAGTCCGCACCTGCAAGCGTCCGCGGATCAATCTGGGTCCCGGTCTGCACCTCCCATTGATTCCGTCCGCACCTCCAAGCGTCCGCGATCTATTCGGTACCGGTTTGCACCTCCAGTCGATTCTTGTCGGATTTATAGCACCTTCAGCGATCCGGCCCAATCTGCACCTCGGTCCGCACCTCTTTGATCCAAGCTTGCAGTCAATTCTACTCCGGCTAGAGACATTCCAAGCTCCCGATCTGTAATCTCCAGCTCCAAAGAAAAGGACGGCTCCAACTCCAACTGATCCGCACCTCTTTCAGCTCCAAAGATACGGACGCCTCTTACTCGTCGCAACTCCAGTTGATTTCCACCCAGCGAATCCAATCCCTCGCACCTCTTCTCAAGGAATACTCCGACGATCCGCACCTCCAAGTGGCCAGTCAACTGGTCTTGCCTCGTGTACCCGTACAGCAGTCAGTCTCTAATCCAAGCGTCCGCGAATAGATTCGGTTACTCCAACTCCGACCGACCCAAAAATACCGACTACTCCGATCACCAGCCCCAACATGCTGACCTACACTGAGTATTACCAGAGCACCCCCAGTCCCCTTGGAGTGGGACCTGCTCGGGACCTGGCCTACCAAACCATCTATGACTACTTTGCTGAGGAAACAGCCACCCCCGTTCTCCTGGGCCGGCTCTTGGACCTCTTCGAACCAGAACCTGTGGGGGCCCTAGGAATATTCCTGACCGACACCTTTGGAAAGGCGCGCCTCCGATTGGTGCATGGCCTTCGGAAGTACCCGGGGCACTTGACCGCGCCAAGTACCAACAAGGGCAAGGCCTTTGGTTACCTGGACGACATCGAAGGCGATGCAGGAGAGCTAGTGCTAGTGGATGCTGCCCTCCTCGAGCAGGCGCCCGAGACCTTGGTGCTGTCCCTCGATCGCCACCTTGACGTCATCAAGCATGCTCACCATTCCCACATGATCCCCATGGTGCTAGGCGATGATCCTCACATGGAAGTCATCACCCCCTTTAAGGCCTGCTTCATCCCCTTCCAATTGGTGCCCTTACTCCTAGGCAAGGGCCTTAGTCCAATCCACGCCTTGAACATCATCTACCCCTACCTTGACACACTCAACCTGGCACTCACTTGCGCCCCCCTACTGAATACCCTCCGAGCTGCTGGTACCGACCCCACCATTGCTGATGGAGGTGTCCACTTTGCCACACCCGGCACCCCCTTCCGAGGGGAGCCAGGTCTAACCTTGTACATGCGCAATCAGGTACTATACCGGGACCTCCCGGGATTGAAGAAACCCTCCCATCCGGGGCAGCCGCTGGCACCCGGCCAACCAGCCGGGGTAGATCCCACGCTGGCAGCTACCCTCACCGCCCTCGCCAACCAACAGCTCAAGCTCAGTGAGGGCCTAGACCAACGTCGCCCCCCTGCCACGGTCAAGAACACCTGGGGCCCCTTGTACACCCAGCGCTTGCTGCTGCTGTGTGGCAAGCTTGAGGAAGCCGACCTACCCCCCATATACCAAGCCTGGGCACAGAAAGGCAAACACGAGAAGACCCATATGATCTTCCAGAGCCAGGTAGCCACATGCGCCGCCGAGTTCCTCATCCAGGCACCCTTGGTCACCACGGCGGCACTCAAGAAGTTCCAAGATGGCAACTTTCATGGGACTGACCCCTTTGACGTGGCGGACGGCATACTCCCTTTAGCTTTCACTCCCCCCGGTGGATCCGCCGCCTCCTTGAAGCGGGAACAGGAAGCTGCAGCCACTGTGGCGGCCTACGACACCATGATCTCCACCGAAGGCAACTCCCTCACCTTGAAGGACTCCCTCGAACTCCAGAAGACCAAGGCCTACCTACCCATCGACTGGACGGAAGCTACCACCCAACTGGAAAGCTATCTCGCCGTCCTGGCCACCATTCTAGGCATGCATCACCCTGTCGTGCAGGGCTACCAGAATGGACTCGCCAAGCTCAAGCTCCAGCAAATGCCCCTCCGCCGAGCAATTGCCAATGAACTAGGGGAGCTCATCACTCCCTCCATTGTGGTATACTACTTCCAAATCCGGGTGCGGGGTTGGCTTGAGGAACAATGGGGATCAACATTCACTGTCCCCTCCCCCGACTTTGGGAAGGACTTCCAAGCCTTCCGTATCACCCAGAACCTCTACTGGCTCCCCAATGTCACCAATGTGCCGGCTCTGAGGCACCTACGTCGCGTAGCCGCCGTGGCTGCCCCTGCTGCAATCCCAGGCACCCCCACGCCCGGCAAGACTACCCCCAGCCCCAACCAAGGCTCCGCCGGCGGTGCCCGCGTCTCTAACCCCAACCTGGATCCCCGGCTACAAACGGCGGGGGTAGCCAACAAAGTCCTACGCGCCCGACTGAGGGAAGTCATGGCTACCATGAAAGAAAAAGGTACCACTCCTTTGTCTCGTCCAGATGGCAACGAGCGCTGCCATTCCTATCACCTTCGAGGAACCTGCTTCACCAACTGCAGGAACATCCGGGACCATGGCGCCATCACTAGCAGTGAACAGGACCAAGTCTGGGCTTGGTGCCAAGCCGCTTTTAATGTCTGACCGAATGGCAAGCGCCCCTTTGGCGCGTTGACCCTGCCCTCTAACTCACCAAGGGGGGCTCTGCCTTCCTCCCGACGACTCCCTATGCCTCCCTCTCCGCCATTACAAATCACACCGGAATTAGGTAAGCACACCCCGCGCGCGCGCGCATGTACTCCTCTCGCCGTGTATGTGCCTCCCAAACGTTCTACAGGTTCAACGACCTCCCCCCCATCTCCTCCCGCATCCCTAGTCCCTCCTACGGCTTCGGCATCCCTCCCTTCCTCCCCGCCCACCTTGTCCTTGCCTAGGCCCGAGCTCCTCGTCACTGCCAAGTTGCCTAGGCCCAAGCGCCTAGTCCTTCCCACCCCCCCATTGCCTAGGACCGAGCTCCTCGTCACTGGCCCCCCGTTGCCTAGGCCCGAGCTCCTCGTCAACCCCACCAACCCATTGCTTAGGCCCCCCCCCGCTGACGCCTACGTCAGAGACCCTCCGCCCGGCCCCACTCTCGGTTCCCCCCATCACTCCCTCCCTCTACCCCGTCGACCGGCTCAATGTGCACATCAACCGGGCTGTCACTGTCTACAACAACAGCACCAGCTGGGCGGACTTTATCCGGACCATCCGAGGACGGGGTGACATCCATCCTGACGTCGCCTCCATCCCCCACCCCGCGGGGAGCCTCCTTGCCCGCTATGGCAAGGACGGCACCCCCGCCTTGATGTCTGGCCCCTTGTGGGATCCACCTCGCATTGCAGCTGCCCTCCACCGGGGTCCGCACCAATCCTCACACCAGGGCATTGACTTCCTTCGCGAGGAGTATGCCGACATGATGGACAAGCAACAATGGACTGTTCTCCCCGCCAGCCTCATCCAGGACCTCCCCGGACTCCGACTGAGCCCCCTTGGCTTAGTCCCCCAACGAGGCCGCCGCCCACGCATGATATCCGATTACACCTACTCGGACGTCAACCAAGACACCGTCCCTCTTGCCCCTGCGGACGCCATGCAGTTTGGCCGGACACTCCCGCGACTCCTCACCAAACTGCACCGCGCCAACCACAGATTTGGTCCAGTGTATATGTCGAAGATTGACCTCGCCGATGGCTTCTACCGCATCCGCTTGCACCCAGAAGACACCATGAAGCTCGGCGTCCTGTTCCCATCTCGCCCTGGGGAAGCTCCTCTCATTGGCATCCCACTCACCAACCCTATGGGGTGGAAATCCAGTCCTCCCAACTTCTGTGCCTTCACTGAAACCGTTGCGGACTTGGCCAATGCCACTCTTGCCACCGGGCTTGCCGCGGCCCGGCTCACCCCCCATCGGTTGGATCTCCCCTCTGAAACCACCCCCTGCGTGCCTCCCATTGAGCCACCCGCTCCACCCCCCACGGCGCCGCCTCCGTCTCCCCCTACGGCCTCCACGCCGCCCCTCACCCCCCCTAGTAGCACCACTCCCAGCAAGTCGCCGGTTCGCTACTGGGATGTCTATGTGGATGACTTCTGTGGCCTTGCCCAGGGCAACCAATGGACACGCCGCGCCATCAAGCGCGTTCTCTTCCAATCCCTTGACACAGTCTTCCGGCCCCTCGATGCCTCTGACACTCCCTTCCGGCAGGAACCAGCTTCCCTCAAGAAAATGCTCCAAGGGGACGCCACTTGGACCACCAAGAAAGTCATCCTCGGCTGGCTCATCGATTCCGTCAACAAAACCATCAGCCTTCCTCCCCATCGGGTGGCCCGCCTACATGAGATTCTCCACTCCATCTCACCCACCCAGCGCCATGTCCCCATCAAGCAATGGCACCAAGTCCTGGGGGAGCTCCGGTCAATGGCACTGGCCATTCCAGGCTCCATTGGCCTCTTCTCCATTCTCCAAGAAGCCTTCCGCCACCAGGAGCCACGCAGGCAGCGCCTCCGGCTCACCAAGCGCGTCCACAGCTTCCTTCGCGACTTCCAATGGCTTGCCAATGATCTCTCCACCCGGCCTACCTCCATTGCCGAACTCGTGCCGGACCCCTTCCCGGCCACCTTGGGCGCCTGCGATGCTTCGGGTTTGGGCATGGGGGGCGTCCATTTTGTCCCCCTTCCCACGGGCGCCGTGCAGCCCGTCATGTGGCGGCATGCGTTCCCCCCGTGGATCTCAGCCCAGCTCGTCTCCTTCGACAATCCTGAGGGCTCCATCACCAACAGTGACCTTGAGCTCGCCGGTTCCATTGCCCACAATGATGTTCTGGCTCAGGCTGCTTGTGTCCACGCCCGCACCACCCACAATTGCTATGACAACACCGCCGCTGTCTATTGGCAACGCAAAGGCGCCACTACCACCACAGGCCCTGCAGCCTACCTCCTCCGGCTCCAGTCTCTGCACCAGCGCCTCTTTCAATATGTCCCCCTTAGGGATTACATCCCGGGCCCCGCTAACCACCTGGCGGACCTCCTCTCTCGATCTGAACTCTCTGACACTGCCTTGCTCCATCACTTTAACACGACCTACCCACAGGACTTGCCCTGGACCTTATGCCACCTTCGGCCGCCCATGCATTCCGCGCTGACCTTAGCGCTGTCCAGAAGACCATGCGCGCCTCAGTCACTGAGCTCTATGCCAAGCGCAAGGATGCCCATTGGAACCAATGGGTTCAATTCTGTTTGTCTCAAGGTTTTGACCCGCGCCTCCAGTCCATTCAGGATCCAATCCCCATCCTCCAAGTCTTTGCCAAACGACTCCATGATGGCAACCTCTCACGTAGCCACAAGCCCATCCGATCTCGCACAGTATCGGACACCATCCGGTCAGTGGGCCAGACGCTCGCCCGCCTGGGGTCCAAAGACCCTCGAACCGACTCCACAGGCAGTCTTGACTTCCGGCTGACTGCCCAGTTCAAGGCATATGCCAAGTTGGACCCAGCCCCCTCCCGGGTCAAACCGGTCCCCATCACCCTCGTGATGCATGCCCTCCACTTTGCATACCACGAGTCCCCTTCCCCCACCCGACAGGCCATTGCAAACATGATCTGCATCGCCTTCTTTTTCTGTCTCCGCCCTGGTGAGTACACTGGTACTACCACGGATGACCAAGCCTTCCACCTACAAGACGTCTCCTTCTACCTTGACTCCCGCATCGTCCACCACGATGGCCCTGCGCAGGAGCTCCAGGCTGCTACCTCGGTCACGCTCACCTTCACCACCCAGAAGAATGGCGACAAAGGGGAAGTAGTGGCGCATGCCAGGAGTGGTGACTCACTATGCTGCCCCGTTGCCGCCTGTGCGCGCCAAGTCCTTCACCTCCGAAGCTGTTGCTCTTCCAGCGCTCCCTTCGGTCCCTCCCTCACGCTTGCCAGTTACTTCGACAATGGGGTCCTTACCCTTGTTCGCGCAGCCACTGTCACTTCCTCCCTGCGAGTCTATGCCCAGACCCTCTACCCTACCACGGGCATTGCCCCTGCAGCCATCTCTGCTCGCTCCCTTCGCGCGGGAGGGGCTATGGCCCTGCTCCAGGGCAAATGCGACTCGAATGTCATCAAGCTCCTTGCCCGATGGCACAGTGACTGCATGATGCGCTACTTACATCAGCAATCCCTCCCCATCTTCAAGAATCTTGCCTCTGTCATGTTCAACAATGGAACATACTCCTTCCTGCCCGAGGAATGGGTTCCGGCTGCGGACCCCACTCCTGCTGGCAGCTCTCTTTGAGGCACCCTGGCGCCTCTTGCCTTTCCCTCCCTCACTCTGCTCCAAGCTCACGCGCGCGCTCCCGCTCTCCACGCCGTTCCCACCCGGTGCCTTCTGGCCAAATGGCAGAAAAGGCTTAACAGCCAGAGGCTTAACCGCCCACGCTGTTAAGCCCAACTGTACGCCGGTGTGTGTGGGCAAAGCAAACTAGCCCTGCTTAACCCACCAACCCCACCAATGAACTACAAACATGTCACATCCATTACTACAAGTAGGTTAGCTACTGAAGCTATCACAAACGTAGCGCGTGATAGTTGATGTAGCAAACCGGATGAGGGGAATGGTAGTGAAGTACAGACCGGCCGGGGAACCACCTTGAGTATACAGCGCACGTACTTCGAGAAAGATCTCACTGTATCAGCAATCAGCAATATTGGTGCGTACCATATCCACGGAACGTTCCCTGTAGGTACAGTACAAATCTTACCGGGAATTCTGTAAGCATCGAATTCTGCAAGCGAATTCTGCAAGCGAAATCTGCAAGCAAAATCTCTACAAATTACAGGCTACTAGCGCTAACAAGCGTGTAGAGGATTCCCCTAGCAGAATACAAGCCCACAGCTCACTCTTTTGCTCCTAAACCGATTAGTAGTAGAATTAAATAGCCCGCCACGCCCGCCCGCAGAAAAGGCTTAACAGCCAGAGGCTTAACCGCCCACGCTGTTAAGCCCGACTGTACGCCGGTGTGTGTGGGCAAAGCAAACTAGCCCTGCTTAACCCACCAACCCCACCAATGAACTACAAACATGTCACATCCATTACTACAAGTAGGTTAGCTACTGAAGCTATCACAAACGTAGCGCGTGATAGCAACTTTGCCCCACAGAATCCTGAAAATGTTGTGGTTTGACTCTCCAAATGGCAAACATGAGGGTATGTTGGGTGCAACAATTCCAGCAGGAGACAAAATAACTTATTGGGTAATGACTCCCAGAGTATCCGGTCCAAGCCATGAATACATTCATCATGACTCATCAATTGCATATTGAGAACAACTTTGCCCCACAGAATGCCCAAAATGTTGTGGATTGACTCTCCAAATGGCACAATTGAGGGTATTTTTGGTGCAATTCCAGGGTACAAACTTACTTATTGGGTAATGACTCCAAAAGTATCCAGTCCAAGCCAGGAATACATTTATCATGACTCATCAAATACATATTGGGAACAACTTTGCCCCACAGAATGCTGAAAATGTTGTGGTTTGTGTCTCCAAATGGCAAATATGAGGGTATTTTTAGTGCAATTCCAGGGCACAAACTGACTTATTGGGTAATTGCTACAAATGTATCCGGTCCAAGTCATAAGTACATTTATCATGACTCATCAAATGCATACTGGGAACAACTTTGTCTCACAGAATGCTGGAAATGTGGTGGTTTGATTCTCCAACTGGCAAACATGAGGGTATTTTTTGTGCAATTCCAGGGTACAAACTGACTTTATTTGGTAACGACTACAAAAGTATCCGGTCCAAGCCATGATTACATTTATGATGACTCATCAACTGCATATTGGGAATTGATGTAGCAAACCGGATGAGGGGAATGGTAGTGAAGTACAGACCGAGAAACAACCTTGAGTATACAGCGCACGTACTTGGAGAAAGATCTCACTGTATCAGCAAGCAACATCGGTGCGTACGAACATTCCCTGTAGGTACACCAGTACAAATCTTACTGGGAATTCTAAGCATCGAATTCTGCAAGCATCGAATTCTGCAAGCATCGAATCTGCAAGCAAATCTCTGCAAATACAGGCTAAACGCTAACAAGCCTGTAGAGGAGTCTCCCAGCAGAATACAAGCCCACAGCTCACTCTTTTGCTCCTAAACCGATTAGTAGTAGAATAAATAAATAGGTAACCCGTCCTGGTCCAATAGTTCTCCTATTGTACCCGTACGACAAGCCTATCTGTTGGTCCCCTAGCCTGCCTAGTGTACCATACAGCAGTCTCCTGTCCTGGTCCCCTAGTCTCGCCTAGTGTACCCGTACAGCAGTCAATCTCTAACCATACTCACCACCCACGGCTCCCTATTGTTTACAGCAGGCCAGGTCTTGATTATCTAGGATAGCCTGCACCTCCAAGCATCCGCGAATAGATTTGGTTACTGCAACTCCGACTGACCCGCCCCTATTGGCACACGCAGGCACGGCCTTGATTGAGAGACAAGCGTCGCCCAATCCGGCACCGCACAAGCATCCGTGAATCGATTTGGGTTAATTGTTTGCACCTCCAGCGAGTGTGACCGTCCCGACGTATCCGCACGGACTCCTCCTCCAAGTGTCCAGTCGAATTGAGTGTCCGTCCCGAAAGATACAGATCTGCACCTCCTCGCACCTCCCGTTGATTTCGTGTGACACCAAGATACCGACTCCAATAGTCTGCCCCCGAAGCGTCCGCGCACGCACCTCCTCGCACCTCCCGCTAATCGGTTTGGCCACCGGTCTGCACCTCCAGTTGATCAACTTGCGCTTGAAAGAGACTAGCGACTCCGACGTCACTCTGCACCTCCAAGTGCCTCCTCGCACCTCCATACCGCACCAAGCGCGCTAGTTATCAATTTGGCCACCGGCTGCACCTCCAGCCGATTGATTCAGCTAAGCTCCCTAGGTTGCACCTCCACCACTTCCAGTTGACTGACGCACCAAGCTGCCAACAATCCGCACCTCCAATCAGCCCGTAGATTCCAATACCGACTACTCCGATCACCAGCTCCAACATGCTGACCTACACTGAGTATTACCAGAGCACCCCCAGTCCCCTTGGAGTGGGACCTGCTCGGGACCTGGCCTACCAAACCATCTATGACTACTTCGCTGAGGAAACAGCCACCCCCATTCTCCTGGGCCGGCTCTTGGACCTCTTCGAACCAGAACCTGTGGGGGCCCTAGGAATATTCCTGACCGACCCCTTTGGAAAGGCGCGCCTCCGATTGGTGCATGGCCTTCGGAAGTACCCGGGGCCCTTGACCGCACCAAGTACCAACAAGGGCAAGGCCTTTGGTTACCTGGATGACATCGAAGGCGATGCAGGAGAGCTAGTGCTAGTGGATGCTGCCCTCCTCGAGCAGGCGCCCGAGACCTTGGTGCTGTCCCTCGATCGCCACCTCTGACGTCATCAAGCATGCTCACCATTCCCACATGATCCCCATGGTGCTAGGCGATGATCCTCACATGGAAGTCATCACCCCCTTCAAGGCCTGCTTCATCCCCTTCCAATTGGTGCCCTTACTCCTAGGCAAGGGCCTTAGTCCAATCCACGCCTTGAACATCATCTACCCCTACCTTGACACACTCAACCTGGCACTCACTTGCGCCCCCCTACTGAATACCCTCCGAGCTGCTGGTACCGACCCCACCATTGTTGATGGAGGTGTCCACTTTGCCACACCCGGCACCCCCTTTCGAGGGGAGCCCGGTCTGACCTTGTACATGCGCAATCAGGTACTATACCGGGACCTCCCGGGCTTGAAGAAACCCTCCCATCCGGGGCAGCCGCCGGCACCCGGCCAACCAGCCGGGGTAGATCCCACGCTGGCAGCTACCCTCACCGCCCTCGCCAACCAACAGCTCAAGCTCAGTGAGGGCCTAGACCAACGTCGCCCCCCTGCCACGGTCAAGAACACCTGGGGCCCCTTGTACACCCAGCGCTTGCTGCTGCTGTGTGGCAAGCTTGAGGAAGCCGACCTACCCCCCATATACCAAGCCTGGGCACAGAAAGGCAAACACGAGAAGACCCATATGATCTTCCAGAGCCAGGTAGCCACATGCGCCGCCGAGTTCCTCATCCAGGCACCCTTGGTCACCACGGCGGCACTCAAGAAGTTCCAAGATGGCAACTTTCATGGGACTGACCCCTTTGACGTGGCGGACGGCATACTCCCTTTAGCTTTCACTCCCCCCGGTGGATCTGCCGCCTCCTTGAAGCGGGAACAGGAAGCTGCAGCCACTGTGGCGGCCTACGACACCATGATCTCCACCGAAGGCAACTCCCTCACCTTGAAGGACTCCCTCGAACTCCAGAAGACCAAGGCCTACCTACCCATCGACTGGACTGAAGCTACCACCCAACTGGAAAGCTATCTCGCCGTCCTGGCCACCATTCTAGGCATGCATCACCCTGTCGTGCAGGGCTACCAGAATGGACTCGCCAAGCTCAAGCTCCAGCAAATGCCCCTCCGCCGAGCAATTGCCGATGAACTAGGGGAGCTCATCACTCCCTCCATTGTGGTATACTACTTCCAAATCCGGGTGCGGGGTTGGCTTGAGGAACAATGGGGATCAACATTCACTGTCCCCTCCCCCAACTTTGGGAAGGACTTCCAAGCCTTCCGTATCACCCAGAACCTCTACTGGCTCCCCAATGTCACCAATGTGCCAGCTCTGAGGCACCTACGTCGCGTAGCCGCCGTGGCTGCCCCTGCTGCAACCCCAGGCACCCCCACGCCCGGCAGGACTACCCCCAGCCCCAACCAAGGCTCCGCCGGAGGTGCCCGCGTCTCCAACCCCAACCTGGATCCCCGGCTACAAACGGCGGGGGTAGCCAACAAAGTCCTACGCGCCCGACTGAGGGAAGTCATGGCTACCATGAAAGAAAAAGGTACCATTCCCTTGTCTCGTCCAGATGGCAACGAGCGCTGCCATTCCTATCACCTTCGAGGAACCTGCTTCACCAACTGCAGGAACATCCAGGACCATGGCGCCATCACCAGCAGTGAACAGGACCAAGTCTGGGCTTGGTGCCAAGCCGCTTTTAATGTCTGACCGAATGGCAAGCGCCCCTTTGGCGCGTTGACCCTGCCCTCTCACTCACCGAGGGGGGCTCTGCCTTCCTCCCGACGACCTATGCCTCCCTCTCCGCCCGTACGAATCACACATGAATTAGGTAAGCACAACCCGCCCGCGCGCGCATGTACCCCTCTCGCCGTGTATGTGCCTCCCAAACGTTCTACAGGTTCAACGACCCCCCCCCCCCTACCTACTCCCGCATCCCTAGTCCCTCCTACGGCTTCGGCATCCCCTCTCCCTTCCTCCACGCCCACCTTGTCCTTGCCTAGGCCCGAGCTCCTCGTCACTGCCAAGTTGCCTAGGCCCGAGCGCCTAGTCCTCCCCACCCACCCATTGCCTAGGACAGAGCTCCTCGTCACTGCCCCCCCGTTGCCTAGGCCCGAGCTCCTCGTCAACCCCACCAACCCATTGCTTAGGCCCACCCCCCCGCCGACGCCTACGCCAGAGACCCTCCGCCCGGCCCCACTCTCCATTCCCCTCATCACTACCTTCCTCTACCCCGTCGACTGGCTCGACGTGCACATCAACCGGGCTGTCACTGCCTACAACAACAGCACCAGCTGGGGGGACTTCATCCGGACCATCCGAGGACGGGGTGACATCCATCCTGACGTCGCCTCCATCCCCCACCCCGCGGGAAGCCTCCTTGCCCGCTATGGCAAGGACGACACCCCCGCCTCCATGTCTGGACCCTCTTGGGATCCGCCTCGCATTGCAGCTGCCCTCCAACGGGGTCCGCACCAATCCTCCCACCAGGGCATTGACTTCCTTCGAGAGGAGTATGCCGACATGATGGACAAGCAACAATGGACTGTTCTCCCCGCCAGCCTCATCCAGGACCTACCCGGACTCCGACTGAGCCCCCTTGGCTTAGTCCCCCAACGAGGCCGCCGCCCACGCATGATATCCGATTACACCTACTCGGACGTCAACCAAGACACCGTCCCTCTTGCCCCTGCAGACGCCATGCAGTTTGGCCGGACACTCCCGCGCCTCCTCACCAAACTGCACCGCGCCAACCACAGATTTGGTCCCGTGTATATGTCGAAGATTGACCTTGCCGATGGCTTCTACCGCATCCGATTGCACCCAGACGACACCATGAAGCTCGGCGTCCTGTTCCCCTCTCGCCCTGGGGAAGCTCCACTCATTGGCATCCCCCTCACCAACCCTATGGGGTGGAAATCCAGTCCTCCCAACTTCTGTGCCTTCACTGAAACTGTTGCGGACTTGGCCAATGCCACTCTTGCCACCGGGCTTGCCGAGGCCCGGCTCACCCCCCATCGGTTGGATCTCCCCTCTGAAACCACCCCCAGCGCGCCTCCCAATGAGCCACCCGCTCCACCCCCCCGGGCGCCGCCTCCTCCTCCCCCTACGGCCTCCACGCCGCCCCTCATCCCCCCTAGTCGCACCACTCCCAGCAAGTCGCCGGTTCGCTACTGGGATGTCTATGTGGATGACTTCTGTGGCCTTGCCCAGGGCAACCAGTGGACACGCCGCGCCATCAAGCGCGTTCTCTTCCAATCCCTTGACACAGTCTTCCGGCCCCTCGATGCCACTGACACTCCCTTCCGGCAGGAACCTGCTTCCCTCAAGAAAATGCTCCAAGGGGACGCCACTTGGACCACCAAGAAAGTCATCCTCGGCTGGCTCATCGATTCCGTCAACAAAACCATCAGCCTTCCTCCCCATCGGGTGGCCCGCCTACACAAGATTCTCCACTCCATCTCACCCACCCAGCGCCATGTCCCCCTCAAGCAATGGCACCAAGTCCTTGGGGAGCTCCGGTCAATGGCGCTGGCCATTCCGGGCTCCATTGGCCTCTTCTCCATTCTACAAGAAGCCTTCCGCCACCAGGAACCGGGCAGGCAGCGCCTCCGGCTCACCAAGCGCGTCCACAGCTTCCTTTGCGACTTCCAATGGCTTGCCAATGATCTCTCCAACCGGCCTACCTCCATTGCCGAACTCGTGCCGGATACCTTCCCGGCCACCTTGGGCGCCTGCAATGCTTCGGGTTTGGGCATGGGGGGCGTCCATTTTGTCCCCCTTCCCACGGGCGCCGTGCAGCCCGTCATGTGGCGGCATGCGTTCCCCACGTGGGTCTCAGCCCAGCTTGTCTCCTTCGACAATCCTGAGGGCTCCATCACCAACAGTGACCTCGAGCTTGCCGGTTCCATTGCCCACAATGATATTCTGGCTCAGGCTGCTTGGGTCAACGCCCGCACGACCCACAACTGCTATGACAACACAGCAGCTGTCTATTGGCAACGCAAAGGCGCCACTACCACCACAGGCCCTGCAGCCTACCTCCTCCGGCTCCAGTCTCTGCACCAGCGCCTCTTTCAATATGTCCCCCTTAGGGATTACATCCCGGGCCCCGCTAACCACCTGGCGGACCTCCTCTCTTGATCTGAACTCTCTGACACTGCCTTGCTCCATCACTTTAACACGACCTACCCACAGGACTTGCCCTGGACCTTATGCCACCTTCGGCCGCCCATGCATTCCGCGCTGACCTTAGCGCTGTCCAGAAGACCATGCGCGCCTCAGTCACTGAGCTCTATGCCAAGCGCAAGGATGCCCATTGGAACCAATGTGTTCAATTCTGTTTGTCTCAAGGCTTTGACCCGCGCCTCCAGTCCATTCAAGATCCAATCCCCATCCTCCAAGTCTTTGCCAAACGACTCCATGATGGCAACCTCTCACGTAGCCACAAGCCCATCCGATCTCGCACGGTATCGGACACCATCCGGTCAGTGGGCCAGACGCTCGCCCGCCTGGGGTCCAAAGACCCTCGAACCGACTCCACCGGCAGTCTTGATTTCCGGCTAACTGCCCAGTTCAAGGCATATGCCAAGCTGGACCCGGCCCCCTCGCGGGTCAAACCGGTCCCCATCACCCTCGTGATACATGCCCTCCACTTTGCATACCACGAGTCCCCTTCCCCCACCCGACAAGCCATTGCAAACATGATCTGCATCGCCTTCTTTTTCTGTCTCCGCCCTGGTGAGTACACTGGTACTACCACGGATGACCAAGCCTTCCACCTACAAGACGTCTCCTTCTACCTTGACTCCCGCATCGTCCACCACGATGGCCCTGCGCATGAGCTCCAAGCTGCTACCTCTGTCACCCTCACCTTCACCACCCAGAAGAATGGCGACAAAGGGGAAGTAGTGGCGCATGCCAGGAGTGGTGACTCACTATGCTGCCCTCTCTTCCAGCGCTCCCTTCGGTCCCTCCCTCACGCTTGCCAGTTACTTCGACAATGGGGTCCTTACCCTTGTTCGCGCAGCAACTGTCACTTCCTCCCTGCGAGTCTATGCCCAGACCCTCTACCCTACCACTGGCATTGCCCCTGCAGCCATCTCTGCTCGCTCCCTTCGCGCGGGTGGTGCAATGGCCCTGCTCCAGGGCAAATGCGACTTGAATGTCATCAAGCTCCTCGCCAGATGGCACAGTGACTGCATGATGCGCTACTTACATCAGCAATCCCTCCCCATCTTCCAGAATCTTGCCTCTGTTATGTTCAACAATGGAACATACTCCTTCCTGCCCGAGGAATGGGTTCCGGCTGCGGACCCCACTCCTGCTGGCAGCTCTCTTTGAGGCACCCTGGCGCCTCTTCCCTCCCTCACTCTGCTCCAAGCTCACGCTCGCGCTCACGCTCACGCTCTCCACGCCGTTCCCACCCGGTGGCTTATGGCCCATTGGCAGAAAAGGCTTAACAGCCAGAGGCTTAACCACCCAAGCTGTTAAGCCCAACTGTACGCCGGTGTGTGTGGGCAAAGCAAACTTCTAGCACTGCTTAACCCACCAACCCACCAATGAACTACAAGCATTTCACATCCATTACTACAAGTAGGTTAGCTACTGAAGCTATCACAAACGTAGCGCGTGATAGTTGATGTAGCAAACCAGATGAGGGGAATGGTAGTGAAGTACAGACCGAGGAACAACCTTGAGTATACAGCGCACGTACTTGGAGAAAGATCTCACTGTATCAGCAAGCAACATTGGTGCGTACGAACATTCCCTGTAGGTACACCAGTACAAATCTTACTGGGAATTCTAAGCATCGAATTCTGCAAGCATCAAATTCTGCAAGCATCGAATCTGCAAGCAAATCTCTGCAAATACAGGCTAAACGCTAACAAGCCTGTAGAGGAGTCTCCCAGCAGAATACAAGCCCACAGCTCACTCTTTTGCTCCTAAACTGATTAGTAGTAGAATAAATAAATAGCCCGCCACGCCCGCCCGCAGAAAAGGCTTAACAGCCAGAGGCTTAACCACCCAAGCTGTTAAGCCCAACTGTACGCCGGTGTGTGTGGGCAAAGCAAACTTCTAGCACTGCTTAACCCACCAACCCACCAATGAACTACAAGCATTTCACATCCATTACTACAAGTAGGTTAGCTACTGAAGCTATCACAAACGTAGCGCTTGATAGCAACTTTGCCCCACAGAATCCTGAAAATGTTGTGGTTTGTTGCTCCAAATGGCAAACATGATGGTATTTTTGGTGCAATTCCAGGGCACAAACTGACTTATTGGGTAATGACTCACAAACTATCTGGTCCTGGCCATGAATAATTTTTTCATGACTCATCAAATCCATATTGGGAACAGCTTTGCCCCACAGAATGCTGGAAATGTGGTGATCTATCTCTCCAAATGGCACACAAGAGACAATTTTGGGTGTGAACCCAGGGCACAAACTGACTTAGTGGGTAATGACTCCCAAAGTATCAGATCCAGGCTGTTCATGAATAATTTTTTCATGACTCATCTGATGCATATTGGGAACAACATTTACACTCAAAATCCAAAAAAGTTGTGGTTTGTCTTTCCAAATGGCACACAAGAGAGTATTTTTGGTACAAATCCGGCACACACTGACTGAGTGGGTAATGGCTCCCAAAGTATCAGGTCAATTCAATTTATTTTTCCGGTACATTTCATCTTATCCATAATTGGAATAACACTAATAATCCAATCACCAAACATGTAGTTTAATGAGTGTCAAATAAAATTAATTCATAAGTTGTTTAATCAAAATGGAAGTGCTGTTTTTGGATTATTCTCAGACAAAAAAAGTGTGCGGGCATTACTAGTTGTATATGATACTAGATGCAAAAAGGTACACCATTGGGTACTTTGCAAAAAGTGTACGTAGGTATCGGTAGGTACTGTGCTGACCCGGCACAATGTCGAACCACCAACTGGCTATCAGATTCTATAGATGAGTATGGAATTTAAGTACATAACCTTCGTGTAATCAAATTTTCCATTTTGAAAAAATTATGGCGCGGGAGGGTGGCTTGCACTGATACATGCTTTACTTATATAGAAAATAAAGGCCACACACAAGCCAGACACATGGAAGAAGTCAGGGTACACAGCATACACAACACACACAAAACCACACACATGGAAAACTGAAGAAACACGAAAAACTGAGCACACACACGAAACTGCACACACACAAAACCAAAAAAAAAACATACTTCTTGGTCGACACGGTATTTTTTAAAAAGTACAGAAAATGAATGTTGTGCGACAGTCACGGACAACAGAACAATGGAACAACAAAGAAACACTAGTGAGTGTAACAGGGGAACAAGGGAACAACAAAATGGAACAACAACAACGGAATGCAAGTGAGTGACAACAATGACGGCAATTTGTTGGAGATTCTATTTGTTTCTGATCTTTCTTTCTTTTATTTTTATCGGACGGGGGAACAACAGAGCGAAACAACAAATGGAATGGAACAACGGAGCAACAATGGAACGCAAGTAAGTGACAACAGTGACGGCAATTTGTTGGGGATTCTATTTGTTTCTGATTTTTCTTTCTTTTATTTTTATTGAATGAAACAACAGAGCAGAATAGCAAATGAAATGGAGCAACGGAACAATAACGGAACACAAGTGAGTGACAACAACAACAATTTGTTGGAGATTATATTTTTTCTGATCCTTCTTTCTGTTATTTTTATTTTTCACAGCAAAAATGGAACAATGAAACAATGGAACAAAACAACGACACAATATAATGAAACAACAAACACGGAGCAACAAAAACGGAGCAACGAAAACGAAGCAACGAAAATGGAGCAACAAAAATGGAGCAACAAAAATGGACTAACGCAAAAGGAGCAACGCAAGCTGAACAACGCAAACGAAACAACAAAAACAAAACAACAAAAATGGAGCAACAATGGAACATGGTCAAAACGGAATGCCAAAATGGAACAACAAAACAAAGTAGCAACAGCAGCAAGCAACGAGAGCAACAGCGTGGGCACAGTAGTAGAAACAGTGGCAAAAGCTAGTGTAATAAACACAACTCCAACCCATGAGTGATGAATGTTGATCCAGCAATAACAGCATCGATGATTGCCCATTTATCCCTTCAATTAATATAGAAAATAACAGTACATATATAATACAAAACTACTACTTATTATGAACTTAATATTGAGAATATTAGAAATAATGGAGTTTACAAAATACGTTGCAATAGGAATAAATCAAGCATAATAGAATCTACATTTTTAAAAGGGAATATTGTAGTCAAGAAATAGAATTCACAATTAGGAGAGCAGAATCAAATTGTTATTTGGGAAATTAATATTTTGGAATTAATACTGACTCAAGATTTCTTTTTTATTCGTGAATAGAAGTAAGTGTTGTTGGTACGGAATAATAATTGGGTTCTGCTAGAGACTGAAATAAATTATTTTTATTCGATGAGTAGAGTAATGTGCATCACGCGCACAGAATTATTTTTTTTAATGATTTTAAGGCAATGGCTGGGGGTGGGAATTTCAGGGTTTCCAGAAATATTGCCGTGTTAAAATCACGCACAAAATTTGTGCGCGAGAAGTAAATTTGAACCCCGCGAAACAGTTCTCAGACATACTTAAGTCAGTTGGAATTTTGTAATAATGTTTGTCACTGGCCATGCATGTACCAAAATAGTGATTGGTACTCACTTTTTGAGTGCAAAAGTGTGCCATTTGAGGCAATTGAAGGATGAATATTGCTCATACTATGTATTGGGTAGACTATGAAACAATATTGACAATTCTCAGGCTAATGCTTTAGTCAGTATGAATTTTTTAGTAATGTTTGTTTCTGGCCATGCATGTACCAAAATAGTGATTGTTAGTCAGGTTTTGAGTGCAAAAGTGTGACATTCGAGGCAATTGAAGTATGAATATTGCTTATACTTTGGATTGGGTAGACTATGAAACAATATTGGCATTCCTTCTCCTGATACTTTAGTCAGTATGAATTTTATAATAATGTTTGTCCCTGGCCATGCATCATGTACTAAAATAGTGATTGTTAGCTAGGTTTTGAGTGCAAAAGTGTGTCATTCGAGGCAATTGAAGGATGAATATTGCTCATACTATGTATTGGGTTGACTATGAAACAATATTTGACATATCTCCGGCTGATAGTTTAGTCAGTATGAACTTTATAATAATGTTTGTCCCTGGCCATGCATGTACCAAAATAGTGATTGTTAGTCACTTTTTGAGTGCAAAAGTGTGTCATTCGAGGCAATTGAAGGATGAATATTGCTCATACTATGTATTGGGTAGACTATGAAACAATATTGACAATTCTCAGGCTAATGCTTTAGTCAGTATGAATTTTAAATAATGTTTGTCCCTGGCCACGCATGTACCAAAAAAGTGATTGTTAGTCAGGTTTTGAGTGCAAAAGTGTGTCATTCGAGGCAATTGAAGTATGAATATTGATCATACTTTGGATTGGGCGGGGAGACTATGAAGAAACACTATTGACATTTCTCCTCCTGATACTTACGTCAGTATGAATTTTTTTATAATGTTTGTCCCTGGCCATGCATCATGTACAAAAATAGTGATTGTTAGTCACTTTTTGAGTGCAAAAGTGTGTCATTCGAGGCAATTGAAGGATGAATAGAGTTTGTGCAACGACGTTGTTGAAGATGACCAATTTTCTTCAACGGCGTTGCAGAATAGTGGAAAAATGAAAAACACGGAAATCCATTTAAGTACAAATATCTGATAATAAACTTGTTCGTTCAAGTCATGTGCTGTTTTCACCCTCTCGTACTATTGATTGTAAATCCTTCTTTTCCAATGCAGCCATTGTCTCACGGAAATTAAACAACCATTGTTCACAATTTCCCAGCACAAAATATTGGTCAGGACTACCATGGTTTCTAACAACGGCAGCTTCGGACTCAATGGCGTTGCAGTCGAACAAATACAATTTGTTCCGCAACTCACCTTGCTTTACCAACGCATGATGGTGTTTTTTTCCTTTATCCCTCTTGCTCAGTATGGGGTCTGCAGAAACAAAGCAACAAGCAACGGCATAATAACCATCGTGCACTAATTCGAAACCACTAACAGAGCTACCCACGGGGAAAGGACCTTTGAGGTAAAGCAGGCACAGAATCTGACATGGATAAACTTGCAGTCCACGCCCATCGAGGAGGTCGAGTTCAAAATTAGCCTTGTCGTACCATACATTGGACAATTGTCCAGAATCAGACTTAAACGATGGGTGGGCACGAAACAATAATTTCATTTCACGATATTTGTCATACCTCTTGTGCTCCATGGTTCCAAAAATCTTGCTGGTGCCCACAGCCGGAAGGACCACGTCGCAACAAAATTTGAGAACATCTGATGGAAACCAGGGTACACTTGTGTTTTTTTTCATCCCACTTCATGTAAGGGAGACCAATTCATCACACCAATCCAAAACGAAGACCCAGCTGACCAACCACCCTCCTTAGGATGATTTGGTCCGGTTATGGGTCTATGTTTGAACAAATTAAATTCACAGTCAAGTTGATCAAGAGTTTGATACTCCATCACTCGCTTGCAAGTTTGCTTGATAAGTGTGGACTTGTTTCGTTGAGTTCTCTTAGCAGGAGCCTTCACTTCAGTTTTATGATTGCTCTCACTCGCGGCAGAGTCCCACCCAGCTGGAGGACCAAATAATCTCATGTACTGTGATAAATGAAAATACATGTGATTCTTCACCAGATTGTTACCCTCTCCCTTTCTTCGTTGAAGATTGTTATTTATACAGTTGATGAAAAGAACAACCATTTTGTCAAGATTCAAAACACCTTTCTTGTCTTGTTTGAAAACCTTGTCAAACGTTCCAGCGTACTTTAGGAACTCTTCCATACCCAACAACAACTCAATGGCGTAAATATGTCTGTCAATTTTGTCTTCACACTTTCTGCTCTTGTTCTCAAGATTGGATGGCGTCTTTTGAGACAACAACAATTGACGACCTCCGGCAGACAGAAGTGACAGCATCTGAATATAAAGCATTCCAATGTACTGGTTACCCTCCTTCTTTGCTGTATGTATTGATTCTGAAAAATTGGTTTGTGGGAAGTCGCAATCGGATTGCCTCTGAACAGCCCCACCGTAGTAACTGGCTAACCTTTCCATCTCACCAAGAAGCCGCTGGTTATTGCCTAAAAAGTCCTCACGGAATGTCTCCGCTGCACGCTTGGCGCAACCAAGTTGGTGCATATGGAGTCTCTCTCGGGGCAACGCTAGATGAATATTATGTTGGTTTTTTCCCAAAATCAAGATCATAAAAAGCATTGCCGTTATGTACACCGTGGTGAGAGATGTTTTTGAAATACTGTTCAACATTCACTCCTTCGTCAACCGTTGGAGCAGTAAAATCAGATATATTCCAGAGACGAATGGATTGATACTCTTCCCCAGACACTTACATGTTACCAGTTTTAACTGAAACGGGAACCTTCAAAACATTCACACGAGCGTTAATACCAAGTGCTCTGGGACAATTGCAATGCCTACAGATCATCTTTGAATTCAACGTTTGATAATGTCCACAAAGTTGGTTGTGCTGGGAGGTATCACCTATGAAATAAGCGACCGCAAATTTCATTTGAACCAACCATTTCTTCTTGTTCCACGGCAAATTAAACCATTCAATACCATCCGTTTGGTTGCAGGCATCTTTCAAAGATGAAAGAGCCAAACAAAGGCCAGAGTGAAGATTGTTCACATTGTCAATTGATTTGGCACCTTTATCACCTGGACATGTTGGGTGATAATATATAGCCTCCCAGGCATCCGGCCAGGAGTTCCGAGTTAGGGTGTTGAATATGCCAAGAGTCATGTTCAGTGGGGTAAGAGTGGTTTGACCACTATTGTCAATTGCAATTCCATCCATGTAGAGAATAATAGGAACCAGAATTTCATTCGATTCGGATTTGCATCTCTTCTCCCAAGTGTTGATCCACCATTCACCGTGATGGAGTTTGTCAATATCAATATTCCCTTGAATTTCTGGATTACGGACTGGTAAGGTTGGGTCTTCAGCATGGGGGAATGACAGATTGTCTTCCTTCACCAAAGTCACATTTGTTAATAGGGAATGAAGTGCTTTTTGGAACGACTGGACGTAGATTTGTTTGCGACTGGAAACATCAGCATTCTGTGATTTCTTAGAACACCAGTCAATAAGATGAGGTTCAAACCCATTGCCTTTTATTTCAGGCACAGTGGCAAAAATCTCCTTCATGACACTTGCCCTGGTCTTTATGAGATTGCCTTTAGTCCATGAAAATAAATTAAGCCGCTCCAATTCGATAGCCCATTCATACAATTCCTTCTCTGCAACTAATGGTATGCTATGATTCCGCATGATTTTCATTAACTTAATCTTGACCTTCAGTTCGTCAGATATGTTCCTTCCTACATTGGGTGTCGTAATTACTAGCGTGTTTGAATCACAATGGGAATTGTCAACATCAATGTTGTTCCCTTCTTCATCATTGACACTCAAAGAGTGGGGGGCCTCTATGCTCTCACTTCCTTCTTCCTCATCATCATCATTAGGAAAGAACAAATTGTCACTGGAAACAGAACCGCTGTCATCCTCTATGTTTGTTAATTCCCGATCAATCAAGGCACGCCCAATTGGTTCGACAGAAGGGTCATACATAACTTGATTGTCAAGCACCTCTGGTAATGGGCCGTCACTACCCTGTGGACTGTTACGGGTGTTTGTTAGACCTAATTGTTGAGTAGCATCCTTGAGCTTCTTCTTCAATTTTCTAATGAATAACAAAGATGCAAAATCATCTACTCCCAAACACCGGTAGTAATAAGAGTAACATGTACCCGGATTACGTGCAATATGGTCCAGAAGACCGGGAGAAACAACTACTCCCGTTTTCTTTCTTATGACGCTGTAAACAAGGGGCGTTGCTTCTTCTTGGTAACCTTCTGCTTTCCGTAACCAGTAGTGATCAGAGGAGAGTCCCGGTAGCAACGTAAACAATATACCTGATATTTGGGAGTGTGGACCATCGTTACTACTAACGTCATACGATAGCCAGTAATAGCAATAAAAATGGGGAACCAATTGAGATTGAAAAATTGCGACCATGCACTGTTTGTTTCAGGCATAAAATTCAGTAACATGCCACTAATTCGGAAACAGATGCCAGTGGGGTAGGAAAATGCAACGTGCATCAAAATATTATGAGTTCGACATTAATTTCAATAAATAGGGTGAAATTACAAAGGGGGACCAGTGGAGTTCGCCCCAAATATGCGCGTGATTCCGAAATAACCCTGAATCTTGTTTGTGTGACGTACCAGGAACCTACTAGAAATTTACCAGAAATTTACCAGAAAGCTACCAGAAAGCTACCAGAAAGTTACCAGGAGCCTACCAGGAACCTACCACGATCCTGGTAGCTTTCTGGTAGCTTTCTGCTAAGTTCATGGTAAGTTCATGGTGAATGCTTGCTTCTCATAACATGGCAATGGGGTATTAAAGTGAGTGGTTATCTGTCCGTTGACTGACTCATGGGGAATGAAAGTTGTCATAATAAATTGAATGCAGAAACAAATATATTTGAATGTTACTCAAAGCTCGCCAGCAGGGTCAAACTGACTGAGAACTTTTTGTCCATTCAGCTCTTGTGTTTCATTGTACTAGTAACTATTCACCAAAAATCGCGCGCGCGGTAAAACAGCTGATTTGGAAGGGTCCTGAAAAGCATGTGGTAGCTTCCTGGTAGGATGTTGGTACAATGTTTTGCTAAAAACAATAATCACATAGGCGGACTAACAGCAGCAACAATTTTACCAACTAGTTGCTTGGGCGACAGGCACATGGTATAAAAGCTGATTCAAAAGGATTCAGTCTAATCCTTGTGTTACTTCTCGTGATGATAGTTTCATATGCTTTCCCAAGTCAAACTCAGCAATTTTCTTGCTAATATTCCTGTTGACAAGGTGACTCTAACGGTTTAGCTTTTAGCATGAAGTGCAATTACCATGTTTCTGTTAGTGCTATGCGGGTGCTTTTCTTAAGAAGAAAATAACCATATTTTTAATACTTTGCAAATTTGCTGAAGGCATGATGCCAAGCTTGGATTTTGTGGTATATGTGCTTAATATTTCAATAAACCCTTCTATGGCCGTATGGCTCCTTTTCTAGATCATGTAAGTGATTTGTAAAGATCAATGCACATTGATCAGTTAGAAGTTGAGGGGTCAACAAGTGAGGTGAAGAGCTTGAGCTTGATGGGGAGCAAGATTGTTCTGATGCTGCTGCTGATTCACAAGCATGCGCTGTATTTTAGATAATTTAAAGCATACTTTTTGCATGTGCACTAAATCATGTGTGACTGGAATAACCAAGAAGTCATGTAAGACATTTAACAACTCTCTGGTAAAGGTTTCTTGGGTGATGCTTGACGGGACAGTATGCAAGGCAGGATGACTTTCCCTGGTTTTCAGTATACGACTACTACCTTGAACTATCCTTATTCAGCAAAATCCTTCAACCAATATAGTTCCATATCAACGTCTTCAAAGTTTTCCACTTTATTGCCCCATTGGTCATGTCATGAGCCTGTCTTCATTGCTGGTGTCATATATGGTTGCCATTTTTCTATCTGAACCAGACACACATGTTCCAGCAATGCCTCATGTGCAGTCATAAAGAGACTGGTAAGTTATAAATTTTGGTGACTAAGTACAGAATTCTGTGTACAGGAGAAGAAATTAATTGATTCTGAATTCTGTGTGACTCAGTAATAAGATCTTAGTTCATAATTCTACTGAACTACTCTTGTTCTTCATAGCACATGGTAGATTTTTTGTACATGAAGTCCTCGCCGCACAGAATTTTTTGGAATTATTTCCTAGCACATACTTGTATTGGTACAGGAAGTACTCATATGACAAACAATGTCCCTGCCACTGTGCCGTATTTCCTAATGAATCGGGTCTCCTTTGTGTCCAGCGTTCAAATTCAAATTCCTGGGCAAAGGAGCTCTCGAAACCACCGCCACCGCCACCGCTACCTCTGTTCCAGCTGCCGCTAAATGAATTTGACGGCAACCACAACAACGATGTTGGTTTGTGTAACGGTGCACAGCGAGGGTACAGCGTTCGTTGCATTGGACGCGGACTCGAAGACCTTACTTCAAGAAATACGAAATTGAAAGTGGAATAAGAACAGAATGGAACAAAGCATCCTTTGAGAAATCAAAAGTGCCAACGCGGATACGATTATCAAAAGAAACAGAATACTACAGCAACACATGCCACCTTGATGTTGTGAGTGCATTCATGCTGACTTGCCTGAATCCTCGGACTTGTGGCATGAGCTCTGTCCGGGTTTTAGTTTCGTCGGGGTGGTTGTTCCCGGTCGTTGTTGCTAAGGTTGTTGTTGCTGATGTTGTTGTCACTGTTGTCACTTTTGTCACTGTTGTCACAGTGACTGAGAAGATGCCTTGTATATACCAAGGGATTCATGGAACGCGGATCTTGCTGATGTTTCCTCATCAGGTGAAAGGATCTGCTCATCAGTATGATGTTCATATGCACGACATGTGATTGGCTTGCTAGAATTGGGGTCTGGTGGTGTTTCAGCATCAAGGAGCTCAGATCTGAGACAGGCGACAAGGCGCTTCTTGTCATCAGCTGTGAAGCCAAGCCAATGCTTCATACCATGCTTAGAAAGAGTTTTCCAAACTGCAGATGGTAGGCGTGTGCTTGGATCTGGAGTTCTTCCAGCCTTGTAAACAGCGTAGTCCTGGTAGTCGCCATCAAAGTCAATAGGAGGTAAATATGAGGTCGAGTCGTCAGTGATAGCAGAATATGTGGACTGTGTCATAGAAGATAAATCATGAGCATTGGCCTTGACAGACATCCGACCACGAGGTTGGGACAGTGATGCTTGGGAATCCAGTCGGGTTGCTTCAAGAAGAAGGATATATTTCAATTCACTGATAGCAATGGCTTCATGCTGTCGGAACTTGATCAAATCCTGTGCTGCAGGGGGATCATCAACTTTGCAGAACTGTTCACTGAGTTGGAAGCTGCTACTACAGGCCTTGCAGAGGTGTGTCTTGACCGTATCAAAATCAAGTGGCCTCTGTGGATCACGTAGTGTGTTGAGATGTTCCAGCTGAGCAAACCACTGGGTGATGAACTTGACTTTGGTATCCTTCCATGTCCTCAAGTCAATGTCCAATAGGTGCTGCATCACGATGGAGGTGTCATATACTTTGGATTTGGACCTGTCATGCAATGCGACAAAATCGAAAAAGGCTTGTCTGCCATCTCTCGTGGTGGTATGGCTGAGCACACAGGAAGAGGAGAGATCACTTTGGAAGACATGTAGAACAAGAGTCCAGAAGAAGGCACATTGTTTGTCATGTAGAGCTTTTGTATACCCAGTGAGTGGTATATCGGGTCAATTGGGATCAAGGAATGTTTGGGTATCGATGTCGCTCGTCTCTAGCTTGGCCTTGAATTTAACCAGCCAATGCTCAAATCTTGCATCATTGAGTAGTGTTGGAAAAGTGGTTTCATCCCTTGACTTCTTGGTCCAGGCCTCATACTTGAGCTGTTCAATGGATCTTGTGGATCAATCTTGTTGTTGAGATGTGCCAGCCGTGGTTCCAACCTCAGCTGCCGATTCTCTCCTAGCCTTGACAATTCCTCGGCTGTAATCCTTGAAGGCGTCCTTTGTGTAGTGGTTCCAATCTTCCCAGTCTAACCCTTGTGACGTGAGGTGCTGACCAAAATCGATGACTCTTTGCAAGTACAGCTGTACATGTTTCGACAGTGGAGTTCGCGTTCCTCTCTCAAGGTAAGCTAGATCGCCAATATTCTCGATGTACAGGAAGTCCAACCATGTCTTGTACTGGCCAGCAATGAGCGCCTCACACAAGGTGCTGTGGGACTCCCTTGGGACATCGAAGGAGTCGTGCAGGAAGGTGGCTAGTGCTTGGTCAAATGATGGAAAGAGGTCTGTGATAGAGGTGTCCTCCTCATCATCTTGGGTTGGATTGCCCTGTTGGTCGGGTGCCATGTCGGTTGTGGGCAGGTGAGAAGTGGTTGCGGTGCTTCCAGGTTGGAGTGTTTGGAATCGTCCTGTCGACCTGTTTCGCGTTCTGCCGGCAACCAGGGATGTTGGACATGTAGAGTGATCACTTCAGGGATGCGAATTGAAGTCTTTGTCGTGTGTAGTAGTCGGATCAGAGATCTATCGACCGTCGGCCGCAGACGTTTGTTCGATGATCTGCTGTCGAATTGGTTCCGTTGTTGTCGTCTTCTATTGCAAGCTTCAACAAGCTTGCGACTGTTAATCTGTTAATTCCCTTTTGAAACTGGCTGTTGAGCTGACTCAATCCAAAGGCAAAGAGGACAACAGGAGCTATGGCTACAGACCGGTTGAAGTGCCGGTCTGTTGTGTTCTAATATTTCTCTGATATCCACTACAACTGGACGCTAATCCAATCAGATCTATTCTGACTATCGACAAACGGCGCAGTCAGTTAGACCTTAGGCTTGTAGTTCTACAGTAGGACGCAAGGGGGAAGCGTCCAGTGCAAGGTTTAAGGTTGAATAATCAAATAATCTAAAAGTATAAGCGTGTCGGCTTGCTGGAGAGCAAGTTACCGCTTTAGAGTGTGCTGCCGCTAATACAGCACGATTTTACAAATATACGGCAAAAATACCGTGTTACGGGTAAAACGACATAATGTGTCGTGTAATCACACAGCAGACAAGCAAGTTCGTGAAAAAAGCTTCGAACCTCTGCTGTCTTTTCTTGAAAACAGAACACTTAGCAGAAGATAGCATATGCTAGCATCTGACATGTGTTCTTTCTTGGATCACTAAGTATCGAACGCGAGTGATGATCGATTCTTCTTCTCCAGTTAAGTACCGATTCTCGATCGTAAGAATGAGCTATCAATCCTTTTTCTTCCAGTTAAGTATCAAACTCGATCGTAAGAATGAGCCCAGTAATTTGCGAGGTCTCATTATTTCCAATCTCGTACCTCTACCAACCTAGACACGAAAGGAATTTAATAGTTGTCGGCGAAAAATACGGACTTTGTCGGCATCAAATTCAACCGAAAAAAGCCTGAACACGAAGTAACAGCAGAGATACAATTATTTTGAGGATCGAGTCTTACAATCAAACGCACCTCCAATACTTGAAAATCCCTTAGTGGTAAAAACGATATCGCTTAAGGCTACAAACAAAAGAGGTTAATTGGTTAGAAACAAGACATCTCCAAAGACCTGCTGATTGATAAGTAAACACTTGGAACTCTTAAGTATATTCAAATGGATACACTTGATTTCCCGTGAGGAAATTACTTATTGGAATCATGAAAATCAACACCCATTCCAGATGGGCCTCATTTATTATATATATCACGAACAAGCATATGCCCTGTCAAACAAAGACACTTAACCTCGTAAATGACCAATGCCATTGAATGACCGATAAAGTAAGACCGAACCGGCACTAAAACAGCAACAGCAGCGACAGTATTGGTATGATGATAGTAACAAATACTAACCGGGGAAGATCTCTACCATGTAAAATACAGCAGAGAGCCCTGATACAGTACAAAACCCTTATAACTCATGCGTTGGTGTATACCTTAAGAGCCTATCTCCGCCCAATCAGCACTTCCACTGACTGGTTACAGCCAGAGGACATTGCTGTTGAGCAATAGGCCTTCCCCCCAGCGCCAAGATTGTTGTGAGCCCGCTGTTGAGCGCCTCCCTTCCAATCTCCCTCCAATCTCCACTTATTTCTCCGACGAACGTTCCTTCGGACCTTCCTTCGGTTAATTCTTCCCGTTACCATTCTCGACCGCTCCCTTGGTCATTCCTTCGGTTACGCCTCGACCGCTATTTGGTTCCTCCGACGGACGTTTTCTCTCCGGTTATTCCTTCCGACGACGACGCCTTTCCGACGCCGCCGCCGGTTCCTCCCTCTTTTCTTTCTTCCACGACGGTCGATTATTACCACTAACGTTGGTTCTTTCTTCGCCCGTCTGGCCCTTCCTCATCTCTCCGGCCCCCGGTCCCTCCTCGAATATTCTCCAATTGTTTCTCCCACAATCGCTCTCTGTCCAGTCATCTCTCTGTTTCTTCCTTCCGACGTCGCCGCCGGTTCTTCCTTTCTTCCCCTCCTGCTTGTGAATCAGGGGGTGTATCCACTGTTTCTACCCACAGTTCTTTGATAATCCACAAGCAAACATGGTTGACCCATTTGATTGGAATGATATTGAAGGCATCAGATTCAGATTCAGGGGCAACAGCCCATATGACAAACAATTGAACACCCTCTACTCCACTATCATGGACGATACCGACATGGAAGACTTATTCGAGGAAAGCACCACAACAGACGCCAAGGTACTAGCCCCCTCCATGATGACCAATACACGTGGCAGTGTTGTCAATGCTATCACCTATCCTCTTCTCAACACCACGGAGCTCCAGAAAGGTCACATCACACAACTACTATCCGGGTGTGCTATCTCCTATATTGCACATACTGGTGACTCCAAGAAACTATGTGGCCCCGCTGACTTGGAAAAGGCAGCAAAGGATGCACTTGTACATCACACTGATGATTCATCAAAACCATCTATTACCATTGAACTCCTAATCACGTCATGGAAGTTTAAATCCACCTGGAAAGCCCAACACTTTGCCAAGGTTAATGAAGGTGCAACCCAGGCAGGACTCTGATGATGAAAACACCGATGACAATTCCAACACAGATACACCTCAAACCAGAATATATGATGAAAAAATGATGGAACTCCTCGAAGGACAACGTGCCCTACTCGACAAACTATCAGAAAGTGCTATCAATAGTAGTGCCACCACCAACAACAGCGCAAACCTCCTGCCCACTTCTATCCCATGGAACCCAGCAACTTTACCTCCAACAGTCAAGGCAAGATACAACAGCAGAGAAGAATTCCTTACCAGCGATGAAATGAACTCCTTTGAAATCACATCTACGGACGCAACAGGTAATGAAACCACTGTCAGACAAAACTCCTACCTACACAATCTTGGCAGTGGTACTACTTGAAGCAACCAATGCTTGATCACAAGAAGTGGTGACTGCTTTGATCTGACCAGAGCTTCTGACAAATCCAAAGAGGCGGCGCGAGACAAATTGTTTCTCTCAGGCTTCCCACAACTGAAAAACTCAACAGCCCCTCAAGTCCGAAAGTGGTATAGGGAAGTCACAGCTCACGCACAGCAGCATCACATCTATGTTCATCCATATTACCTCCACAGAAGAGAAGTTGATCATCTCAGAGGCTTCACCATCGGCAACACCTATATGGATGACCTCCCTGCCAGATATGAATTGGCTATTCACAAATGGGGAAACCTTATTTATACTGCACTCAGAACTGATAAGGCAATACCATCCCTGACTCATGCAAGAGTGTGAAGGCTGCAATTCAGAGCTTTGAATGAGGACAATGATATGAGGCCCTCTACAGTGTGATTGCCAAAACACATCCCAACTCAGAAAGACCCTCCTACAAGGGAAGGATGGTTTGTAACCCACCAAACCAAGAACAAGATGAGTCACTTGAGGAATACTATTTTTGATACAAGGATTACCTCAGGCTCAGAGTTTTCCTACACAACCAAGCTAGTACAATCAACTTAATGGAAGAAGTTAGTGATATCATTGAAGGAGCCACTCTCTCATATGAACTACAAAAAAACAGAAGATGAGAGAGAGAGTCAGATGATCAATTCAAAAGGGACAAGTACAAAGCAGGCAGACTCCTACAAGCCCTCCAGACATATGAACAAGAAATCAAGGCTGAAATGAAGTACAAGGACCGGGGCTCCAAGTCAAGCCTACCCAAACAATCATTCACTACTGGAACTAGGCCAGGCCCCCGCCGTAGTGATAGACTACAAAAACATGCAGGCAGCAGCAACACCACCAGAACTCCCTCCACTCTGACCTCTCACTCAATCAGTCTGATTGAATCACTTGGATGCCCTGAAATGGATGAAGAATCAGAGGATCAATTCCTCCATCAAGCTTACTGTAACGCCATCACTGCATTTGATAAAGAGCCTAGACTTTTTGACACTTCCAGAAAATGCATTGTTTGCCACAACTCTGGTCATACCTTTGACAACTGCCCTGCTTTACAGGATGTTAAATCACTCAGGAAACATAGAATTGCCACTGCTGTTTTCCTAAGTAAATGCAACAACAGGGATACTCAACAGCTCTTGGACTCTACTCAACGCTTCTCCAAAATCAACATTGAAGATGAGACCCAGGATGCAGAGTCTTCAGATGATGAACCAGAAGATCAAAATTTTTGCCGAGGCCAAGAATAAATTCACTTTCTTGCAGCCATACTGTGTCACACCCAAATGAGTCCACAGGTATTGTTGATGCATTCACAGCCTCAGGTGCAGAACCAGCAACCCCTCTGGACCAATGCAGTGGCAGCGCCTATGATTCGTCAAAGATTGGCGCGGTCTACATGATTCCAATGCTTACCTCCACTCATCCATCCCCACAGATGTCTACTGTGAGATGGAAACAGGTGAAGCTACAGCGCAAACATTGGAACCCCACATGGTACTCAATGAGGATCCCAATTTTGACCAAGAGAATCCCAACACTGAAGTCCACCAACTTACAAATGCAAACCACATCCCTATCGGCAACAACCATGTCGAGAAACTTGTACCACCAGATCCACTTGCAGCTGCATCCTATTTTCAAGAGGGTGAACTTGCATAACTTCACACTGGCGCCAAAGTTTCATGCACAAACCTACTGCATATTCTCCATGATTACAAACCCTACACCAAGCTGAGAAAATGTCCAGTTAGGTTAACAGCCGCAATAGGAGGGAAAGCATCCAGTTGTATTCCTGAAGGATCCGGTTATGTACATATCCCAGCCCCCAACCACAGAGGGTACATCACTGTTTTCTTCTACTATTCTTCCTTGCTTTCTACAACACTACTTAGTGAGAATGATCTGTGTGGAACCACATCACCTATGAGCGACCAATTCAGTGCTCAGTCCATACTATTAAATTCCTTTCGTGTACAGAAGTACCAAAGCTACACAATGGCAGTTATTCTATTCGTACGAATCAATGAGTCCTACATCAACCAAAGTAATCAATTCCCATGGCATATCGATTCCCACGGCGCATCGATTCCCATCGCACATTAACGGTGAGCAATCTCTGTTTTCTAGTATTACCTGTGTTCTTTGGTGAGCAAACTTTGATCTTGGAAAGTATTACACGAGCTACGGGAGCAATTCCTGATCATAATGATAAACATATCATAGGATCTTCCTAACGGAACAAGAGAAGAAAACCGTTGTCTTGTGCTTCTCACACAATATATATATATATATATACAGACATACATACGGTCAACGACCAATGCATGTACGGAAATAATCAGCGAGTAATCTCATCACTACGCAACAGCAGTTGCAACATATTTCACCTCAATAAAAGTGGTAACTTGCATTTCGGCAAGATTTCATTTTATCTCATACTTTTAACATTCAACTGATTTATATCCCAAAATTCACACTAGTTGCTACCAACTACCTGTAATCTACATTACTAAGGTCTGTCTCACTGTATCTGAATAAGTTCACAGTAAGAAGAGATCTGGCGTTTCCATAGTCTTGCCTGTAGTCCGATTATCCGTTGTCAAAAGTATCCAACCACAATTGCCACGCGTAGAGTACAATTGTTCAGTCTACTAACACACTAACACAGCGTTGCTGTCCTTCAGAAGCCTTTGAATCAGACTCTCAGCAGACCAGATTCAGAAGGAAAATAATAGATTAAAAGTTGCAAGCTCTAAGGTGGCTTGCATAAGAAGAACAGGAAAGAACGTGAACACAGTACCTCCGCTGGCATATGCCAATTGCACATCGCCTACGAAGCCGTTCCCTTTCACCATCTGACTCCTCCGACAGATTGGACTCATCTCGATTGAACATGCCTGCCAATCCCTTCGGTGGTGGCAACAATGCTGGAGATGGCGGCACCGCAAACGAGATCAGTCCTCCTAGCTTTGATGACCATATGAAGTTGATACTTGTATCCATATTCCGCGTCACAAAGGAAGAGGATAGCTATCTGTGTGAAGCTCTCCAAGAAGGAGGATTACACAAATGGACGACCTTCCTCGATGCACTCCTCGGATATGGTTTTGCCCGCGAACTTACCTACATGGATACTAGTAGCAGACTGCCAACCCAACTTCACCGATCCATTCAACGAACCATTGAAGCACTCGCGGACTTCGCAAAGGAAATACGCAAGAGCAAAAAGGATTGGAGGGATGTAGAATCATATTCATACAAAACCTTCCATGCCTTCCGTATGACACGTGCACTGCGTCTTCAAAACAAATCCATCTTGAATCCTCCAGCTCCTCCTCCAGGAACAAATAAGAACAATACCCTCAACAAGTGAAGTACGAATCTTGGTGCCAAAAATCACGCAATGAAAAGTTGTTCACGCCCCTCACGAATGACTCAAGATTCGAACATTGGCTCGTCGGTTTCAAGGCTAAATTCGAGGCATACGACATTGACACCGAAACATGCCTTGATGAAACTTGGCCCCCTGCTGCACTACAAGGCTACGCATGTGACCTTTTTGTCAAACAATGTGCTTTCTTCTGGGTTCTTATGTTGGAACTCTTCAAAAGTGACCTATCTGCGTCATGCGTTCACAGCCATTCTCTCACACGTAATGGACGTCAAGCATATTTTGATTTTGTGAACTTGCATAGTGAATCAAAAGCCAAGGTATATGACAACTCAACTCAATTGCAAGCGTTACTTAAGTTGAATCTCAACAACTGGAAGGAATCCAAGGTGAAGTTTATCATGCACTGGTTGGAAGAGTTGAACCACCTCAATAAGCTTCGTCCTCCCAAGAAGCCCCTTGAGTACCATACTGCAAAATCAGCATGATGTCAAGCCTGCTATTCCAGCTTTCAACTAAGTGAACAGTTTGCCAAGGTCAAAGATCCCGGTGGCCCAAATAGTACCGTCACACATGTAGTTACTGAAGCCGCTGCTATCCATAAACTCAAGATTACCCTCCCACTTGAAGCGACTTGCCTAGACTCTCAGTCTGCAATGTCTGCTCCAAAGTCCACAGTACGGGCACATGTACACAACTTCTCCTCAGGACAAGGGCACAACTCTAGCGACTATACTCTCCCTATCCAATTCAAAGGTGACTATCAAGACTATGCGGTATTCAAGGCTGGACGTTCACCTGACCCTACCACACGCTTGCCTACTGGGATATGGAAGGCTCTATCACGTCAAGACATGAAGAATTGGCTGAATTTTTCCCCTGAAGGCAAGAAAATAGTGGTCGCATCGTTGCGGTCCAAATTGCTCCCTGATGGTCAGCCGGACCCCAATGCCGTTAAACCCATCACTCGGAAGGCATATACACATGAAAATTCCGTCACATTCCTTGAAGATGACACCTCGAACGGTGATAACCATACCAATGCCTCAGAGGACCTCCATCCGGCTGTGGAAAATGACCGTAGAGGCATCTTCCATGCATCACTTGGTGTATACAAGTCTCAGACTTCCTCTCCCAAGGATCAACAACCCCTTAAGTCTTCCGTGTTGCCTGCTCACCCCGCCAGATTCCTTTCTGAGAATCCTGACATTTGATATAAAAGGGACGGTGAAACTCTGGTACCTGTAGGAAAATCTTCCTATTCTGTCAATTTTCACCAATGGTATAACCCCGAAGATGACTTAACCTTCCAACACGATAATCAAGTATCTTCATATACCTATCGTGCTCATAAAGCTACCTTTTCCAACCCCGGATTCGCTATGGTCGACCGTGGTGCCAATGGTTGTATCATCGGTAATGATGCATGTCTCAACTCCAAGGATATCCCGCCCTGGTATGCCAATGTCACCAGCATCAACAATCACCAGGTACAGAATATTCCCATTGCAACATGTGGAGCATATTCTGTCTCCAATAGAGGTCCTATTATCCTCATTTTCAACAAATGTGCGTACATGGGACGACACCCTTCTATCCTGTCTTCCGGGCAGATGGAAGCATACTTCTCTACTGTCAATGACACATCCATCAAAGCAGGCGGTGGGCAAATTATTGCCACCTCCGATGGATATGCACTGCCCCTCACCATTCGCCATGGCTTGCCATACCTCGCCATGCAAAAACATACCACTGATGAATTCAACACACTCCCACATGTTATCATGACACCGGATAAACACTGGGATCCATCCGTTCTCGATACCATTATCAGTGCTAAGGATGAAACCTTCTTTCAGAAATATCCACCTCAGTCGCAGCAGCTTCCCTATCCAGAATACAACGAATACGGAAACCCACAGTTGTCTTGAAGGCTTGGATATCTCTGTATCCCCTGGTTCGTCCACGGTTACGTCCCTCAGTTCATACTCCAGTCATTGCACTCGATCATCCTTTCTCCCTATCGATGATAATGGAATCAACGATTGCTCCTTCTGGCTTACATCTACCGATTATGTTCATCAGGAACGCCTTGCACGATGTATTCCACCTCCAATTTCTGATACGGTCCTTGCTTTTCCCACAACCTGTACTGTTGATGATACCCCCCGTATTGTAACTACACCTCGTGAACGTTATCCCAACAAACATGATTACTTATCTCTGAAGCCCTTCTTTTGTTGGGTTACCACAGATCGCATCAAAGCTACCTTTGAGAATTCAACGCAATATGGATCCTTAGGGGTTAGCCCTGATGGTAACCTCTTCAAGCGTTTTCATTCCCCTCAGCCGGCAATGAATGTTCGACCATTCAATGACGATGTTTTGTCTGATGTCGTTTACGCCGACGTCCCAGCAATTGATGGCGGTTCCAAATTTGCACAGATTTTCTTTGGTCAAAAATCTCATATCATACATGTTGAAGAGATGCGCACCACTGGTGATTTCCTATCCTGTTTCCAGAATTTTGTCCAAAAATGGGGTAGACCTCTTTGCCTCTTATGTGATCATGGTAACTACCAATCTAGCAAGAGAGTTCTCGATTATCTCAAGATGTTATGGATTGGACTTTGGCAGAGTGAACCCTATCACCAACACCAGAACCAATTTGAGCAACGTTATCAAACCTTTAAGCGTATTGTCAACCACGTCATGGACCGCACGGGTACACCACCACATCTATGGTTGTTGTGCATGACATACGTCGCCGGACTCCTCAATGTTATCTGTGATACTACTCTATTGGACAAACAACCGGTCTTCATTGCCACCGGTACCCTTGGTGATATAAGCGCATATACCAGTTTCTTTTGGTTTTAACCTGTTTATTTTAAGACCAATGACTCCCCTTTCGGTACTCAGTCTACCAAATGCCTCGGTCATTTTGTTGGCATTGCTGAACATGTTGGCAATGGCCTATGTTTCCGAATCTGGGACCCAGTCACTAACAAGTTGCTTGACCGTTCTGGTGTACGCTCTGCTCTCACACCTGAGTCAAGCAACAAACGCGCTGGCCTCTTTACTGACAACGGCTTTGTCGCATGGCGTAAAGCAAAGGATTCAATACCTCGATTGTATGCAACCAGTAAAGCCCCTACACTCACAGAAACATGGGGAGCATACCACTACAGATGCTCCGACTGAAAAGCCCAAACCACAGGACGTTCCAACTGGTCCTCATCCTGGCAAATCCACTGCGGACTCCGACACCAAGCAAAGCCTCGACAATCCTGTGGCACCTGAAGGCAACACGCCCCCAATACCTACCGAGCAACAGGCTGCAACACCTCCTATTCAGATGCCTTACAATAGCCAACCTTCCGCATCTGGTAATCAGGTTATTATCAAACCACCCGCCCACCCCTCGTTACCGAGCTTTCTCTTATAAGAAGGTCAATGACAGCCCAAGCTGGTCCCCCTCTCCACTCCCTCACAACTATGGGGAGAGTTTTGATGGTCCTCCTATGACACACATCTTCAGCAAGACATCCGATGGCGTTCTCCTTACTGAAGATGATTTTGATCCACCGGAGCTAGCATACTTTGATGTTAGTGACAGTCACAACTCCACACACCAACCCTGCTACTCCTACCGTAGACCCATCACAGGTAGTTGTTACTGATGAAGAAGGCAATGCACAATTTGACAATAATGGTAAACCTCTTACCATCCCGAACGATCTCGATTGCCGATCTACAAGGAAGATCTTTCCTTGTACCCAATCCCAATGGTACTCAGAAGCGCCTTACCATCGTCAATGTAGAAGACAGTCTTGAACGCAATAAGGACTTCATCAAATTCAAGTGCAAGCACTCTGATGACAAACTTGACGATATCATTGCATACAATGATGTTATGAATTACATCCACCGTGATTCGACCCAAGAAGATGGCAAACTTTGGTCGTTTTGCCGAATCCTAGGACACCAAGGCCCATTGGATAACAAGCACCCCCAGTACAAGGGCTCCAAGTATAACCTTTGGATTGAATGGGAAAATATGGAATGGACATATGAACCATTAGTCAACATTGCGGCTGATGATCCTGTTACCGTTGCCAAATATGGTAAAGACAACAACATGCTTGACCTCCCAGGTTGGAAACGTCTCAAACGAATCGCCAACCTAGCACAACGAACCAAGAAGCTTGATCGACTCGTGCATCAAGCCAAACTTCGGTCTTTCCGTACCACCCCACAGTATCAATATGGATTCAAGGTACCTCGTAACCACGAAGAAGCCCTCTAAGTTGATCAAGCCAATGGAAACCACAAATGGGAAGACGCCACCACTCTTGAAATGGAACAAGCTCAATGAATACAATAGGTACCTTCATCGACAAAGGCATGTACAAGGCAAGCTCCATCCCAAATGGGTTTCAACAGATCAAGGTACACATGATATATGCTGTCAAACATGATGGTAGACACAAGGCTCATCTTGTTGCAAATGGCAATCTTACTGAAGCCCCCGTCCACAGTGTGTACGCCGGTGTCGTATCACTACGTGGTCTACGTATGTGCCTGTTCCTAGCTGAACTGAACTGCCTGGAAGCATGGGGTACCGATATAGGAAATGCTTATCTCGAAGCAGTGACCTGCGAGAAAGTCTGTATCAAGGCAGGTCCAGAATTCGGATCACTAGAGGGTCACCTATTGATCATCTACAAGGCTCTATATGTACTCAGATCATCGGGCAAATGCTTTGGTGATTTACTAGCAGCTTGTCTCCTCATTGAACTCGGCTTCGAAAGATCTCGCGCCGAACCGGAAATCTTTCTCAAGCCTGGAATGAACAAGCATGGGGAACGTGTATATGAACTCATATGCACATATGTCGATGATCTATGTCTTTGCATGGCACATCCCAATTTGTTTCTGGAAATCCTACAGTTGTCGCCATAGAACTTCAAACTGAAGGGATCCGGACCTATGAATTTTCATCTGGGCTGTGGATTTGAGCAAGATGCACATGGTGTTCTTTGTATGACTCCCATCAAGTTCATCGAAAAGATGGAAGCATCTTATGAACAAATGTTCGGATGCAAACCTAACACTAGGTTCCAATCACCCACTGCCGAAAACAATCATCCTGAATTGGACTCCTCCGCATTCCTTGAAGAAACTGGTATCCAGAAATACCAAAGCATGATTGGCTCACTCCAATGGATCATCGCCATTGGACGATTTGATGTTCAAACAGCGGTGATGACACTCTCGAGTTTCAGAGGCTCAACCACGAGAAGGACATCTTGATCGTGCCAAACGTATCTACAGATATATCTCCAAGTTTAGACATTTTAAGATCAGGTTCCGCGTGGAGCCCCCAGATTTTATATTGACTAAACCAGGACACCTTCAATTGGTCCAACACCGTCTATGGGGAGCATTCTGAAGAGCTACCCGACGACGCTCCTGCACCACTTGGGAAGACAGTAGTGTTGACACACTTCTATGATGCAAATCATCATACATGACATCCTCAGTGGGAAGGTGGTAACCGGCATACTTCACTTTGCGAGCAAAACTCCTATGATGTGGTTCTCAAAGAAACAAGCCACTACTGGAAACGGCCACATTCAGGGCTGAATTCGTTGCAGGAAGAACTTGCATCGAGCAAATCATTGACTTACGTCATTCGTTCCGATACCTTCGGAACACGAGTTCACGATATTTCCTATTCATGGGGAGACAACGAGAAGATGATTCAGACATCGACCTTCCCTTACGCAAGGTTGCATAAGCGTCACCATATCCTATCGTTTCACTACGTATGCAGCATGATAGCGAAAGGCTTCATTCTAATGCTGCACATTCCTGGCAAAGATAATTGCGCAGATATCCTTACCAAGCATTGGGGACACTCAGTTGTGTATCCACTGCTCAAGCCCATCTTCCACTTCTGCGGCAATACTGGCGACCTCCTTCAAGATGATGGAAGCATCATGTAAACATGTTGATCTTTTGCAAGGAAACATGGGGAGTATTAAATTCCTTTTGTGTCCAGAAGTACCAAAGCTACACGACTGGCAGTTATTCTATTTGTACAAATCAATGAGTCCCGCATCAACCAAAGTAATCGATTCCCATGGCATATCGATTCCCACGGCACATCAATACCCATTGCACATTAACAGTGAGCAATCTCTGTTTTCTAGTATTGCCCTTGTTCTTCGGTGAGCAAACTTTGATCTCGGAAAGTATCACACGAGCTACGGGAGCAATTCCTGATTCATAATGATAAACATATCATAGGATCTTCCTAACGGAACAAGAGAAGAAAACCGTTGTCTTGTGCTTCTCACACAATATATATATATATATATACGGATATATACGGTCAACGACCAATGCATGTACGGAAATAATCAGCGAGTAATCTCATCACTACGCAACAGCAGTTGCAACCTATTTCACCTCAATAAAAGAGATAACTTGCGTTTCGGCAAGATTTCACTTTATCTCATACTTTTAACATTCAACTGATTTATATCCCAAAATTCACACTAGTTGCTACCAACTACCTGTAATCTACATTACTAAGGTCTGTCTTGCTGTATCTGAACAAGTTCACAGTAAGAAGAGATCTGGCGTTTCCATAGTCTTGCCTGTAGTCCGATTATCCGTTGTCAAAAGTATACAACCACAATTGTCACGCGTAGAGTACAATCGTTTGTCTACTAACACACTAACGCAGCATTGCTGTCCTTCAGAAGCCTTTGAATCAGACTCTCAGCAGACCGGATTCAGAAGGAAAATAATACATACACAAGGCATTCACTGATAGCAACCACCCCCCACACACACACAAAATGGCAATCTCACTATTATTTGTCACCACAAATATAGCGCTGCCAGAAGCGTCATCCTTCATGGAGCTATCATTGATGGCCAGTGTTATACTCATCCCTTGTTAATCCTGGGCACAGATTTAGGAATCTCCATACGCTAATTGTGCTACCTCCTCAGCATATGCCTTAGCAACTGACATGGAGTTTAAACAAGCTTGCAAACTAGCCTCCAAGGAAGCCATCAGCAATTACAGGTATGACATCTACACAAACCTTGTCACCCTTCAAAAATGTACTGAAGCAGCTGGAGGCAAACCTGACTCCAGTGACAAGCCCTGGTTTGATGCCAAACTGTTTTTCACCAAAATTGCTGACAAAGAAATCCCCATCCATGCCATTAAGGCAAAGACCTCAAAACGGCTCTGGCACCAACGACTGGGACACCCTTGCAATGACTTCTTATACAAAGCTCACAAGAACATCATTGGTGTTCCAAAATTCAAGGGCCAGACAAGCATCCTTGACCAATGTCCTACATGCATCCAATGTAAACAGACCAAGATGCCTGTAGGCTCCCACTCTACAAGGAAAGCCACTCAACCATTTCAAGGTTTGTCCATTGATTTTGCCTTCTCAGGAGCTAAATCATCCAACACAAAAAGGAAGCGTGACTATGAAGGCATTCATGGCGAGACTGCTTGGATTCTCATCACTGATCATTTTACTGGAATAAAATATGGTGATACCAGGATCTCCAAAGGAGCACCACTTCATTGGCTGGAACATTTCTTCTCCCAGCACAATCCAACCTGCCCCAACAAGTATGTGACAGTTGATCAAGGAGGCAAACTCCGTCATACTCTGGATGTCAGAAACCTCTTCTCTGCATTCGGATATGTAATCTTTCCAACAGGTGCAGATGTTTCACATCAAAATGGTACTGTAGAGCGCACTCACAGAACACTCGCCAACTCAATGAGGACAATGCTCAGTGGAGCCAACCTCCCCATCAAGTTTTGGCCGTTTGCTTTTTATCATGCTTTATGCTTGTTCAATGCATTCCCTGAAGGTCAACAACACCATTCGCCATTGGAATTAGCAACTGGTAAAAAGGAAAACCTAACTGACTTCAGGACCTTTGGTTGCAGAGTTTGGGTAAGACCCCCAGGGAAAAAACCAGTCAAGCTCAAACCCAATGCAAGGAAAGGCATCTTTCTAGGTTTTGTGCCATACACCACCCGAAACATTCTTTGGTATGATACTGAGACACACAGAGTCAAGATTGCAACTCATGTCAGATTTGATGAAGGCATGAATGATCTACCCCTCTCTGACATACCTACAAATGCCAAGCACCTACTCAGAACTGATGGCAACCAACCCCTTCCACCTGAACCCTCTGAAGTCTCTTCCAGCGATTTCCAGTTCTCAATTTCACCATTTACCACCCTCACAAACTTCGGGCTAGCTGTCCTGCCGTCCTATACTGACAAAGCTTTTAGTTTCAGGTATACCAATGATTTGCTCCTTGGCAGAGCCTATATCTCTAAAAGCCCTGCCTCCAGGCTTTTCTCCTCCCATAAGAAGTCTCTCTCTAAACTTCGTGGCACATACATTCTCTCTATCAATCACAATTGTGTGTTCACTGCTGCTGATGTCACTACAGCCCTCCATGAATCATACGATCAAGGGGTGAGAGGCTTGATCAATATACCCATCACTTTTGCGCTTGAAGCAAAATTATCTCTGAAGGAAGTCAGGAAACATGCTAACGAATATGGTCTGTTTGCCCCCAACACTTCCTGGGCAGAACCCACTGATGAAGAAGATCCACCTTTTTTGGACCGGATTTCATCCATCAAAACTATCAAGCACATTGGCACCAAATATAAGAAGCTGATACAATCAAGAATCAACCAGGTTTACACCACTGACACTGAAGCCCTCCATGCCTCCATCCAAAAACATCTGGCACCATCTGAAGATGATATGGATGTTGTCATTCCCACTATTAACTCACTCAGAGCCATTACCAAACTCCATAAGGCTGGAAACCATGACTTACCACTTGATGCAGATTCCCTACCAACTGCTACCATTGAACTCTTAATCAAGGCCATCAATTCCAAGGAGACCACACCAGAAGAACAAGCCCTAGGTCACTTCACCAGAAAGAACCTCAAGTTGTTATCTACATGGACTGAATGGGAAGCTGGAGAGCGAAAACAGCTTGATCAGTTTGAAGATTTAGAAATTTTTGGATCACCAATTCACTATCCCAAGGACCCAGAAGCTATTATTCTCAGACCTAATTGGCAATATAGTGTCAAAAGGAATAGTGTGAGAAGAGCCAGGCAATGTTGTAATGGAAGAAAATATGCAGCCCCCACTCTACATGCCATTGCCATGTCATATTCCTCTTGCATCGAACATCCAATCCAGAGGCTATTCTTTGCCATCGCATCATCCCTCAACCTCAAAGTGTACAGGGGTGACGCAGCAGACGCCTATGCGCACAGTCCAGGACCCAACATCCCAACATATGTGACCATTGATGATGCTTATGCAGATTGGTACAAATATAAGCACGGCAAAGATATAGACAGAAGATTGGTACTCCCAGTTCTGCGAGCACTCCAAGGACACCCCGAATCCAGAAGACCATGGGGGACCCACATCAACAAACTACTAAAGAGCCCTGAACTCAACTTCAAAACCACTACACATGACAGGACAATCTACACGACTGTATTTGAAGGTGAAACCGTCTATATGCTGAGACAAGTTGATGATTTTGCGCTAGCTAGCTTGCACATCAGAATCAATATCTGACAAGATCTATGGCATTATTGGAGAGAAATTGAAACTACCCAAGGAAGATCAAATCCCTTTCACCAAATTGGGACTGCTTGAAAATTTGAACGGAATTGATGTCAAACAGACAGCTGATTACATTGAACTGTCCTGCTGTGCCAATTATATTGACCGAATTATGAGATCCCATGGGTGGGAAACAGATTCTAAAATGAAGCCACACTCCAAACCATCAGCCCCATTATCAACTGAAGTATTGAGCCAGCTACAATTACATACTGACGGACCCTTAGAAGGCACCAAAGAATATGCTGCATTACAATCCACATCTGGATTCTCCTACAGAACGCTCCTTGGTGAAATGATGTTTGTATATGTCAGCTGCAGACCAGATATTGGGTATGCAGTGACACTGATGTCAAAATACAGTTCCAACCCCACAGCATTCCATTATTCCAGTCTGAAGAACATAGCTCAATATCTCAGGACAACCAGATCTTGGGGCATTATATTCTACAGACCAAATGCTGAACCATCCCTGCCTGCAGGGGTGCCATATGACAACTCAGTACAAGATGTATCACTCCCCAAATATCCTGAAGACATCAAGCAAAGCAAGTTAATGTGCTTTGTTGACGCAGTATATGGGAATGACCCAAAACATCACAGATCCACCACAGGATATGTTTTCACTTATGCTGGTGGAGCAATTTTTTATAGATCCAAGGCCCAGTCACTCACTGCACAGAGTTCTACGGAAGCTGAATTTATTGCAACTGTCACAGCAGTCAAAACAGCGAGATACCTCCTCAGATCTATACTTAAGGAACGAGGTTTTGTTCAAGTTGGTCCAACTCCAATCTATGAAGACAACACATCCGCAATTGAAATCATCATTGCTCAAAAGCCTACTGAAAGAACCAGACATATTGAAATCAGGTTCTTCACAATCCAAGCATGGAAAGAAAATGGTGAAATCAAGATGATTCGTATTCCTGGAGTCATTAATCCTGCTGATGATCTAACCAAACCATTGGGATGGATCTTGCATGCCCGACATGCAAGATACATCATGGGACATTGCCCAGGTTAAATCACTCTTCGATGACACAATCGAACCGGATTCATTCGGCGACTTGACAATACTACCGGTACGATTCAATAAAGACGCGGACGAATGTCCGGATTCGATCGAAGTTCAAATTGTTATGGTAAGACACGAACGAATCATCCACAATCCGATAATCCTTTCACGTTGCATTGAAATCATAAACTGGCAGTAATCCAAAACGTCGAGTGGATAACGTGTTGGATCAAGGGGTGTGTTGTTGGCGAAAAATACGGACTTTGTCGGCATCAAATTTGATCAAAAAATCCGACGACCGAGGTGCAAAATATTAACACGGAGTAACAGAGATACAATTATTTTGATGATCGAGTCTTACAATCAAACGCACCTCCAATACTTGAAAATCCCTTAGTGGTAAAAACGATATCGCTTAAGGCTACAAACAAAAGAGGTTAATTGGTTAGAAACAAGACATCTCCAAAGACCTGATTGATAAGTAAACACTTGGAACTCTTAAGTATATTCAAATGGATACACTTGATTTCCCGTGAGGAAATTACTTATTGGAATCATGAAAATCAACACCAATTCCAGATGGGCCTCATTTATTATATATATCACGAACAAGCATATGCCCTGTCAAACAAAGACACTTAACCTCGTAAATGACCAATGCCATTGAATGACCGATAAAGTAAGACCAAACCAACACTAATAGAGCAACAGCAGCAACAGTATCGGTATGATGATAGTAACAAATAACCAGGGAAGATCTCTACCATGTAAAATACAGCAGAGATCCCCGATACAGTACAAAATACATAGTAAAAATAAGAGGGTCTCTCTGAGCTCACTTCTTTTTAAATTTTAATTATCCTATCCTTTCGGTCGATTTTTAGAGTAACAACACACTGTTGCCATTGTTGTCGCTGCTGTTGTCGCTGCTGTTGTCGCTGCTGTCGCTGCTGTCACTGTTGTCACTGTTGTCGTTGTTGTCGTTGTTGTCGCTGTTGTCGCTGTTGTCACTGTTGTCACTGTTGTCACTGCTGTTGCTGTTGTTGCTGTTGTCACTGTTGTCACTGTTGTTGCTGTTGTCGCTACACAGATTCATATCTGTGTTTGAAAGCCTAGTAGGTTTATTATGCCCTTGCTGCATGGGTTCCTTCTTTTTGTATATGAATATCATGTGTGCGACATAAGAGTACAGGGCGTCCGATAACTATCACGCGACCCAACGCGACCCCTCGCAAGCCCTATTTTCAGAAAATTGACCCTGCTTTTGTTATGCGCAAGGGCATTTTTTTTAATTCACAATTTTTGTGGTGAAGAGTTTCGGCCCCCCTCAGGTTGCGACCAAAAGTCTCCCCGATGACTCAAAATGTCCATTGATCTCTCAATTTTGACTAAATTGATTTAAAAAATCTATTTCTCGCTACCAAACTTTCTAACTTTAACCCAAGATATGAAATAAAATTAGTTTCAGAAGTGTTTGTTTGCTATGTTCCCGCGTTTTTTCTACGGTATGTCACGTCGTGTCTTCTTTCATACCATCGTGGCTTTTCATGCTCGCTCCGATAGCATCATGCTCGTTTTAACAAATTTACGCAGAAATCTATAGCACTACCTTCCTACACGATTTCACCTCCATTATCCCTTTTTTCCTTTTTTTTGGAACTGCGTTTCAAAAACTGGTCTTTTCGTAGACATGTGTCCGGGTGTGATAGTAGTAGTAGTAGTAGTAATGTATGGTAGGTATGATAGTAACGGCTTCTGTTGGGGTGGTGAAACGTTTTTTTGTACAATTCATGTCAACAATCATGGAACGGCGTTTCAGAATTCTCTAACCGGAACGGCGTTTCAGGCTTTTGTGTTCGAATCATGTTTAAATCTGAAATCTCGGTGCCAAACTTCCTAACCTTAACCCAAGATATGAAATAAAATTATTTTCAGAAGTGTTTGTTTGCTACGTTTTTGCGTTGTTTCTATGTCACGTCGTTTCTTTTTTCATACCAACATGCCTTTTCATGCTCGATCCAATAGCATCATGCTCATTTTCATCATTCATTGAACACCCCCATCAAAACCATTTCTCCCCCTCCCTTCTTCCAATAGAAGAACATGTCACAACCTAGTAAAAATCGCCATCACTTCAAGAGTGGTTGTTATACCAAAATTCCCAAATCATTTATTTGTCATAGCTGTATGTCCTATAAGGGCAAGTCGAAGACATTCATCCAAAGCAGACAAGATTCCTCTTCACACAAATCATACCGATATGTATCACGAGGCCTGTCACGTCACCTTGATTCAATAGTTTTTTGCCGTGATTTCTATTTAAACCATAACCTAATGGAATTTTTGTCATCTGCCAAAGAAGAATCCACTACAGTTTGCCATTCCCCTTCACAATATGGCCTGACATTGACCAAGAATGGTCCAATTGTTCCCTCTGCCGCTGTTGCTGCCGCTCACACTAACAAGACATCCTCTAACGAAACATTCAACTCAGTTCTAAACAGTCAGGTAGTACACAATTTATTTGTTCCACCAATTGATAGAAATGTAATGGAGTCACAGTTGTTTCCTTAAGAAGACAACAGCAACAATGATGACATGGTTATTCATGAAGAAATTTGCCTTCCTATTCAGAACGATAATGGTATGGATATTGCGGAACCCACCGCATCCCAACCAAACATCAATGAAAGAGAGCAATTGATCTGATCCCGTGTTTCTTTTTCACCTACCAATAGGCTCATTGCTGAAATAAAGCTCATGAATCTAATGACAACACACAAGTTACCTCTAAACACGTTCAAATCTATTTTTCAATGGGCAAACAAATGTCAAAATATTCATGGTGTTGACTTTAGCTCTACCTTCCCCCGCCATCAAGAAGCCATATTTAGTGAAATCAAGGTTGCTGTTAGTTAGATCGTTCCCGGTTCCGGCCGCTTGAAAATCCGCAGAACGTCTGTATTGGCGTTTCAGGGTCAAGTTTCTGGAACGGCGTTTCAGATTGAGTTGTCTGGAACGGCAATTCTGACTTAAACATCTGCTGTATTGGCGTTTCAGGGTCAAGTTTCTGGAACGGCGTTTCAGATTGAGTGGTCTGGAACGGCAATTCTTGTTACTGTTGCGGATCGATTGCTGTTGGATCTATTGGTGTTGCGGATCGATTGGTGTTGCGGATCGATTGTTTTTGCTGTTGCCGACGATTGGTGTTGCGGATCCATTGGTGTTGCCGACAATTGTTGTTGCGGATCGATTGGTGTTGCCGACAATTGCTGTTGCGGATCAATTGCTGTTGCGGATCTCTCGCTGCTGTTGCTCTTGCTGATTTGTCAATTAGTTGCCGGATGAATCCCACTGATCGATTCGTTGCCGTTGTTGCTGTTGCCAATCTATAACAATCTACAATAATTGAAAAAAATTGAGGTGAGTATCTATTTATTGATGTAGAGTAAATGATAACAACAGAATAATATAATCTACGTGCTACCAACTGTTTGCATCCGATTGATTTGATGCTGCCGATTCGTTGTTCCGATATTTTCCACACCTACAGGGAAAATTCGCCGCACCTACAGGGAAGAATACGATGATTTGCCACACCATTCACCGCACCTCGATCCGTTGTTTCCGCTCCGTTCTTTCCAATCTGATCCGTTGTTTCCAATCTGCACCTATGAAAATAATGAGGAAAACAGAAGTGAGGAATACATCATCGTCAGCAATGTAGGATATAGGCATCATTGTCTATGTATCTCACGTTGTTCACCGTTTCCTATCCTTTTTGTATCCAATCCACCGTTCCTTGCCGACCTTTCGCTGTCGTTCCAACGATTGCCATTGTTGCTGCTGCTGCCGTAGATTTGCAGCCTTCTTACTCCTTTGTCACGAAAAACTGGATCTTGATCCTGTTGATATATATACGCAATGGATGCAGATTTATTGCTTTCAAAACGTATATGTTTGTGTGCACCCAAACAACAATATCTATCTAGCAATTCCTCTATCGTCCAATGCCGTTCAATTCTTTTTCCAGCCAAGGCAGTTATTTCGGATTAAAATATCTCAAGCCTGAATTCCCTGCCTACTAGTGATCATTGCTGATCAGTTCAGTGGGATCCCGCGTTCTCGGACGGAGTGCTTTATTGTACAAGTAGGGTAAAGCAACTCTGCTCCAGATAAGTTTGGTAAGATTATGAAGGGAAAGAGTATTTTTTGCCTTGCGACAAAAACACACACACACACACACACACACTGTAAAATCACACTGTAAAATCACACTGTAAAATCACACTGTAAAATCACACTGTAAAATCACTTTTCTTTTTGTCGGTGTGTTCGAAAAAAAATTACTTTTCGCTGTGTGTGTGTGTTCGGAAAAAAAAATCGATACTTAACCTGTGAGATCTAATGCAGTAAATATAGAACAATGAAGAATAATTTAGTTTTCTTAATTAAAATAAGAAGGTTAAGTAAATAAATCGCGCGTCGCGCGCGTTTTGAATATAGAATAACAAAGAATAAGCGCGCGCGACGCGCGTGATATTGTTGTAACTCTAAAAATTGACCAAAGGTATATGATGTTAAAATTTAAAGAGATGTGAGCATATCGTGAGATTGCTCTGTTACTGTGTATTTTGCTGTATTCGACCGGTATCCCTGTGTTAGTATTATTTTCCTTCTGAATCCGGTCCGTTGAGGGTCTGATTCAAAGGCTTCTGAAGAACAGCAACGCTGCGTTAGTGTGTTAGTAGACAAATGATTGTACTCTACGCGTGACAATTGTGGTTGGATACTTTTGGCAACGGATAATTGGACTACAGGCGAGACTATGGAAACGCCAGATCTCTTCTTACTGTGAACTTATTCAGATACAGCGAGACAGACCTTAGTAATGTAGATTACAGGTAGTTGGTAGCAACTAGTGTGAATTTTGGGATATAAATCAGTTGAATGTTAAAAGTATGAGATAAAATGAAATCTTGCCGAAATGCAAGTTACCACTTTTATTGAGGTGAAATACGTTGCAACTGCTGTTGCGTAGTGATGAGATTACTCACTGATTATTTCCGTACATGCATTGGTCGTTGACCGTATGTATGTCTGTGTATATATATATATATATATATATTGTGTGAGAATCACACGCCAACGGTTTTCTTCTCTTGTTCCGTTAGGAAGACTTCATGATATGTTTATCATTAAGATCAGGAATTGCTCCCGTAGCTCGTGTGATATTTTATGAAATCAGAGTTTGCTCACCGACGAACAATGGCAATACTATAAAACAGAGATTGCTCACCGTTGATGCGCGATGGGAATCGATGCACTGTGGGAATCGATATGCCGTGGGAATCAATTACTTTGGTTGATACGGGACTCATTGATTCGTACAAATAGAATACCTACCATCGGGTAGCTTTGGTACTTCTGGGCACGAAAGGAATTTAATACTCCCCATGTTTCCTTGTGAAAGGTCATCACGCTCTACATGATGCTTCCATCGTCTTGTAGGAGGTCACCGGTATTCCCGCAGAAGTGGAAGATGGGCTTGAGCAGTGGATACACAACTGTGTCCCCAATGCTTGGTGAGAATATCTGCACAATTATCCTTACCTGGGATGTGCAGCATTAGAATGAAACCTCTCGCTATCATGCTTCTTACGTAGTGAAATGATAGGATGTTGTGACGCTTATGCAATCTTGCGTAAGGAAAGGTTGACGTTTGAATCATCTTTTCGATGTCGCCCCATGAGTAGGAGATGACATGGACTCGTGTTCCAAGGTATCGGAATGAGTGACGTAGGTCAACAACTTGCTGGATGCAAGTTCTTCCTGCAACAAATTCAGCTCCAAAGGTGGCCGTTTCCGTAGTAGATTGTTTCTTTGAGAACCACATCATGGGAGTCTTGTTTGCGAAGTGAAGGATGCCGGTTACAGCCTTACCACTGAGAATATCATGCATGAGGTTGGCGTCATAGAAGTGTGTCAACACTACTGTCTTCCCAAGTGGTGCAGGAGCGTCGCCGGGTAGCTCTTCAGAATGCTCCCCATAGACGGTGTTGGACCAGTCGATGGTGTCTGGTTTAGTCAATATAAAATCTGGGGGTTCCACGCGGAATCTGATTTTGAAATGTCTAAACTTGGAGATATATCCGTAGATACGTTTGGCACAGTCAAGGTGCCCATCTCGTGGTTGGGCTCTGAAGCTTGAGAGTGTCATTACGGCTGTTTGGACATCGAAACGTCCAATGGCGGTGATCCATTGAAGTGAACCGATCATGCTTTGGTATTTCTGAATACCAGTTTCTTTGAGAAAGGCTGAGGAGTCTAATTCGGGATGATCGTTTTCCGCAATGGGTGACTGGAACTTGGTGCTAGGTTTGCATCCGAACATCTGTTCATAAGACGCTTCCATCTTTTCGATGAACTTGATGGGATTCATACAAAGAACACCATGCGCGTCGCGCTCAAATCCACAACCTAGATGAAAGTTCATAGGTCCGGATCCCTTCAGTTTGAAGTTCTATGGCGACAACTGTAATATTTCCAAGAAGGAATTGGGATCTGCCATGCAAAGACATAGATCATCGACATATGTGCATATGAGTTCATATACACGTTCCCCATGCTTGTTCATTCCAGGCTTGAGGAAGATTTCTGGTTCCGCGCGAGATCTTTTGAAGCCGAGTTCAATAAGACAAGCTGCAAGTAAATCACCAAAACACTTGCCCGAAGATCTGAGGCCATATAGGGCCTTGTAGATGATCAATAGATGACCTTCCAGCGATCTGAATTCGGGACCTTCCTTGATGCATACTTTCTCGCAAGTAACTGCTTCGAGGTAGGCATTACCTATATCGTTACCCCGTGCTTCTAGGCTGTTCAGTTCAGCTAGGAACAGACACATACGTAGGCCACGGAGAGATACGACACCGGCATAAACACTGTGGATGGGGGCCTCAGTGAGATTACCGTTTGCAACAAGACGAGCCTTGTGTCTACCGTCGTGCTTGACAGCATATATCATGTGTACCTTGATCTGTTGGAACCCGGGTGGGATGGAGCTTGTCTTGTACACGCCTTTGTCAATAAATGTATTGTATTCATTGAGTTGTTCCATTTCAAGGGTGGTGGCGTCTTCCCATTTGTGGTTTCCATTGGCTTGATCAAATTGGAGGGCTTCTTTGTGGTTACGAGGTACCTTGAATCCATATTGGTACTGAGGGGTGGTACGGAAAGACCGAAGTTTGGCTTGATGCACGAGTCGATTGAGTTTCTTAGTTCGTCGTGCTAGATTGGTGATTCGCTTGAGGCGTTTCCAACCTGGGAGGTCAAGCAAGTTGTTGTCTTTACCATATTTGGCAACGGTAACAGGATGATCAGCCGCAATGTTGGCTAATGGTTCATACGTTTGTTCCATATTTTCCCATTCAATCCAAAGGTTATACTTGGAACCTTTGTATTGAGGATGCTTGTTATCCAGTGGACCTTGGTGTCCTAGGATTCGGCGAAATGACCAAAGTTTGCCTTCTTCTTGGGTTGAATCACGATGGATGTAATTCATGACGTCATTGTATGCAATGATATCAGCAAGTTCATCATCAGAGTGCTTGCACTTGAACTTGATGAAGTCTTTATTGCGTTCAAGACTGTCTTCTACATCAACGATGGTAAGACGCTTCCAAGTGCCATCGGGGTTGGTTACAAGGAAAGATCTTCCTTGTAGATTGGCAATCAGGACCGTAGGAATGGTAATTGGTTTACCATTATCGTCAAATTGTACATTGCCTTCTTCGTCAGTAACAACTACCTGTGATGGGTCTACTGAAGGAGTAGCGGGGTTGGTGTGTGGAGTTGTGACGTCACTAACATCAAAGTATGCTAGCTCCGGTGGATCAAAATCATCTTCAGTAAGGAGAACGCCATTGGATGTCTTGCTGAAGATGTGTGTCGTAGGAGAACCATCAAAACTCTCCCCATAGTTGTTAGGGAGTGGAGAAGTGAAAAGAATTCACCGTGTAAAGGCGTATCCATACGTCTTTTGCGGGCATATCGTACGAAAAGTCATAAAGAAGGAAATAACCTTATTCGTAAGGTTATTAACCTGATGAGTGAATAATCGTCGGTGCTTTTATGTGGATTCCCTCTTAGCGGGAATTTTTCCCAACAGCTCACTCTTCGAAGAATTAACAACTCTAAAACACTATCATGCCCTAAAATCTATGTACAACCTAGTACTAATTCTACATAATAAGGTACAAATACTGTGATATTCCAATGAGAATATCACGGTGAATTATACGGTAAAAGACCGATCGAAGATGGTTTGCGTGTGTTTTGTGTCTTAAGAATTACATGTGTTTTGTATGCTAAAATTACACGATACGACGAGTAATTTACCGACGAGTAATTAACCTGTCGATCGACAAAGGCAAGGACGATCGAATTGTAACAAAGGTCTTACTCACTAAATCAATCGACCAAAAGGACGATTGCGATTTGTTTGTTTGTTACGACACACTTTTTCTAGTTTATCAGACCCACAGCACTCTACGAGCTGTGGAGGACGAATGGCGTTTCCACTGAGAAACGCAGTTGAGCTCGAAGACCAGACGAATCCGGATTAGCCTGATCAGCTACCGGCATCAACCCTCAAGGATGTAAAAGGGGCAATTGCTTGCGGAGCCCTGGAATAGACCAACACCAGGGCGGTCTCCCTGAAAGAAGAGACCAAAGAACCGAACCAAGGTGGTGGCTCCACCGGGTTTCGAGATCCAGCAAACAAGCAAGGGAAAAGGGCTGGACGATTCAGATGAAAGAGTCGCCCAGGTTGGCATCAGTTGAAAGGAATCAATATCCAATTCGAGAACACTGATCTTTCACTGAAAACTAGAACGACGTGAGCCAGAAGATTGAGCCTGAAGTATTCTGTGGAGGAACAGATTGCAAAGAGCGTCTGCCCGCAAGAAGGAACAGATTGCAAAGAGCATCTGGCACAAAAAAAACGAAAAAATCCAAAGATATGAGAACACCAAATCTCGAAGATCGAAAGATCCAAAAGGAAAAGAGAACACTAAATTCTCAGGAAACAATCTTTCACCACAGAAATACAGAATGAGCAAAATCCCAAGAAAGGATAGGAAAGCTCACAATCTTGATTTGCAACAAAAGCAAAAGCTCACACAAATAACAAATACAGACAACCGGAACGAAAAAAAAAAACTCGATCCGAACAAAAGTATAACCAAACCGGAACGAAAATTCGATCCGGAAAAATACAGAACGACTGTCACAACTAATACCCATTTCTCACATCCAATCCTCGATTTAATTACACTCTTCCACCCAATACCAACTTCCATCGGATACCCCACTACAAATCGCCCATCCATATTTCATCACAAAATAATTCCATACACCACTTGAAATATCGCACTTCACCATGGTACGAACTAGAGCCGATGCCGACATAGAAGAAACAAAAATGGAAGTGGACGAGGACGATCCACAGAATTCTAATGACAACAATGGAAGAGGTATGCAAGAAAAGGAAGATTTGGAAGATAAAATCATGGAAGTCATGGAAAGGGCCTTTGGGGACCCAGAAACAAACTCAACCATGAAGAGAATCATCGACCAAGAAATAAAGAAGAGAGTCAGGGCAATGAGAGATGCAGAAAGAAGGGGTGAGAATCCAGGTGACGCGGATAGTGAAAATGATGAGGACGAACAAAATGATGCTGACCAAAATGCAGAGAACGCAAGAGCTGAACGACTGGGAAGAAGGTCGTCCCAACCCAGGATAAAAATCAGGGGATTCAACAATGGTAGATTTCTGAACCCAGAACAGCTTGCTTTCAGGAGCAGCCTAATGGATTTTGGTATCAACTATGAATCAGCTGAAGAAATTATGAGGGGAGGGATGTCTAATATTCGTGAAATTACAGACCTCAACAACGAAAGCATTAAATCGTTCATGCATGGATTGAAATCTATCAGTCCAGACTGTCCTAATCCAAAAAGTATCCACTATGGTAACAGGCTATCATCGAGGCTCCTAACTTGGGCAAATTGGGCCCGGTATCAACCATTGATTGGAGTCAAGCCAAGGGCTATCGACTGGAACGCAAACCCAAACAACCTGGAACTGCAGCAATTCAGAATCAAGATGATGGAATCAAGTGTGAAATCACAGGAAAAGTCAACTCCACCCGAGCTGAAGGATCTAACAAAATTCAGGGAATGGGAGGAAGGATTCCGACAAAACCTGAGGTACAGGTTCAACTCTGAGGGATTCCCAATCTTATATGTCATAAGACCCCAAGAAAAGGAAGAAGTCACTGATGAAGCTAGGGCTGGAACAGTCGGACAAAGTACGACAGATACTTATCCAACTTGGAGTGATTACAATGAAAGATGTGGCGTTCTATCAGGTCATCAGTACGATGAGGACAACAATGTTGTCTGGAGGTTGCTATGTGACGCAACAAGAAAGGGTCCTGGTTGGGAATATGTTGCGCATTTTCAAAACACTGCACTGAATTCTGGTAATGCCAGAAACGCTTTCATTTCTCTCATGCAACATGCTTACACTGATACCAATATCACTATGGTTCTGAATAAGACATATCAGGATATGAAAGATTCACACTACACTGGAGATTCCAAGGGTTATGACTGGAACAAGCACAAGCGAAACTGGACTGCTTTTCATGGAACAATTCTGAGATTTGAAAAGAATCATAATGAAAGGAGATTTGTTTGGGATTTTATCAATTCAATCAGTGATGAGCGACTTGATGCTGCAAAAGCAGATGCAATTGATGAGAGCAAAGACTATCGTGACAACTTCAATGAATGTTTGATTCTATTCACCAATCGTCTTGGATTGAAAAAGCTTGCAACCGGGAAGAGTAAAAGAGGTTCCAGAAGTTTGTATTCTATGGGCACAATCAGCAACAAAAAGCAAAAGACAACTGGAACCTTTACAGGAAAAGTTGAGTGCAAGCCTTACCCAACAAGTGTTTATAAAACAATGTCAAAAGAACAGCGCCAGGAGCTTTACCAGATGAGACAGGCTAAGAAGAAACAAAATCTCAAGGCTGCTGAGACCAAAAAGAAAGAAACTGAAAATGAAGGCGACAGTTTCGGATCAAAATCTAAGAAATGACATAATAACCGGACACTATCACTAGAACACAAATTGTTAAAAATGGTGAGCCGGTCATTATACCAGATGAATGTTCCTGTAGGTTTCGATGATGGAGAAAATGAAGAAGGATATTGTGAGTTAGACTCACATGCAGATACTACCGCAGCAGGAAGCAATATGGTATTGCTGAATCCTGATCAAATCACAACACACGTTGATGTTGCACCTTTTTCTGAAGAATACAAGCCCATCAAGAAAATCCCCATTGGAAGCTGTGCGACTGCATGGACGAATCCAACATCAGGCCAAGTATATATCATAGTGTTCCATCAAGCACTGTACTTTGGGGACAAATTGAAAAACAGCTTGATATGCCCAAATCAAGTGAGGGACTCACTCTTCGAAGAATTAACAACTCTAAAACACTATCATGCCCTAAAATCTATGTACAACCTAGTACTAATTCTACATAATAAGGTACAAATACTGTGATATTCCAATGAGAATATCACGGTGAATTATACGGTAAAAGACCGATCAAAGATGGTTTGCGTGTGTTTTGTGTCTTAAGAATTACATGTGTTTTGTATGCTAAAATTACACGATACGACGAGTAATTTACCAACGAGTAATTAACCTGTCGATCGACAAAGGCAAGGACGATCGAATTGTAACAAAGGTCTTACTCACTAAATCAATCGACCAAAAGGACGATTGCGATTTGTTTGTTTGTTACGACACACTTTTTCTAGAAGGGGACCAGCTTGGGCTGTCATTGACCTTCTTGTAAAGAAAGCTTGGTAACGAGGGGTGGGCGGGTGGTTGAAGAATAGCTTGATTACCAGATGCGGGAGGTGTTGTATCTGGTTGCTCGGTAGGTACAGACGGCTTGGTGTCGTCATGTTCCGCAGGAGTGGCGAGGTTCAGAGTGGTGTCGGAATCAGTAGTTGAGACGCCAGGAGGGGGAGTAACTGAGACGCTCTGTGGTGTAGAATCTTCAGTGGGGCTATTCGTAGTGATATGCTCCCCATGTTGTGTGAATGTAGGAGCGTCACCAGTGGCGTATAATCTGGGCAAGGAATCCTTGGCCTTACGCCATTTGATGAAACCGTCATCAGTAAAGAGGCCCGCGCGTTTGTTGCAAGACTCAGGCGTAAGAGCAGAGCGTACACCAGACCGGTCAAGCAATTCGTTGGTGACTGGATCCCAGATTCGGAAACAAATTCCATTGCCAACATGTTCGGCAATGCCTACAAAATGACCAAGACGTTCGGTAGACTGGGTACCGAAAGGGGGGTCATTGGTCTTAAAATAAACAGGTTCAAACCAGAAGAAACTGGTGTAGGCGCTGATATCGCCAAGTGAACCGGTAGCGATGAAGACCGGTTGTTTGTCCGACAGAGTAGGATCAGAAATAACATTGAGGAGTCCGGCAACGTATGTCATGCACAGCAGCCAGAGATGTGGTGGTGTGCCTGTATGATCCATGACGCAATTGACAATGCGTTTAAACGTTTGATATCACCGTTCAAATTGATTCTGGTGTTGGTGATAAGGTTCACTTTGCCAGAGTCCAATCCATAACATTTTGAGATAGTCAGTGACTTTCTTACTGGATTGGTAGTTCCCATGATCACATAGGAGGCGAAGGGGCCTGCCCCATTTTCGAACAAAATTCTGAAAGCATGATAGAAAGTTGCCGGTAGTGCGCATTTCCTCAACATGTATGATATGGGACTTCCAACCAAAGAAGATCTGAGCAAGTTTGGAGCCGCCATCAATTGCTGGGACGTCTGAATAGACAGCATCAGACAGGACGTCGTCATTGAAGGGTCGAACGTTCATTGCCGGTTGGAGGGGATGGAAACGTTTGAAAATGTTGCCATCAGGGCTAATCGCTAACGAACCATATTGCGTTGAATTTTCAAAAATAGCTTTGATGCGATTAGTGGAAACCCAACAAAAGAAAGGTTTCAGAGATAAGTAATCATGTTCGTTGGGATATCGTTCACGGGGTGTAGTTGCGATACGTGTAGTATCACTAGCAGTACAATCCGTGGGAAACGCAGTGACCGTCCCAGAGATTGGAGGGGAAGTACAGCATGCGAGGCTTTCCTGGTGAACGTAGTTGGTAGGAGTGAGCCAAAATGAACGATCGCTGGTTCCATGATCATCAATAGGGAGGAAGGGAGACCGAGTGGAGTGGCTGGAGTACGAACTGAGAGACGTGACTGTGGAAGAGCCAGGAGACACAGAGATATCTAACCCTTCAAGGCAACGTGGGTTTCCGTATTCGTCGTATTCGCTATATGGAAGTTGTTGCAACTGAGGAGGATATTTCTGAAGAAATTGTTCATCTTTAGCACTGATTGTGGTATCGAGGACAGATGGGTCCCAGTGCTTATCAGATGTCATGATAACATGTGGGAGCGTGTCAAATTCAATAGTCATGTACTTTTGCATGGCAAGGTATGGTAAACTGTGTCGGATGCTAAGAGGTAGTGCATATCCATCGGAGGTGGGGATTACCTGTCCACCGCCCGCTTTGATGGATGTGTCATCGACAGTGGAGAAATATGCTTCCATTTGGCCGGAGGACAAGATAGAAGGGTGCCGGCCTGTATATGCACATTCATTGAAAATGAGGATGACAGGACCTCTATTTGAGACAGAATATGCGCCACATGTAGCAATGGGAATATTTTGCACCTGGTGATTGTTAATGCCTGTGACATTGACATATTGTGGTGGGATATCTTTGGAGATGAGGCATGCATCATTGCCAATGATGCAACCATTTGCACCGCGATCGGCCATTGCGAAGCCAGGATTGGTGATTGTAGCTTTGTGAGCACGATAGGTGTATGATGTTACTTGACTATCGTGTGAAAAGGTCAGATCATCATCAGGGTTATACCATTGATGAAAATTGATGGAATAAGAGGATGTTCCCACAGGTATTTGGGTATCACTGTCCTTTTTGTACCGAATGTCAGGGTTCTCGGAGAGGAATCGTGCGGGATGCGCAGGCGACACGGAAGACTTGAGGGGTCTTTGGTCCTTGGAGGAAGAAGTCTGAGACTTGTATACACCAAGTGATGCATGGAAAACACCTCTACAGTCGTTTTCTACAGCGGGATGTAGGTCTGCTGATGAATTGATATGTTCATCTTTGTTCGAGGTATCATCTTCTAGGAATGAGACAGAATGTCCATGTTGGTATGCTTTCCGGGTGATTGGTTTGACAGTATTAGGATCCGGCTGACCATTTAGGAGCAATTCGCGTCGTAATGATGCGACCACTATTTTCTTGCCTTCCGGAGAAAAGTTCAGCCAACTCTTCATGTCTTGACGTGATAGGGCCTTCCATATGCCTGTAGGCAGGCGCGTGGTAGGGTCAGGTGAACGTCCAGCCTTGAATACCGCATAGTCTTGGTAGTCACCTTTGAATTCGATAGGAAGAGCATAGTCATTATGGTTTTGGCCTTGTTCAGATGAGAAGTTGTGAATATGTGCACGTACTGTTGACTTAGGAGCCGACATCGCGGACTGGGAATCGAGTCAGGTTGCTTCAAGTAGAAGCGTGATTTTGAGTTTGTGAATAGCAGCTACCTCAGCGACTGCATCTGTCACGGTACTATTTGTGCCACCTGGATCCTTGACTTTGGCAAACTGTTCACTTAGCTGAAAGCTGGAATAGCATGCCTGGCATAATGCTGATTTTGCAGTATGGTATTCAAGGGGTATGTTGGGAGGACAAAGCTTGTTGAGGTGATTCAATTCCTCAAACCAATGTGTGATAAATTTCACTTTGGATTTGTTCCAGTTGCTGAGATTCAACTTCAGCAACGCCTGTAGTTGAGTCGAGTTGTCATATACTTTGGCTTTTGATTTGCTGTGAAGATTTACAAAATCAAAGTATGCTTGACGTCCATTACGTGTGGTTGAATGGCTGTGTACGCATGACGCGGATAAGTCACTTTTGAAGACTTCCAACATTAGAACCCAGAAGAAGGCACACTGTTTGACAAAGAGGTCACGTGTATAACCTTGTAGTGCAGCTGGAGGCCAGGTTTCATCAAGGAATGTTTCGGTGTCAATGTCGTATGCTTCGAGTTTAGCCTTGAAACCCACGAGCCAATGTTCGAATCTTGAGTCATTCGTGAGGGGCGTAAAGGACTTTTCATCCTGTGCTTTTTGGCACCAAGATTCGTACTTCACTTGCTGAGGTGACTTTTTATTGGTTCCTGGTGGAGGAGCTGGGGGGTTCAGGACAGATTCACTCTGAAGGCGTAGAGCGCGTTCCAAGCGAAAGGTTCTGAAGTCTTCATACGTATATGACATTACGTCCTTCCAATTCTTCCCGTCCTTGCGCAGGTCGGTTGAGAACTCCGCAAGTGCCTCTATGGTCCGTTGGATGGACCGATGGAGATGGGTTGGTAACCCGCCTTGAGTGTAGGTAATCTCGCGGGCAAAATCAGGTTCGATAAGTGCGTCGAGAAAGGCCGGCCACTCGCATAATCCTCCTTCTCGGAAAGCTAAGCACAGGTTGCTATCGGCTTCCCTTGTTAGGCGGAATAGGGTTAGAAGTATCAGCTTCATATCAGTATCAAAACTAGGGAAATTGTTGACAGCAACGGCGTCGGCATCGCCTGTGCTGTTCCCACCTCCGAATAGATTGGCGGGCATGTTCTGCCTTGTTGATGATCCCGATCCGTCGGAGGAATCGCGTGGTGAAAGGGAACTGCTCCGTAGACAATGTGCGATTGGCATATGCCAGCGTAGGGATTGTGTTCAATTCCGTCCCTGTTCTTTGTGTGCAAGCCACCTTGGAGCTTGCGACTGTTAATCTATTATTTTCCTTCTGAATCCGGTCCGTTGAAGGTCTGATTCAAAGGCTTCTGAAGAACAGCAACGCTGCGTTAGTGTGTTAGTAGACAAACGATTGTACTCTACGCGTGACAATTGTGGTTGGATACTTTTGGCAACGGATAATTGGACTGCAGGCGAGACTATGGAAACGCCAGATCTCTTCTTACTGTGAACTTATTCAGATACAGTGAGACAGACCTTAGTAATGTAGATTACAGGTAGTTGGTAGCAACTAGTGTGAATTTTGGGATATAAATCAGTTGAATGTTAAAAGTATGAGATAAAATGAAATCTTGCCGAAATGCAAGTTACCACTTTTATTGAGGTGAAATACGTTGCAACTGCTGTTGCATAGTGATGAGATTACTTGCTGATTATTTCCGTACATGCATTGGTTGTTGACCGTATGTATGTCTGTGTGTATATATATATATATATATATATTGTGTGAGAATCACACGCCAACGGTTTTCTTCTCTTGTTCCGTTAGGAAGACTTCATGATATGTTTATCATTAAGATCAGGAATTGCTCCCGTAGCTCGTGTGATATTTTATGAAATCAGAGTTTGCTCACCGACGAACAATGGCAATACTATAAAACAGGGATTGCTCACCGTTGATGTGCAATGGGAATCGATGCACTGTGGGAATCGATATGCCGTGGGAATCGATTACTTTGGTTGATACGGGACTCATTGATTCGTACAAATAGAATACCTACCATTGGGTAGCTTTGGTACTTCTGGGCACGGAAGGAATTTAATATTTAGTGTTGTATGTAGGGATGTCTAATCCGGTCATGAATCATGTGTAATTCGTAATAAGACAGAGAACACATGATATGACCTAAATGTCTGGATACTTGAAGTCATTTTTATCTCTGGAGGAGTATAAGTAACTTTTCAAGTGTAGAATGGATATAACAGCTGTAGAATGTACGTAAGTACGGTACGTGTATTTTTGACCAACAACACACCCCTTGATTCAACACTTAGTGAAGGAGTGTTGAATTACAAGTCGGTTCTCCATCTTGTAGAACTCTAAAAACCTAAGTATGGGCTTGGATATCGAATCGGAAGATTGTAATTGTAGAATCGAACCAATCGTAAATCAATGAGAGAGGAGAGGTGCTTGAGTATGTAGTGGTCGTAAAATTGATGAGAGGGTTAATCGGAGTTGGTCTTAGAGCCTTGGAAACAATCGATTGGATGGCTAACGAATCATCAAGTCGTAGGAGACAGTAGGAATTGATATGATTGGAGAATCCACTCGCAGAAGTCGAGTGAGCAGCATCGAAGACAATTGATTGACAATCGTAATTCGATCGTAGCTTGAGTATCGATTGAGTGTCGAATATGATGATCGGCAGCCGAGGGATCGACTATAGTAGAAATTGAATGTAGGCTTAGGTTCAATTCAATCGTCAAATAGAATCAAACGAGTTGATTAGCGATGAGACCTATTGATTGATGATCTCAACGGAGGGGAAACAAAGAATCCGATTGATAAGGAAAGTCAGGATTGAATCTTAGAAGAAGCGTAGAGACGAAGTGGAGACTTGTAGAATAAAGTCGAACGTTGAGGATTGATCATTGCTTGAAGTCGTAGGATAGAATCGTACGTTCTTGTACAAACTTGATCGTAGAATGGGAGTGAGCAGCATCGAAGATGATCGATTCAAAGAGGAGAGATTGAAAGTAATCGTAGTCCTGATTAGATTGGAGTTTGAGATCGTCTGCGGAGAGAGTTGATTGATCGTGGAATCGATGGAGTCGATGAGTGAATTAACCGGAATTGATCTTAGAACCAGGTTGGAAACGGTATGATGGGAGAAGCAAATCGTAGAAGTCGAAGATAAGACGAAGGGGATCCTCAAACGTCTGAGTATTGATCCACTCGTAGGATTGATGTGTTTTGGGTCGTAACTCTGTCAAAGAATCAAACGCCGGCGGAGGGGACGGATGTTGATGGAGAGGAGCTCCATAATCAAATACTGAATGGAATCAAGGTTTTGATTCGACCTTGGAATAGAATCACGTGGATCAAATAGAGACGAGACTGTAGAAAGCGATATGATCGTATCTCGGATCGTAGGGTTCTCAAATTGTAGAAGTTGAGGATTGATTTTATCAAATGGTTGGACCAAATTGTAGAGGTTGGTTGAGAATTGATTGATAAGGGAATCGATTGACTTGTTGTAGAATCTCAAAGGGACTTGTCATAGAAACAAATGGAATCTTAGGGGATTCATTCAAACGTGACGGATTGGATGGCGCGAGAGAGATTCATATCTTGGAAGATGAGATTGGGCAATCAGAATTGACGCATAGAGACTTGATTGTGTCATTATTGGATGCCGTAGAAATACGAAGAGACGTGTCCTTGGAGAAGAGGAAGGCGGACCGAGCGAATGGTAGATTGGAGAATCAGAATTATTGAATCAGAATCGTCAAATTAAGATCGAATGGTAGATTGTGGTAGGGGGACGATGCTGGATATCAGGTAAATTTCTGGAATCTGCTTGTGGTGGGGTTACATGAACCGGTGACACACCCCTTGATTCAACACGGAGGGAGGGAGTGTTGAATTATTTGTCGGTTCATGGAATTGGTTTCAGTGGGATCCGTCTCACGTGTGGGGAGCATAAGTAAAGTGGTGGAGGCTTATGATGAAAAACTTCTGGAAGGTAGACGCGTTAAAATTAAGCGTCATGCGGTTAGCCAATGCACACCCCTTGGGTCACACTTATAGAATTGAAGTCCATGGTGCAATAGAATTGCATGGTTGGAAAGTAAAAGCGGGTGAGGAGATTGTTGTGTAGTGAATTCGATCGACAGGAGGAAGATCAGAGGATGGTAGCTGCTCAGAAGACATTGTATGTGAATTGTAGAAGTCAAGCGATGAAGAAGGAACCAAAAAAGGGAACAAAAGAAGATGGAGCCAAAAAACGAATCGGAGGAGGCGATTCAAAGAACAAAGCGTTAATCATAAGAGGGTTGGAGAAACACGCGGCCAAAGAGATGGAGTCGAAGGAATATCCGTCAAAGAAAGAACCAAGTGCCGTAGAGCCGAAGAGGGATCCAAAGGAACGGTTGTCGTCATCAGCAAGGAACGATTGAAGCAAAGAAGTGACCAAAAGACGAAACGATCGGTCGAAGAAAGGGGAAGAACAACAATCTGGCGCGGTGGGGAAGTTGCGCAACAGCAGGTGCACAACGATCTGGAGGAGATCTCACGGGATGGTAGGTGGTCAGACGACACCGTATGTGAATTGGAGAATTAAACCGAGTAGCGGTCAGTTGATAGTGTCATAAAACCAATTCATAGACAAGATATTAGCATGTAGGTGGTACAGCTTGATCTTGAGAGCATCGCGGTGCCGTTTGGTGATTCGAAAGAGGACCGGCTGATGGTTTGGTTTGAGGCAACTTGAATATTCACTGTGTTCTGATTGAATGGGACATGAGAAGACAGGAACATCAGCAGTTGCGTAGGACAATGGGAATCGCGAGGGTGGCTTGAGAGGGACAGTATCTGGTTTTGGCAAGCAATGGAACGTCACAGATTGACTGTGAGGATTAAATGTCCGTCGGAAGGTAGCTGGCGTCTCTGAGAGAGCTTTGACAGGCGTCGCAGCAGCATTGGAATCAACAATTTTGGTAGTATCAGAAGGAATGGCCTTGTAAGGGGAAGGAACGATTGTGTTGACAATAGAGCTAGTAGAAGTGTACGTAGCGGGGAGTAAGTCGGTAGGAGTACCAGGTGTATCAATTATGGAGTTGTTTGCTTGTGCAGGAAATTGGATAGCCATATGTGCCTCGGATGCGACGGGTTTTCGTTGTAGAGGAACGGACTTTGGTTTGATGTATTTTCGCTGTGGTAAATTGGCAAATCTGGCCCGATGCATTGGGAGTTTTATCTGCTACCGTTGTAGCTTTGCGGGTGTTGCTTTTTTAGGGGAACTGTAGATGTTGGTGTCATAGACCTCGGCAAAATGTATTGCATCCCAATTTGGTTTGAATCCCCAGTGTGTTGCTCTGATTTTGATGAGGATGGTGGCTTGTCCATTTTTGATGGCTAGTTCTCCTGCCTTGTCCATCGAGTGTTTGTTTCGGAGGCTCTTTGTGGATTGGTTTGGAGCGACATACCAGAAAGTGGCATCAGCAAAAAGCCTTGATATGTGTCCTTTGTTGACTGCAGTTCGTTCTTTGTAGGGGAGGATATCCATGATTGCGGTGACAATGATTTTCCTGAGCATGGTGACTGGATCCAGAGCCAGTGTTTTTGGGTCCTTCTGCATCATCCTCTGTGATGAATAGGCAGTCCGTGTACTCTAGATTGTGGGCGAATGATTTGTTGAAGTCTTCATGTTTGTGGGCATTGCCCTTGGTGTTGAATGTCCCAAATTGGATTGCAATATCCCGGATATTTTTCCAGTCAAATTCAGTTGCCGGCATGGTTCCAAAGTAACCTTCATTGCGATGATGCGATTATTGGATTGGGCGGCGTTGGCGGCGTACGCGTTGTCCGGAGCAATCCCGAGTTAACCTTCGTAGTTGTCGGTGATGCTATATCGAAAGACCGTCAGAATGATCCACGAAGGTGCGGTGTTTGGATGTGGCGTTGGTGTTTTCAAAAGAAATGACAGAAAGACCGGCGCTGGAGTAGGTGAAAAGAATTATCTGAGTGTCGGAGAAATAATCGCAGTATTGTAGGCCGTGGGGGTAAAAGGGATAGAGATTGCTGTTTGGTTGATAGCCGTTCGATGTTAATGTAATCGTTTGAGCGTAGTAGGAACGAATTAACGAATTAACCTTGAGAACGAGCGTCGGAGAAAAAAAATGATTAACCGGTGCTGTCGGGGATCGTCCGTTTTGTAGTCAATTGTACGCGGTCGTAACTGTGGCGATCGTCGAACGTCGTCCGTGGATGTGTATTACTAGAAAAAATGTGTCGTAACAGTAATAAAACAAAACGCGATCTTCCTTACGGTCGATCGATTCAGTGAGTAGAATCGTTGTTACAGTTCAATCGTCAAAGCCGATTTAATTGCTCGTCGTATCGTCGTGTCGATTTACAGCGTATTACCGTGTAATTCTAAGCATACAAAGCACACGTAAATAAGACGCAAAACACATGCAAAACCATCTTCGATCGGTCTTTTTACCGTATAATTCACCGTGATATTCTCATTGGAAGATCACATTGCTTGTACCTTATTACGTAGAATTAGTACTAGGTTGTACGTAGATTTTAGGGCATGATAGTGTTTTAGAGTTGTTAATTCTTCGAAGAGTGAGCTGATGGGGAAATCCGGTAAAGAGACAAACCACATGGAAACGCCGACGATTATTCACTCAAGTTAAATAACCTTACGAATAAGGTTATTTGCCCTTATGACTTTTCGTACAGTACGCGTTACACGGTGAATTCTTTTCAGTCCCCTTCAGTCATAAATCCTCCAACCGTTAAGCGGCTGGATTCTATGGCTTAATATGTTCATCGTGAGTTGAATACCAAACTGTATCCAGTCTACCATCAGAGGCCCTATCAAAAATAAATGGGGCAGCGTTTTGCCTTTCATTCTGGCTTGTATCATGGCATTTTGCCCTGATCCTTGCCGGTTTGATATATTGTATTCATGGATCAAATTATCCATTTTTCTTTCGAAATGCTCATTGCAGATCGATTTATTCCATGATCGGACGAATCAACTTGTTACTTCAATCGAACGATCGATCGAACATTCCACCGAACGATTGATTCTTTACCACATGCAACGAGAACAATGTTCCCGGAAAACAGCGCCACTCATTAGCTTTGTAAACAAATCAGCAATATTTGTTGAACCTGGTTCCTTTGCAACTCTGATAATTCCTGCTGCAATAGATTCACGCGCCTTGTGATATGCAATGCTGTTGTGCTTTTTCTTGCATGGGCTTTCTGGCCGTGTAACATTTGTGACAACTGAATCATTATCACAATACACATTTGTGCTCCCATCAATTGGAACACCCATCATTCTCAACTTGTACCTTAGACCTTCAACCAATTCGATTGCAATTTTCAAAGCAATGATTTCAGATCCAAAAGTTGATGTCTCAACTGTTGTTTGTCTTTTGGAAAACCAAATGATCGGTGCATTATTAATGAAGATAATAACACCATTATGAGATCGTCTTGTTGCCTTGCATCCGGCATGGTCGGCGTCAACAAAACAGCTCATTGTTACATGCTTTCCCAAGGCTTCAGGCATATCTGCTGGTACGACTTCAGCGGCACCAGGATAAAATTCAGACCAGTCACATTTTTGAAATTTACTCTCGTCAACATTTGGTACAGTATCATCAAAAACCAATTTTGACCTGTTGTACTTTTTCAAATATGCAAATATATGAAATAACTGATTCAAATGCCCGATCCTTGCCTGTGCCAAATACCTTGACATCAGCGAGACTGGCATTACTATGTCAAGTCTTCCTAATTCACAAATCCACCTGAGGACTCCAATTAAACCTTGATAGTAATTTTGCAATTCAGGGTTCAATTCTTCTGATATATCAATTTCCGGTCGGTAATCATGTGACAGCGGACTTGACGCTGATTTTGGTAGATACTTGTAACCATATTTTTCAGTTCCTAACTCTTGTTCGACTGCTGCAGCAGCTTTCGCCGTATACTTAGTGCTTGATAATGACCATCTTGGCTTTGAATCACCTTCAAAGTAGAATTTTCCAATATCAGCTCCCAAATACAGAGTTGGCTCTTCAATCGTATCATCCTTCAATTTGAACTTTCGTTCAATTTTTTCAAGCTGGAACTTTGGATCTTCACCAGAACATAAGATATCGTCTACATAGGCAATGAGCATTGCCCAGTATCTGGATCCATCTTTCCTGGTTTCAATTCTTAAGTGCACATCCGGATCTGCTTTGCAAGGTGAATATCCAAGATCTCTCAAATGCTGGGTGAGGTATGACCTGAAAGATGCACCAGCAACCGGCAGTCCATACAATGCGCGGACAATCTTGCAAGGCCTTCCTGCAAGATGAGGTGGAAAACCATCTTCAGCTCTCGCTTTTAGAAAGTATTTCTCTTTAATTGGGGCTGTCAAATATGCATTTTGAATATCTGCTGAAAGAACTTTCAAATCATTCAGCGCTGCCAGCAGGAAGAATATTCTTACTGAGTCTCGACTGGGAACTGATGAATAAGTATTCTCTTTTGCCACCGCAGGGACCTTATGACCGTCCCCTACCAACCTAGCCTTCCTTGTTAGGGATCGAAGCTTGATGTCAAAGATCATATGGGTTGTTATCTGCTTATGGCCAACTGGAATAACATCATCATCAGAAAATTCAAACGCTGCCATGTTATTTGTCATTTCCTTATGAATTGCTCTTTCCCAGTGGTCAGTCCCCGTTTTCTTATCAATAGCCAGCGCTTGTTTGATTGAATGTGGCAATTCAACGCCATACTTGTGAGTTTTCAACCAATACTTGGCTGTTTTGGCTGCCTTAAGGATTCGTTCCTTCCTTCTCAAAATTTTGTGCACCCACCATCTGAACGCTGGTAATTTTTCAAGATTATTGTTGACAGCATACTCAGCTAATTGCACTGGAAATGACTCTTTCACATCACTTAGCTTACACCAAGATTCAGTGCCATCTTTCCAACTGGCTAAAATCCTCCAACCCCTAGTTGTAGGTTTATGGGTTTTCCTGCCATTTTTTGCTATAGTTGTTGCTTCCTCGTCACTTAATATCAATTTCCTTCTGAATCCGATTCGTTGAGAGTCTGATTCAAGGACTTCTGACGAACAGCAACGCTGTGTTAGTGTGTTAGTAGACGAACGATTGTACTCTACGCGTGACAATTGTGCTTGGATACTTTCGGCAACGGATAATCGGACTACAGGCGAGACTAGGGAAACGCCAGATCTCCTCTTGCTGTGACTTATTCAGATTGCAGCGAGACAGACCTTAGTATGTAGATTACAAGTAGTTGGTAGCAACTAGTGTGAATTTTGGGATATAAATCAGTTGAATGTTAAAAGTATGAGATAAAGTGAAATCTTGCCAAAATGCAAGATATCTCTTTTATTGAGATGAATACATTGCAACTGCTGTTGCGTAGTGCTGAGATTACTCGCTGATTATTTCCGTACATGTATTAGTCGTTGACCATATATATTTGTATGCATGTATATGTATTGTGTGAGAATCACATGCCAACGGTTTTCTTCTCTTGTTCCGTTAGGAAGACTCCATGAAATGTTTATCATTAAGGTCAGGAATTGCTCCTGTAGCTCGTGTGATATTTTATGAAATCAGAGTTTGCTCACCGAAGAACAATGGCAATACTGTAAAACAGGGATTGCTCACCGTTTATGCGCGATGGGAATCAGTGCGCCGTGGGAATCGATATCCCGTGGGAATCGATTACTTAGATGGATACGGGACTCATTGATTCATGCGCATAGGAAATCTACCCTTTGGTAGCTTTGGTACTTCTGGTCACGAAAGGAATTTAATACTCCCCATGTCTCCTTGTGAAGGGTCATCACGCTCTACATGATGCTTCCATCATCCTGGAGAAGGTCGCCAGTATTACCACAGAAGTGGAAGATGGGCCTGAGCAGTGGATACACAACTGAGTGACTCCAATGCTTGGTGAGAATGTCTGCACAGTTATCCTTACCTGGGATGTGCATCATTAAAATGAAACCTCTTGCTATCATGCTCCGTACGTAGTGAAACGATAGAATGTTATGACGCTTATGCAACCTTGCGTAAGGAAATGTCGACGTCTGGATCATCTTTTCGTTGTCACCCCAAGAGTATGAGACATCATTGACTCGTGTGCCGAGATATCGGAATGAGTGGCGTAGGTCGACAATCTGTTCGATGCAAGTTCTTCCTGCAACAAATTCAGCTCCAAAGGTGGCTGTTTCCGTAGTAGACTGCTTCTTCAAGAACCACATCATGGGAGTCTTGTTCGCGAAATGAAGAATGCCGGTAACGGCCTTGCCACTGAGAATATCATGCATGAGGTTGGCATCATAGAAGTGTGATAACACTACTGTCTTTCCAAGCGGTGCAGGAGCGTCGTCGGGTAGCTCCTCAGAATGCTCCCCATAGACGGTATTGGACCAGTCGATGGTGTCGGGTTTAGTCAATATAAAATCGGGCGGTTCCACACGGAATCTGATTTTAAAATGTCTAAATTTGGAGATATATCCATAGATACGTTTAGCACGTTCGAGATGCCCATCTCGTGGCTGAGCTCTGAAACTTGAGAGCGTCATCACGGCTGTTTGTACATCGAAACGCCCAATAGCGATGATCCATTGCAGTGAACCGATCATACTTTGGTATTTCTGTATACCGGTTTCTTCAAGAAAGGCTGAGGAGTCCAATTCAGGGTGATCGTTCTCCGCGATGGGTGATCGGAACCTAGTGTTAGGTTTGCATCCGAACATTTGTTCGTAAGATGCTTCCATCTTTTCGATAAACTTTATGGGATTCATGCACAGAACACCATGTTCGTCGCGCTCAAATCCACATCCTAAATGAAAGTTCATAGGTCCGGATCCCTTCAATTTGAAGTTATATGGTGACGATTGCAATATCTTCAAGAAGGAATTGGGGTCTGCCATGCAGAGACATAGGTCATCGACATATGTGCATATAAGCTCATATACCCGTTCACCATGCTTGTTCGTTCCGGGTTTGAGGAATATTTCCGGTTCTGCGCGGGATCTTTCGAAGCCGAGTTCGATGAGACAAGCCGCGAGTAAGTCTCCAAAGCACTTGCCTGAAGACCTGAGACCATATAGGGCTTTGTAAATGACCAACAGGTGACCCTCCAGCGATCCGAATTTGGGACCTGCCTTGATGCATACTTTCTCGCAGGTGACTGCTTCTAAGTAGGCGTTACCTATGTCGGTACCCCATGCTTCTAGATCGTTGAGTTCAGCTAGGAATAGACACATACGTAGGCCGCGAAGAGATACGACGCCTGCGTAAACACTGTGGATAGGGGCCTCAGTGAGATTACCGTTAGCAACGAGGCGAGCCTTGTGTCTTCCGTCGTGTTTGACAGCGTATATCATGTGTACCTTGATCTGTTGGAATCCCGTGGGAATGGAGCTTGTCTTGTATACGCCTTTATCAATGAATGTATTGTATTCATTGAGTTGTGCCATTTCCAGAGTGGTGGCATCTTCCCATTTGGTGTTCCCGTTGGCTTGATCAAATCGGAGGGCTTCTTCGTGGTTACGAGGCACTTTGAATCCATATTGATACTGCGGAGTGGTACGGAAAGAACGTAGTTTGGCTTGGTGCACGAGTCGATCAAGTTTCTTGGTTCGTCGGGCTAGGTTGGTGATTCTCCTGAGACGTTTCCAACCTGAGAGGTCAAGCAAGTTGTTGTCTTTCCCATATTTTGCAACGGTGACTGGGTCATCAGCCGCAATATTGGCCAGAGGTTCATATGTGCGTTCCATATTCTCCCATTCAATCCAGAGGTTATACTTGGAACCTTTGTATTGAGGGTGCTTGTTATCCAGTGGACCTTGGTGTCCTAGGATGCGGCGAAACGACCAGAGTTTGCCGTCTTCTTGTGTTGAATCACGATGTATGTAATTCATGACGTCATTGTATGCAATGATATCATCGAGTTCGTCATCAGAGTGTTTGCACTTGAACTTGATGAAGTCTTTATTGCGTTCAAGACTGTCTTCAACGTCGACAATGGTGAGACGTTTCCGGGTGCCATTGAGATTGGTTACAAGGAAGGAACGTCCTTGTAGATCGGCAATCGGGATCGTAGGAATGGTAATAGGTTTACCATCATCGTCAAATTGTGCGTTGCCTTCTTCGTCGGTAACAACTACCTGTGATGGGTCTACTGAAGGAGTAGCGGGGTTGGTGTGTGGAGTTGTGACGTCACTAACATCAAAGTATGCTAATTCCGGTGGATCAAAATCATCTTCAGTAAGGAGAACGCCATCGGATGTCTTGCTGAAGATGTGTGTCGTAGGAGGACCATCAAAACTCTCCCCATAGTTGTTAGGGAGTGGAGAAGGTGACCAGCTTGGGCTGTCATCGACCTTCTTATAAAGAAAGCTCGGTAACGAGGGGTGGGCGGGTGGTTGAAGAATTGGTTGAGTGCCAGGTGCGTGGGGCGTGGTATCTGTTGGTGCAGATGGAACGGTGTCATCGGCGGTGTCACAATCATTAGGTGAACCGTTAGGGGAAACTGAGCTGTTTGGTTTAGTGGACTCATCAATGAGTTTATTCTGATTGGTATGCTCCCCATGTTTGAAAGCTGGAGCTTCTCCAGTGGCATATATACGGGGTAAGGAATCCTTTGCATTACGCCATTTGATGAAACCATCATCAGTAAATAAGCCCGCGCGTTTGTTACGTGACTCAGGTGTAAGAGCAGATCGAACACCGGACCGGTCTAGTAACTTGTTGGTAACTGGATCCCAGATTCGAAAGCAGAGTCCATTGCCAACATGTTCGGCGATGCCGACGAAATGACCTAGGCGTTCGGTAGATTTGGTACCGAAAGGAGAGTCATTGGTCTTGAAATACACAGGTTCAAACCAGAAGAAACTGGTGTATGCGCTGATGTCGCCAATTGTACCCGTGGCAATGAAGATCGGTTGTTTATCGGACAGCGTAGGGTCAGAGACAACATTAAGGAGACCCGCGACGTATGTCATGCACAGTAACCACATGTGTGGTGGTGTGCCGGTACGATCCATGACGCGATTGACAATGCGTTTGAACATTTGGTATCGTCGTTCGAATTGATTCTGATGTTGATGGTACGGTTCACTTTGCCAGAGTCCAATCCATAACATCTTGAGGTAATCCATGACTTTCTTGCTTGATTGATAGTTACCGTGGTCGCAAAGGAGGCGGATGGGCCTGCCCCATTTTTGAACAAAGTTCTGAAAGCAGGGTAGAAAATCGCCGGTGGTACGCATTTCTTCAACGTGAATAATATGCGATTTGCGGCCAAAGAAGATCTGAGCAATCTTGGATCCACCATCAATTGCTGGGACATCTGAATAGACTGCATCGGACATAACATCGTCATTGAAGGGGCGAACGTTCATGGCCGGTTGAGGGGAATGAAACCGTTTGAAAATGTTACCATCAGGGCTAACCGCTAACGAACCGTATTGGGTTGAGTTTTCAAAAGTAGCTTTGATGCGATCGGTGGAAACCCAACAAAAGAAAGGTTTCAGGGATAAGTAGTCATGTTCATTTGGGTATCTTTCACGGGGCGTAGCTGCAATGCGTGTAGTGTCACTGGCTGTACAATCTGTCAGAAACGCAGTGACTGTTCCAGAGACTGCGGTTGGCGCGCAGCATGCGAGACGTTCGTGATGGGCGTAGTCAGTGGAAGTAAGCCAAAAGGAGCGATCGTTGTTCTTATGATCATCAATTGGAAGAAAGGGAGATCGGGTGGAATGGCTGGAATACGAGCTGAGGGATGTGACCGTGGAGGACCCGGGAGAAACAGATATATCGAATCCTTCAAGGCAGCGTGGGTTCCCATATTCGTCGTAATCGGCATAAGGGAGTTGCTGTGGTTGGGGAGGATATTTCTGGAGAAATTGTTCATCCTTTGCACTGATCGTGGTATCGAGAACAGATGGGTCCCAATGTTTATCGGACGTCATGATAACATGTGGTAACGTGTCAAATTCGACAGTCGTATACTTTCGCATCGCAAGGTATGGTAATCCGTGTCGTATGCTAAGAGGCAGTGCATAGCCATCGGAGGTGGTGATGACCTGTCCTCCGCCTGCTTTGATGGACGTGTCGTCTACAGTGGAAAAATATGCTTCCATCTGGCCGGATGACAATATAGAAGGATGTCGTCCTGTATAGGCACATTCATTGAAAATAAGAATGACGGGGCCTCTGTTCGACATGGAATATGCTCCGCATGTAGCAATGGGAATGTTTTGTACCTGATGATTGTTAATGCCGGTGACGTTAACATATCGTGGTGGAATATCCTTGGAGATGAGACATGCATCATTACCGATGATGCAGCCATTTGCGCCGCGATCGACCATGGCAAAACCAGGGCTAGTAACCGTAGTTTTGTGTATGCGGTATGTGTATGACGTTACGGGACCATCATTAGGAAAGGTGAGATCATCCTCGGGAGTATACCACTGGTGAAAATTGGCGGAATACGATGGTGTTCCGACAGGTATTTGAGTGTCACCGTCCTTTTTGTACTGAATGTCAGGGTTGTTTGAAAGGAATCGAGCTGGATGCGCGGGTGACACGGAAGACTTGAGAGGTCGCTGGTCCTTAGACGAGGAGGTCGTTGATTTGTATACACCTAGAGATGCATGGAAAACGCCTCTACGATCATTCTCTACAGCAGGATGTAGGTCTGCTGCGGAATTGGCATGCTCATCCTTGGTCGAAGTATCGTCTTCTTGAAAAGATACCGAGTGTTCATGTTGGTATGCCTTTCGGGTAATGGGTTTGACACTGTTGGGGTCAGGTTGGTTAGTGTTAAGTAAGTCGTGTCGCAATGAGGCAACCACGATTTTCTTTCCTTCCGGAGAAAAACTGAGCCAACTCTTCATGTCCTGGCGTGACAAGGCCTTCCATATGTTTGTAGGTAACCTTGTGGTAGGGTCAGGGGTACGTCCAGCCTTGAACACAGCATAATCTTGATAGTCTCCTTCAAATTCGATGGGGAGAGCATAGTCATCATGGTGTTGGATCGAGTCAGAAGAGAAATCATGAACGTGTGCACGTACGGTCGACCGAGGAGCAGACATCGCAGACTGGGAATCAAGTCGAGTTGCTTCGAGTAAAAGCGTGATTTTAAGATCGTGGATAGCAGCGGCTTCGGCAACTGCATCCGTTATGGTGCTATTTGTCCCACCTGGATCCTTGACCTTGGCAAACTGTTCGCTTAGCTGGAAGCTGGAATAACATGCCTGACACAATGCTGATTTTACAGTGTGATACTCGAGGGGCTTGTTGGGAGGACGGAGCTTGTTGAGGTGATTCAATTCATCAAACCAATGTGTGATGAATTTCACTTTGGATTCCTTCCAATTGTTGAGGTTCAACTTGAGCAATGCTTGTAGCTGGGTCGAGTTGTCGTATACCTTTGCTTTTGATTGGCTATGAAGGTTTACGAAGTCGAAGTAGGCCTGGCGTCCATCACGAGTGGTAGAATGACTGTGTACACATGATGCAGAAAGGTCACTCTTGAAGACTTCCAACATTAGTACCCAGAAGAAGGCACATTGTTTGATGTAGAGATCACGGGTGTAACCCACAAGCGTGGCTGGAGGCCAAGTTTCATCGAGGAATGTCTCTGTATCGATGTCGTATGCTTCGAGTTTAGCTTTGAAACCGACGAGCCAGTGTTCGAATCTCGAGTCATTCGTGAGGGGTGTAAAGGACTTTTCATCTCGTGCTTTTCGGCACCATGATTCGTACTTTACCTGCTGAGGGGACTTTTTGTTACTTCCCGTCGGAGGAGGTGGTGGGTTCAGAACAGATTCGTTACGTAAGCGTTGGGCACGCTCTCCGCGGAATGCCTGGAATTCCCTGTATGTATATGACTTTACATCTTTCCAGTCCTTCTCGTCTTCTCCTAGGTCGACACCTTCTTCTTGTAGGTCGATAGCGAAGTCCGCAAGTGCTTCTATGCTCCTTTGGATGGATCGAGGGATATGCGTTGCCAATCCTTGCTCCATATAGGTAAGCTCGCGTGCAAAATCCGGTTCGATAAGTGCGTCGAGGAACGACTTCCACTCGCATAATCCGCCTTCTTTGAGAGCTAAGCACAACTTGCTAGTAATCTCACTTGTTACGTTGAGTAATGATATGAGTATCTTTCTCATATCAGCATCGAAGCTGGGAAAGCGTTCGATAGTGGTGACTTCGGCGTCATTCTTCTCTTCGCCTCCGAGTGCATTGACGGCCATTACCGGTACCGGTATGTTCGGCATCTGTGGTGGTTCGGAGCCTTGGAAGGAAGTGCGTGGTAACTGAGAATGGGAACTGCTTCTTGTGCGATGTGCGACGTGCATATGCCAGCGTAGGGATTATGTTCAATTCCGTTCCTGTTCCTTCTTGTGTGCAAGCCTTCTTAGAGCTTGCGACTGTTAATCTATCAATTTCCTTCTGAATCCGATTCGTTGAGAGTCTGATTCAAGGACTTCTGACGAACAGCAACGCTGTGTTAGTGTGTTAGTAGACGAACGATTGTACTCTACGCGTGACAATTGTGCTTGGATACTTTCGGCAACGGATAATCGGACTACAGGCGAGACTAGGGAAACGCCAGATCTCCTCTTGCTGTGACTTATTCAGATTGCAGCGAGACAGACCTTAGTATGTAGATTACAAGTAGTTGGTAGCAACTAGTGTGAATTTTGGGATATAAATCAGTTGAATGTTAAAAGTATGAGATAAAGTGAAATCTTGCCGAAATGCAAGATATCTCTTTTATTGAGATGAATACGTTGCAACTGCTGTTGCGTAGTGCTGAGATTACTCGCTGATTATTTCCGTACATGTATTAGTCGTTGACCATATATATTTGTATGCATGTATATGTATTGTGTGAGAATCACATGCCAACGGTTTTCTTCTCTTGTTCCATTAGGAAGACTCCATGAAATGTTTATCATTAAGGTCAGGAATTGCTCCTGTAGCTCGTGTGATATTTTATGAAATCAGAGTTTGCTCACCGAAGAACAATGGCAATATCGTAAGACAGGGATTGCTCACCGTTGATGCGCGATGGGAATCAGTGCGCCGTGGGAATCGATATCCCGTGGGAATCGATTACTTAGATGGATACGGGACTCATTGATTCATGCGCATAGGAAATCTACCCTTTGGTAGCTTTGGTACTTCTGGTCACGAAAGGAATTTAATACTTAAAGCAGTGTTGTCTTTTTCATGGTCAATGAGCTCATCCAGTGGAGTGAACATCCGTCCGTCATCATCAACAGAACTATACAGACTTTCTGCAACAATATTTGCCGTGTATTCCTCCATGGTACCGTCGGGTAGTTGCAATTTATACAGCCTCGTGTCTAGTATGGGATTCTCATTTCTGATTCCTATCGGTCTGTTTTGCAAGTCGCGAACCCTGTCCTTGACAACACACCTGAGTCTTTCATCACCTCTTTCAATGATCACTTCATGTCCCAAATATTCATCTGGTTCATCAATGTCTTCTACTGATGCTTCTGGTTCAGCCATTTCAAGTTTCAAATCAGGTGGTTCTACTGGTTGATTCTCAAATAGCTCCATTTGGGGCTCCGGGTAGTTTTCCTGGAAGAATGCTGCGCTATCCTTCACCTCATCGCCAATCTTGGATTCAATTGATCTGTCAATTGCTTCCATTCTTCTGAGGATATCTCTATCTCTCCATTCGAATTCTTTGACAGGCCTTATTGAATTTGTAGATATTGGTATTGCTGATTCGGGCAGGAGCCAAAAACAATCCCCCCCACCTACCTTATTGCCACAGGGACCCAACCATCGCGCCAGCCTTTCAACACCTCGGGTGGAAGAATCACCTTTTTCATAATAAAACACAAAGTCATACCATTCTGACGAAGTGTATAATGTAATATCCGGTCTATAGCCATGGACCAATTCGAATGGGGTTCTCCCCATTGAAGAAGGGTTGTTCGAGGCTGTTCGCTGCCTGATATTAGCACATAGTTCACCACAAAATGACCATAATCTTCTCGGCGACTTCTTCTTTGCAGACTTGGTTGTGATTGCACTACCAAGATGACCAATTGCTTGTTCTGCTCGATTTTGGAATGGGCAATGTGGTTGGATGAATGTCTGATGGATATGGTTGCGCTTTACAATTGAATTCCAGTGTGTCTTGTAGGTTCTTGGAGATCCTTGTTCTGGCGCACCATCAGAAATCAAATGCTCTGGAATTCCAATTTCATGAATGAATGTTTTCAATCCTTGATGCGCCTGGGATTTGTCCTGTATTGGTATAAATACTTCAAACCCATTTCCATTCGTGAAGATCTGTGCACATTTTTCTTGCCTCATAATACTGGTCGTTCTTGCATGCCAAGTATCAGTGTACCAGGTTCCTTGTGCAACTCGCTTGTTCCTGAAGCGCTGAGTAGGCAACCGCTTCATCAATGGTGATTGCAAATTCCTGAGTGCCTTCTGCGTCGTGACTTTCAATGTCTGCTCAGCTTTCTTGAAACTAATATTCCAAGTTTTGGCTAGGCGTTCACAGTCAACTTTGTTCGGACCTTCAATTGTTATCACTGATGGCCCCCATTGATTCCTTCTGTCAAGAGACCTTCTCTCAAGTGTATTGTCAATTTCTTGCAAGCTAGGGGCCTGTTTTGATTCTTCGTCAGGAGCTTCCATAAAGTCAAATTCTGTATCATCAAACAAAAATTGGTCTACCCTTCGCGCGCTTGAAATATTCCTTACTGAAGAAATTCGATGAGCTATATTCCCATCTGTTGCAATCTGGCATTCAGTGAGCATTCTCCTTGTGGATACCTGATGGACTCTCATCAGTTTGCATTGCTGAATGACACTTGGATGCCTTTCTTGTCCTAAGCTGGTCTTGGGAAGGTTATCTGTAACATTACTAGCAGGTTCTGTTACAATCGAACTTTCATCCATTTCTTGGTCCTCTTTGGTCGACATAGCTTGAAGGCTGAATTGGTCCCCTGAAATTGGATCTCCATTGTCGATGGCTAACTCAGCCATTCTGAACTTCAGTGAATGTGGATCCCACGGGGTATCATTTGTTGCAATCAAATGTTGGCATTCATCAAGTTCCATTCTTGTGGGCTTTCTTGTGGGGAAATATGAGATCACGTTTCTCATACTCAGTTTAATAAAAACTTTCTTCGGATCATCATCCTCCAGTGGAGTTTGAATTGTAATTCCATGCTTGGATCTTGAATCAAATTGGCGAGGTGTTTCTTCAACAGAGTTGAAATTGCAGTCCCTCACTTGGTTTGGGCATATCAAGCTGTTTTTCAATTTGTCCCCAAAGTACAGTGCTTGATGGAACACTATGATGTACACTTTGCCTGATGTTGGGTTTGTCCACGCTGTAGCACAGCTTCCTATCGGGATTTTCTTGATGGGCTTGTATTCTTCAGAAAAAGGTGCAACATCAACATGTGTTGTGATCTGATCAGGATTCAGCAATACCATATTGCTTCCTGCTGCGGTAGTATCTGCATGTGAGTCTAACTCACAATATCCTTCTTCATTTTCCCCATCATCAAAACCTACAGGAACATTCATCTTGTATAACGACCGGCTCACCATTTTTAAACATTTGTTTTCTAGTGTCCGGTTATTATGTCATTTCTTAGATTTTGAGCCAAAACTGTCACCCGCGCCTTCATTTTCAGTTTCTTTCTTTTTGGTCTCAGCAGCCTTGAGATTTCTTTTCTTCTTAGCCTGTCCTCATCTGGTAAAGCTCCTGGCGCTGTTCTTTTGACATTGTTTTATAAACACTTGTTGGGTAAGGCTTGCACTCAACTTTTCCTGTAAAAGTTCCAGTTGTCTTTTGCTTTTTGTTGCTTGAAGTGCCCATAGAATACACACTCCTGGAACCTCTTTTATTCTTCCCGTTTGCAAGCTTTTTCAATCCAAGACGATTGGTGAATAGAATAAGACATTCATTGAAATTGTCTCGGTAGTCCTTACTCTCATCAATTGCATCGGCCTTGGCAGCGTCAAGTCTCTCATCACTGATTGAATTGATAAAGTCCCAGACAAACCTTCTTTCATTATGATTCTTTTCAAATCTCAGAATTGTTCCATGAAAAGCAGTCCAGTTCCGTTTGTGCTTGTTCCAGTCATAATTCTTAGAATCTCCAGTGTAGTGTGAATCTTTCATTTCCTGATATGTCTTATTCAGAACCATAGTGATATTGGTATCAGTGTAAGCATGTTGCATCAGCGAAATGAAAGCATTTCTTGCATTTCCTGAGTTCAGCGCGGTGTTTTGGAAATGTGCCACATATTCCCAACCAGGACCCTTTCTTGTTGCATCACAGAGCAACCTCCAGACGACATTGTTGTCCTCATTGTACTGGTGTCCTGACAGGACGCCACATCTTTCATTGTAATCACTCCAAGTTGGATAAGTATCTGTTGTACTTTGCCCGACTGTTCCAGCCCTGGCTGCATCAGTAACATCTTCCTTCTCTTGGGGTCTTATGACATATAAGATTGGGAATCCCTCAGAGTTGAACCTGTACCTCAGGTTTTGTCGGAAGCCTTCCTCCCATTCCCTGAATTTTGTTAGATCCTTCAGCTCGGGTGGAGTTGCTTTTTCCTGTGATTTCACACTTGATTCCATCACCTTGATTCTGAATTGCTGCAGTTCCAGGTTGTTTGGGTTTGCGTTCCAGTCGATAGCCCTTGGCTTGACTCCAATCAATGGTTGATACCGGGCCCAATTTGCCCAAGTTAGGAGCCTCGATGATAGCCTGTTACCATAGTGGATACTTTTTGGATTAGGACAGTCCGGACTGATAGATTTCAATCCATGCATGAATGATTTAATGCTTTTGTTGTTGAGGTCTGTAATTTCACGAATATTAGACATCCCTCCCCTCATAATTTCTTCAGCTGATTCATAGTTGATACCGAAATCCATTAGGCTGCTCCTGAAAGCAAGCTGTTCTGGATTCAGAAATCTACCATTGTTAAATCCCCTGATTTTTATTCTGGGTTGGGACGACCTTCTTCCCATTCGGTCTGCTCTTGCATCCTCGGCATTTTGGTTAGCATCGTTTCCCTCATCATCATCATTGTCACTATCCGCGTCACCTGGGTTCTCACCCCTTCTTTCTGCATCTCTCATTGCCCTGACTCTCTTCTTTACTTCTTGGTTGATGATTCTCTTCATGGTTGAGTTTGTTTCTGGGTCCCCTAGGGCCCTTTCCATGACTTCCATGATTTTATCTTCCAAATCTTCCTCTTCTTGCATACCTCTTCCATTGTTTTCATTAGAATTCTGTGGATCGTCCTCATCTACTTCCATTTTTGTTTCTTCTATGTCGCCGTCCGCTCTAGTTCGTACCATGGTGGAGAATATCAAACGAAGTTTCGAATTATATTTTGTGATGGAGTATGGATGGGCGATTCGTAGTGTGGTATCCGATGGAAGTTGGTATTGGGTGGAAGAGTGTAATCAAATCGAGGATTGGATGTGAGAGATGGGTATTATTTGTGACTGTCGGGTGGTTTGCTTATCTGTTTTGTATTCATCCGGATCGAATTTTCGTTCCGGTTTGGTTATACTTTTGTTCGGATCGAGTTTTCGTTCGTTCCGTTTGTATGTATTTGTGTGAGCTTTTGCTTTTGTTGCAAATCAAGATTGTGAGCTTTCCTATCCTTTCTTGAGATTTTGCTCATTCTGTATTTCTGTGGTGAAAGATTGAAAGATTGTTTCCTGAGAATTTAGTGTTCTCTTTTCCTTTTGGATCTTTCGATCTTCGCGATTTGGTGTTCTCATATCTTTTGATTTTTCGGTCTCGTGCGGGCAGATGCTTCTTGCAATCTGTTCCTTCTGGGCAGATGCTCTTTGCAATCTGTTCCTTCCAATCTGTTTCACCACAGAATACTTTTGGCTCAATCTTTTCGCTCGCGTCATTCTTGTTTTCAGTGAAAGATCAGTGTTCTTGGATATTGATTCCTTTCAACTGATGCCAACCTGGGCGGCCCTTTCGACTGAGCCGTCCAGCTTCTTTTCCCTTGCTTGTTTTGCTGGATCCCGAAACCCGGTGGAGCCACCACCTTGGTTTGGTTCTTTGGTCTCTTCTTTCAGGGAGACCGCCCTGGTGTTGGTCTATTCCAGGGCTCCACAGGCAACTGCCTCTTTTACATCCTTGAGGGTTGATGCCGGTAGCTGATCAGGCTAGTCCGGATTAGTCTGGTCTTCGAGCTCAAACTGCGTTTCAGGAAACGCGGTCCTCCACAGCTTGTAGAGTGCTGTGGGTCTGATAAACTAGAAAAAATGTGTCGTAACAGTAATAGAACAAAACGCGATCTTCCTTACGGTTGATCGATTCAGTGAGTAGAATCGTTGTTACAGTTCAATCGTCAAAGCCGATTTAATTGCTTGTCGTATCGCCGTGTCGATTTACAGCGTATTACCGTGTAATTCTAAGCATACAAAGCACACGTAAATAAGACGCAAAACACATGCAAAACCATCTTCGATCGGTCTTTTTACCGTATAATTCACCGTGATATTCTCATTGGAAGATCACATTGCTTGTACCTTATTACGTAGAATTAGTACTAGGTTGTACGTAGATTTTAGGGCATGATAGTGTTTTAGAGTTGTTAATTCTTCGAAGAGTGAGCTGATGGGGAAATCCGGTAAAGAGACAAACCACATGGAAACGCCGACGATTATTCACTCAAGTTAAATAACCTTACGAATAAGGTTATTTGCCCTTATGACTTTTCGTACAGTACGCGTTACACGGTGAATTCTTTTCATTACAGAAGGAAATTCTTGGTAGAATCTTCTGTTCTGTAGATACACCCCTTGATACGTACGCTTGGTCGTGTATTACAGAAGAAGATTCTTGGTAGAAGGATCTGTATACACCCCTTGATACGCGAGTAAGGAGGAGAAAGAAGGAAAGAAAGAGGCGGGGGAGGTCTATTGATACAGCCCGGCGATGCGAGTCCCGTACCAAGTATACTCTGGCTGTAACTGACAGTGGAGGTGCTGTACGGGGCGGAGATAGGTAGCTTAAGGTATCCACTTGTTAGTGGAAGGTATAAGGGCTCTATAACCTGTTGTAACTCTAAAAATCGACCAAAGGTATATGATGTTAAAATTTAAAGAGATGTGAGCATATCGTGAGATTGCTCTGTTACTGTGTATTTTGCTGTATTCGACCGGTATCCCTGTGTTAGTGTTGTATGTAGGGATGTCTAAACCGGTCATGGATCATGTGTAATTTGTCATAAGACAGAGAACACATGATATGACCTAAATGTCTGGATACTTGAAGTCATTTTTATCTATTATTTTCCTTCTGAATCCGGTCCGTTGAAGGTCTGATTCAAAGGCTTCTGGAGAACAGCAACGCTGCGTTAGTGTGTTAGTAGACAAACGATTGTACTCTACGCATGACAATTGTGTTTGGATACTTTCCGCAACGGATAATTGGACTACAGGCGAGACTAGGGAAACGCCAGATCTCTTCTTGCTGTGACTTGTTCAGATTGCAGCGAGACAGACCTTAGTATGTAGATTACAAGTAGTTGGTAGCAACTAGTGTGAATTTTGGGATATAAATCAGTTGAATGTTAAAAGTATGAGATAAAGTGAAATCTTGCCGAAATGCAAGATATCTCTTTTATTGAGATGAATACGTTGCAACTGCTGTTGCGTAGTGATGAGATTACTCGCTGATTATTTCCGTACATGTATTGGTCGTTGACCATATATATCTGTATGCATGTATATATACTGTGTGAGAATCACACGCCAACGGTTTTCTTCTCTTGTTCCGTTAGGAAGACTCCATGAATTGTTTATCATTAAGGTCAGGAATTGCTCCCGTAGCTCGTGTGATATTTTATGAAGTCAGAGTTTGCTCACCGAAGAACGATGGCAATACTGTAAAACAGGGATTGCTCACCGTTGATGCGCGATGGGAATCAGTGCGCCGTGGGAATCGATATGCCGTGGGAATCGATTACTTTGATTGATACGGGACTCATGGATTCGTACGAATAGGATATCTACCATCTGGTAGCTTTGGTACTTCTGGTCACGAAAGGAATTTAATACTCCCCATGTCTCCTTGTGAAAGGTCATCACGCTCTACATGATGCTTCCATCGTCTTGGAGAAGGTCGCCGGTATTCCCACAAAAGTGGAAGATGGGCTTGAGCAGTGGATACACAACTGAGTGTCCCCAATGCTTGGTGAGAATATCTGCACAGTTATCCTTACCTGGGATGTGCATCATTAAAATGAAACCTCTCGCTATCATGCTTAGTACGTAGTGAAACGATAGAATGTTATGACGCTTGTGCAACCTTGCGTAAGGAAAGGTCGACGTTTGGATCATCTTTTCGTTGTCACCCCAAGAGTAGGAGATATCATGGACTCGTGTTCCAAGGTATCGGAATGAGTGGCGTAGATCAACGATCTGTTCGATGCAAGTTCCTTCCTGCAACAAATTCAGCTCCAAAGGTGGCTGTTTCTGTAGTAGACTGTTTCTTCGAGAACCACATCATGGGAGTCTTGTTCGCGAAATGAAGAATGCCGGTTACAGCCTTACCACTGAGAATATCATGCATGAGGTTGGCGTCATAGAAGTGTGTCAACACTACTGTCTTCCCAAGTGGTGCAGGAGCGTCGTCGGGTAGCTCTTCAGAATGCTCCCCATAGACGGTGTTGGACCAGTCGATGGTGTCGGGTTTAGTCAATATAAAATCTGGGGGTTCCACGCGGAATCTGATTTTAAAATGTCTAAACTTGGAGATATATCCATAGATACGTTTGGCACATTCGAGATGCCCATCTTGTGGTTGAGCTCTGAAACTCGAGAGTGTCATCACGGCTGTTTGTACATCGAAACGCCCAATAGCGATGATCCATTGAAGTGAACCGATCATACTTTGGTATTTCTGTATACCAGTTTCTTTCGAGAAAGGTTGAGGAGTCCAATTTGGGATGATCGTTCTCTGCAATGGGTGATTGGAACCTAGTGTTAGGTTTGCATCCGAACATCTGTTCATAAGACTCTTCCATCTTTTCGATGAACTTGATGGGATTCATACAAAGAACACCATGCGCGTCGCGCTCAAATCCACAACCTAGATGAAAGTTCATAGGTCCGGATCCCTTCAGTTTGAAGTTATATGGTGACGACTGCAATATCTTCAAGAAGGAATTGGGATCTGCCATGCAAAGACATAGGTCATCGACATATGTGCATATAAGTTCATATACACGTTCACCATGCTTGTTCGTTCCAGGCTTGAGGAATATTTCCGGTTCTGCGCGGGATCTTTCGAAGCCAAGTTCGATGAGACAAGCCGCGAGTAAGTCTCCAAAACACTTGCCCGAGGATCTGAGGCCATATAGGGCTTTGTAAATGATCAGTAGGTGACCTTCCAGCGATCCAAATTCGGGACCTGCCTTGATGCATACTTTCTCGCAGGTAACTGCTTCTAGGTAGGCATTACCTATGTCGGTACCCCATGCTTCCAGGTCGTTCAGTTCAGCTAGGAATAGGCACATACGTAGGCCGCGGAGAGATATGACACCTGCGTAAACACTGTGGATAGGGGCCTCAGTGAGATTACCGTTAGCCACGAGACGAGCCTTGTGTCTACCGTCGTGCTTGACAGCATATATCATGTGTACCTTGATCTGTTGAAACCCGGGGGGAATGGAGCTTGTCTTGTACACGCCTTTATCAATGAATGTATTGTATTCATTGAGTTGTTCCATTTCCAGAGTGGTGGCATCTTCCCATTTGGTGTTTCCGTTGGCCTGATCAAACCAGAGGGATTCTTCGTGGTTACGAGGTACTTTGAATCCGTATTGGTACTGTGGAGTTGTACGGAAAGAACGGAGTTTGGCTTGGTGCACGAGTTGGTCAAGTTTCTTGGTTCGTCGTGCTAGATTGGTGATTCGCTTTAGGCGTTTCCAACCCGGGAGGTCAAGCAAGTTGTTTTCTTTCCCATATTTCGCAACGGTGACAGGGTCATCAGCCACAATGTTGGCCAGAGGTTCATATGTTCTTTCCATATTTTCCCATTCAATCCAAAGGTTATACTTGGAACCTTTGTATTGGGGATGCTTGTTATCCAGCGGACCTTGGTGTCCTAGGATGCGGCGAAATGACCAAAGTTTGCCGTCTTCTTGGGTTGAATCACGATGGATGTAATTCATAACATCATTGTATGCAATGATATCATTAAGTTCGTCATCAGAGTGTTTGCACTTGAACTTGATGAAGTCTTTGTTGCGTTCAAGGCTGTCTTCTACATCAACGATGGTAAGACGCTTCCGAGTGCCATCGGGGTTGGTTACAAGGAAGGATCGTCCTTGTAGATCGGCAATCGGGACCGTAGGAATGGTAATGAGTTTACCATCATCGTCAAATTGTGCATTGCCTTCTTCGTCGGTAACAACTACCTGTGATTGGTCTACTGAAGGAGTAGCGGGATTGGTGTGTGGAGTTGTGACGTCACTAACATCAAAGTATGCTAATTCCGGTGGATCAAAATCATCTTCAGTAAGGAGAACGCCATCGGATGTTTTGCTGAAGATGTGTGTCGTAGGAGGACCATCAAAACTCTCCCCATAGTTGTTAGGGAGTGGAGAAGGGGACCAGCTAGGGCTGTCATTGACCTTCTTATAAAGAAAGCTCGGTAACGAGGGGTGGGCGGGTGGTTGAAGAATAGCTTGATTACCAGATGCGGGAGGTGTTGTACCTGGTTGTTCGTTGGGTACAGATGGTATGGTGTCATCGGCGGTGTCAGAATCAGCGGGTGAAACGCCAGGAGGAACCAAGTTGCCTTGTTTCGTAGAATCGTCAATGGGGTTATTCGTAGTGGTATGCTCCCCATGTTTGAATGCTGGAGCGTCTCCGGTGGCGTATAAACAGGGCAAGGAATCCTTGGCGTTACGCCATTTAATGAAGCCATCATCAGTGAATAGGCCCGCGCGTTTGTTGCGTGACTCAGGCGTAAGAGCAGAGCGGACACCGAACCGGTCAAGTAACTTGTTGGTAACGGGATCCCAGATTCGGAAACAGAGTCCATTGCCAACATGTTCGGCGATGCCGACGAAGTGACCTAAACGTTTGGTAGACTGGGTATCAAAAGGGGAGTCGTTGGTCTTGAAATAAACAGGTTCAAACCAGAAGAAACTGGTGTACGCGCTGATGTTGCCAAGTGTACCGGTAGCAATGAAGACCGGTTGTTTGTCTGACAGCGTAGGATCAGAAATAATATTGAGGAGACCAGCGACGTATGTCATGCACAGTAGCCATAGATGCGGTGGTGTGCCTGTACAATCCATGACGCGATTGACAATGCGTTTGAACGTTTGATATCGACGTTCGAATTGATTCTGGTGTTGGTGATAAGGTTCACTTTGCCAGAGTCCAATCCATAGCATTTTGAGATAATCGACGACCTTCTTACTAGATTGATAGTTACCGTGGTCGCAAAGGAGGTGAATGGGCCTGCCCCATTTTCGAACAAAGTTCTGGAAGCAAGATAGAAAATCGCCGGCGGTACGCATTTCTTCAACGTGTATAATATGTGACTTTCGGCCGAAGAAGATCTGAGCAATCTTGGAGCCACCATCAATTGCTGGGACATCCGAATAGACAGCATCGGACATAACGTCGTCATTGAAGGGTCGAACGTTCATGGCCGGTTGTGGGGAATGGAAACGTTTGAAAATGTTTCCATCGGGGCTAACCGCTAATGAACCATATTGGGTTGAGTTTTCAAACGTGGCTTTGATGCGATCTGTGGAAACCCAACAAAAGAAAGGTTTCAGGGATAAGTAGTCATGTTCGTTGGGGTATCTCTCACGGGGCGTGGCTGCAATACGTGTAGTATCACTGGCAGTACAATCCGTCGGAAACGCAGTGACTGTCCCAGAGGCCTCAGGTAAAGTGCAGCATGCGAGGCGTTCCTGGTGGATGTAGTCGGTGGAAGTAAGCCAAAATGAGCAATCGTTGGTTCTATGATCATCAATAGGAAGGAAGGGAGACCGAGTGGATTGACTGGAATATGAACTGAGAGACGTGACCGTGGAAGAGCCGGGGGATACAGAGATATCTAATCCTTCAAGGCAACGTGGATTTCCGTATTCGTCGTAATCGGCATATGGGAGTTGCTGTGCCTGAGGAGGATATTTCTGGAGAAATTGTTCGTCTCTTGCACTGATAGTGGTATCAAGAACAGATGGGTCCCAATGCTTATCGGAAGTCATGATAACATGTGGGAGCGTGTCAAACTCAATAGTTGTATACTTTCACATCGCAAGGTATGGTAAACCATGCCGGATGCTAAGAGGCAGTGCATATCCATCGGAGGTGGTGATTACCTGTCCACCGCCCGCTTTGATGGATGTATCATCGACAGTGGAAAAATATGCTTCCATCTGGCCGGAGGACAATATAGAATGATGTCGGCCTGTATATGCACATTCATTGAAAATGAGGATGACGGGACCTCTGTTTGATATGGAATAAGCTCCGCATGTAGCAATGGGAATATTTTGTACCTGGTGATTGTTAATGCCGGTGACATTGACATATCGTGGAGGGATATCCTTGGAGATGAGGCATGCATCATTGCCGATGATGAAACCATTTGCGCCGCGATCGACCATAGCAAAACCAGGACTAGTAACCGTAGTTTTGTGTATGTGGTATGTGTACGACGTTACTGGACTATCGTTAGGAAAGGTCAGATCATTGTCGGGATTATACCACTGGTGGAAATTGGCGGAATAAGAGGATGTTCCTACAGGTATTTGGGTGTCACCGTCCTTTTTGTACGAAATGTCAGGGTTTTTGGAGAGGAATCGAGCGGGATACGCGGGAGACACGGAAGACTTGAGGGGTCGTTGGTCCTTGGATGAAGAGGTTGTTGATTTGTATACACCTAATGATGCATGGAAAACACCTCTACGATCATTTTCTACAGCAGGATGTAGGTCTGCTGCGGAATTGGCATGTTCATCTTTGTTCGGAATATTGTCTTCTTGAAATGATACAGAGTGTCCATGTTGATATGCCTTTCGGGTGATGGGCTTGACATTGTTGGGGTCAGGTTGATCCTTTGAGAGTAAGTCGTGTCGTAACAATGCGACCACAATTTTCTTGCCTTCCGGAGAAAAACTTAGCCAACTTTTCATGTCCTGACGTGACAGGGCCTTCCATATGTTTGTGGGTAGGCGCGTGGTAGGGTCAGGGGTACGTCCAGCCTTGAATACCGCATAGTCCTGATAGTCTCCTTCAAATTCGATAGGGAGAGCATAGTCGTCATGGTTGTGCCTTTGTTCAGATGAGAAGTCATGAACGTGTGCACGTACAGTCGACCGAGGAGCCGCCATCGCGGACTGGGAATCGAGTTGAGTTGCTTCAAGTAGAAGCGTGATTTTGAGTTTGTGAATAGCAGCTGCTTCAGCGACTGCATCTGTCACGGTGCTATTCGTCCCACCTGGATCCTTGACTTTGGCAAACTGTTCACTCAGCTGAAAGCTGGAATAGCATGCCTGACATAATGCTGATTTTGCAGTATGGTACTCAAGAGGCTTGTTGGGAGGACGAAGCTTGTTGAGGTGATTTAATTCATCAAACCAATGTGTGATGAATTTCACTTTGGATTCTTTCCAATTGCTGAGATTCAACTTTAGCAACGCTTGTAGCTGAGTCGAATTGTCATATACCTTGGCTTTTGATTCGCTGTGAAGGTTTACGAAATCAAAGTATGCTTGACGTCCATTACGAGTGGTAGAATGGCTGTGTACACACGATGCGGAGAGATCGCTTTTGAAGACTTCCAACATTAGTACCCAGAAGAAGGCACACTGTTTGACAAAAAGGTCACGTGTATAACCTTGAAGAGCAGCTGGAGGCCAGGTTTCATTGAGGAATGTTTCTGTGTCGATGCCGTATGCCTCAAGTTTAGCTTTGAAACCTACGAGCCAATGTTCGAATCTTGAGTCATTCGTGAGGGGCGTAAAAGACTTTTCATCTCGTGCTTTTTGGCACCAAGATTCGTACTTCACCTGCTGAGGTGACTTTTTGTTACTTCCCGGCGGAGGAGGTGGAGGGTTCAGAACAGATTCGTTCTGCATACGTAGGGCACGTCCCATGCGGAATGGTTGGAATTCCTTATACGTATATGATTTTACATCTTTCCATTCTTTCTCGTCTTCTTGTAGTTCGATAGCGAACTCCGCAAGTGCCTCTATGGTCCTTTGGATGGATTGAGGGATATGCGTTGGTAGTCCTCCTTGAGTGTGGGTAAGCTCGCGTGCAAAATCCGGTTCAATAAGTGCATCGAGAAATGCATTCCACTCGCATAATCTGCCTTCCTTGAGAGCTAAACACAACTTGTTATTTGCCTCACTTGTTACGCGGAATAGGGATATGAGTACCGTTTTCATATCAGTATCAAAACTGGGAAAATGGTTGGCAGTAGTAACTTTGACATCACCTGTGTTGTTCTCGCCCCCAAATACATTGGCGGGCATTATCGGTATGTTCGGCATTTGTGACGGTTCCGATCCTTCGAAGGAATTGCGCGGTGACTGAGAATGAGAACTGCTTCGTGTACGATGTGCGATTGGCATATGCCAGCGTAGGGATTGTATTCAATTCCGTTCCTGTTCCTTTTGTGTGCAAGCCACTTTAGAGCTTGCGACTGTTAATCTATTATTTTCCTTCTGAATCCGGTCCGTTGAAGGTCTGATTCAAAGGCTTCTGGAGAACAGCAACGCTGCGTTAGTGTGTTAGTAGACGAACGATTGTACTCTACGCGTGACAATTGTGTTTGGATACTTTCGGCAACGGATAATCGGACTACAGGCAAGACTAGGGAAACGCCAGATCTCTTCTTGCTGTGACTTGTTCAGATTGCAGCGAGACAGACCTTAGTATGTAGATTACTGCACACAGCAGGCAAGTCGTAGGTCAAAGAATGTGCCCCATAAAGAGGCTTCCGACCAGGGCAAGGGGATGCACCATGCTGTGGATAGGCATGACTTGGGCTTGGAACGATGGCATGACCTGAGCTTGGAACGACACTATCCTTAGAAGATGCCCCAGATGGTGGAAGTTGCAACAAAGGAATGCAAGTACTAGGCTTGTGGGAAGAAAATTTCTTGGGTGACCGGTAGAATGTCACAGTAGCAGATTTAGGATGAAATGTCCATGCTGTATTAGATGAAGGCTTAGGGGAAAGACGTGGGGAGTGGCGCTTATGGTTCGGTGTAGAGAAAACATCACCAGGTGGAGTGTCCAGGTGGACAATAGGAATGGTTGAAGAGATTACTCGTTTGAATCGAACTGATTCAGTGCTGGGGAAGTAAGTCCAAGTGTAGGATGGAGTACTGGTAGGAGCAGGAACGAGATCAGTATTGGGACGAGCTAACTTATGCGTTTCAGGAGATCCAAGCGGGTTCCCATTGTTGGCAATAGTAGTAGAGATGGCAAGCGTTTCACAAGCAGGTTTAGGTGCTTGAGATGGGAAGGAAGCAGATGCTTGAGGTGTAACAGAAACATGTGCTGGAGGCGTGACGAGAACAGGTACTGGAGGCGTTACGGAAGCAGATACCGAAGATGACACCGGCAGTAAGACTGGTGGTTTTGTCAGGCAAGATTGGGCTTGTACGCTGGGTTGTGACGCCAGAATAGCAGCATTAGCCTTGGTTGGAACAGCAGTCAGTTCAGGGCGCTGGTTGCGCGCATTACAAAAGGCAAGGAAGGCATCCCGGTCATTTACCATAAGATATGAGAATATTCCAATCCTGTTTACAGAAAGTATGGGCCTTCCCGGTCATTCGGTCTTCGAGAAGAATATTCCAATCCTGCTTACAGAGGTGCATATGACTCGATCCTGCTTACAGAGATTCTCCAATCTTGCTTACAGGGGTGCATATGACTCGGTCGGTATTATCGTACCACTCCAGCTGTAGTACTGTAAATTACGTAGAAATCTACGTAAGTTCAAGTACTGTCCTGTGGTTCCCTCACATTCGTACGAAAGGAATTTAATACAAGTAGTTGGTAGCAACTAGTGTGAATTTTGGGATATAAATCAGTTGAATGTTAAAAGTATGAGATAAAGTGAAATCTTGCCGAAATGCAAGATATCTCTTTTATTGAGATGAATACGTTGCAACTGCTGTTGCGTAGTGATGAGACTACTCGCTGATTATTTCCGTACATGTATTGGTCGTTGACCATATATATCTGTATGCATGTATATATACTGTGTGAGAATCACACGCCAACGGTTTTCTTCTCTTGTTCCGTTAGGAAGACTCCATGAATTGTTTATCATTAAGGTCAGGAATTGCTCCCGTAGCTCGTGTGATATTTTATGAAGTCAGAGTTTGCTCACCGAAGAACGATGGCAATACTGTAAAACAGGGATTGCTCACCGTTGATGCGCGATGGGAATCGATGCACCGTGGGAATCAATATGCCGTGGGAATCGATTACTTTGATTGATACGGGACTCATGGATTCGTACGAATAGGATATCTACCATCTGGTAGCTTTGGTACTTCTGGTCACGAAAGGAATTTAATATTATCTCTGGAGGAGTCTAAGTAACTTTTCAAGTGTAGAATGGATATAACCGCTGTAGAATGTACGTAAGTACGGTACGTGTATTTTTGACCAACAACAGATATAGCCCTTACTTTTTTAGTTAACGTTCTCAACTTGTGATACAGTGAGATTTTTCATGTACCGGTGGTTCATGTGTGACAGTGATGTTACTGGTAAGGAATTTGCGTACCATTCTACAGAAGTAGCTTTCTACACCATTTTCGTACTAGATAATTACTGGTAATGTATTTGCGTAGCAATCTACAAGAGTAGCTTTCTACACAATTTTTGTACTAGATACTTTCTGGTAACGGATTTGCGTAGCATTCTACGCCAGTAGATTTTGACATTATTTTCGTACTAGATATTTTCTGGTAACGAATTTCCGAAGCATTCTACGACAGTAGCTTTCTACACCATTTTCGTACTAGATAATTTCTGGCTACGAATTTCCGTAGCATTCTACGACAGTAGCTTTCTACACAATTTTTGTACTAGATAATTTCTGGTAATGAATTTCCCTAGCATTCTACAACAGTAGCTTTCTACACCATTTTCTTACTAGATAATTTCTAGTAACGAATTTTTGTAGCATTCTACGACAGTAGCTTTCTACACAATTTTCGTACTAGAAAATTTATGGTAACGAATTTGTGTAGCTATCTATAGCAGTAGATTCCTACACAATCTTTGTACTAGATAATTTCTGGTAACAAATTTGCATAGAAATATACAGCAGTAGCTTTCTACACTGTTTCCGTACCAGATAATTTCTGGTAACGAATTTGCGTAGAAATATACAGCAGTAGCTTCCTACACCGTTTTCTTACTAGATAATTTCTAGTAATGAATTTGAGTAGAAATCTACACCAGCAGTAGCTTCCTACACCGTTTTCGTACTAGATAATTTATGGTAACGAATTTGCATAGAACACTACAGATGAATCATGAAACAAACAGAAGTGAGTTATCTTTGATAGTTTGTGTGTCACAAACTAATGAGTTCATTTGGGTACTGGATTTGGAGGGAAAATGCACACTCATTTGCAATTAAAAATTAGAAAATCAGATATTTTTGGTGATTAGTCCATGAATATTGTTCCTGTAATGGATAAGATGAATCATGAAAGAAACAGAAGTGAATTATGTGTGATGTTTGGTGTGTCACAAACTAACGAGTGCATTTGGGTACTGGATTTGGAGGAAAAATACACGCTCATTTGCAATTAAAAATTAGAAAATCAGATATTTTCTGTGATTAGTCCATGAATATTGCTCCTGTTATGGATAAGATGAATCATGAAAGAAACAGAAGTGAGTTACCTTTGATAGTTTGTGTGTCACAAACTAATGAGTGCATTTGGGTACTGGATTTGGAGGGAAAATACACACTAATTTGCAATTAAAAATTAGAAAATCAGATATTTTGGGTGATTAGTCCATGAATATTGTTCCTGTTATGGATAAGATGAAAGATGAAAGAAACAGAAGTGAGTTATGTGTGATGTTTGGTGTGTCACAAACTAATGAGTGCATTTGGGTACTGGAATGGGAGGAAAAATACACACTAATTTGCAATTAAAAATTAGAAAATCAGATATTTTTGGTGATTAGTCCATGAATATTGTTCCTGTTATGGATAAGTTGAATCATGAAAGAAACAGAAGTGAGTTATCCTTGATAGTTTGTGTGTCACCACCTTATGAGTGCATTTGGGTACTGGATTTGGAGGGAAAAATACACGCTCATTTGCAATTAAAAAATAGAAAATCAGATATTTTGGGTGATTTATCCATGAATATTGCTCCTGTTATGGATAAGATGAATGATGAAAGAAACAGAAGTGAGTTATCTTTGATAGTTTGTGTGTCACAAACTAATGAGTGCATTTGGGTACTGGAATGGGAGGAAAAATACACACTCATTTGCAATTAAAAATTAGAAAATCAGATATTTTGGGTGATTAGTCCATGAATATTGTTCCTGTAATGGATAAGATGAATCATGAAAGAAACAGAAGTGAGTTTTGTGTGACAGTTTGTGTGTCACAAACTAATGAGTGCATTTGGGTACTGGATTTGGAGGGAAAATACACACTAATTTTCAATTAGAAATAAGAAAATCAGATATTTTTGGTGATTAGTCAATGAATATTGTTCCTGTAATGGATAAGTTGAATGATGAAAGAAACAGAAGTGAGTTATCCTTGATAGTTTGTGTGTCACCACCTTATGACTGCATTTGGGTACTGGATTTGGAGGAAAAATACACACTCATTTGCAATTAAAAATTAGAAAATCAGATATTTTCTGTGATTAGTCCATGAATATTGTTCCTGTTATGGATAAGATGAATCATGAAAGAAACAGAAGTGAGTTATGTTTGATAGTTTTTGTGTCACAAACTAATGAGTGCATTTGGGTACTGGATTTGGAGGAAAAATACACACTAATTTGCAATTAAAAATTAGAAAATCAGATATTTTGGGTGATTAGTCCATGAATATTGTTCCTGTAATGGATAAGTTGAATCATGAAAGGAACAGAAGTGAGTTATCCTTGATAGTTTGTGTGCCACAAACTAATGAGTGCATTTGGGTACTGGATTTGGAGGAAAAATACACACTCATTTGCAATTAAAAATTAGAAAATCAGATATTTTTGGTGATTAGTCAATGAATATTGTTCCTGTAATGCATAAGATGAATGATGAAAGAAACAGAAGTGAGTTATCTTTGATAGTTTGTGTGTCACAAACTAATGAGTGCATTTGGGTACTGGATTTGGAGGAAAAATACACACTACTTTGTAATTAAAAATTAGAAAATCAGATATTTTTGGTGATTAGTCAATGAATATTGTTCCTGTTATGGATAAGATGAAAGATGAAAGAAACAGAAGTGACTTGTTATCTGTCATAGTTTGTGCGTCACCAACTAATGAGTGCATTTGGGTGCTGGATTTGGAGGGAAAATACACACTCATTTGCAATTAAAAATTAGAACATCAGATATTTTTGGTGATCTGTCAATGAATATTGTTCATATCATGGATAAGATGAAAGATGAAAGAAACAGAAGTGAGTTATATGTGATGGTTGGTGTGTCACAAACTAATGAGTGCATTTGGGTACTGGATTTGGAGGAAAAATATTGGGTAATGACTCTCAAAGTTTTTGGTGCCGTGCATGAATATATTTCTCATGACTCATCTGATGCATATTGGGAACAACATTACCACACATAATGCTGAAAATATTGTGGTTTGTCTCTCCAAATGACACACAAGAGGGTATTTTTGTTGCAAATCCAGGGCACAAACTGACTTATTGGGTAATGACTTACAAAGTATCCGGTCCAGGCCATGAATGATTTTTTCATGACTCCTATGATGCATATTGGTAACAATATTGCCCCACAGATTGCTAAAACTGTTGTGGTTTGTCTCTCCAAATGGCACACAAGAGAATATTATTGGTGCACAAAATGACTTATTGGGTAATGACAGGCAAAGTATGAGGTCAAGTCCATAATAGGAAGAACATTTACTTTGTATAATAGGAAGAACATTTACTTTGTATAATCCAATCACCAAAAACGTACTTTAATGAGTGTCAAATGAAAATAATTCATAAGTTGTTTAATTGAAAGAATGGAGGTGCTGTTTTTTAATTATTCTCAGACAAAAAAAGGGTGCGGATATTACCAGTACTACTACTAGTTGTAGCTAATATTGCATGCAAAAAGGTACATAGTTGGGTACTGTGCAAAAAGTGTACGTAGGTAGGTACCATACTGACGCAAGGGAGTTTCCAACCACTGACTGTCTACCAGATTCTACAGATGGGTTGGGGATTTAGATACATAACCTTTGTGTAATCACAATTTCCTCTTTGAAAAAATTATGACGCGGGAGGGGTGGCGTGCACTCGTACACGCTTTACTTATATAGAAAATAAAGGCCGTGCACAAGCCAGGCACATGGAAGAAGTCAGGGTGCATAACACACACAACACACACAAAACCACACACACATGAAAATCTGTATACACACGGAACCACCACACAAAACGCAACACATGCTTCTTGGTTGGCACAGTTTTTTTTTTAAGCAGGGAAATGAGTGTTGTCCGACAGTCACGAGCAACGGAACAACCGAACAACAAAGAAGAAACACTAGTCAGTGACAATAACAGCAATTTGTTGGAGATTCTATTTGTTTCTGATCTTTCATTCTTTTATTTTTATTGAAATGGAACAACAATCAAACAAACCAACGAGGGAAAGAACTGACACTCAAAATGGAACACCGAATTAAAAAAAGGAATGACAGAATGGAACAACAGAACAACAGCAGTGAGTGACAACGATGACAATTTGTTGGAGATGCTATTATTTGTTTCTGATCTTTCTTTCGTTCATTTTTATTTTTATTGAAACAGAACAACAATCAAACGAACCAACAAAGGAAAGGAGGGCACTTAAAACAGAACAACCAATGAAACAGAACGGAACAATGGAACGGAACAATGGGACAGAATGACAGAATGGAACAACAGAAAAGTTCACACACAAAAAACTGTACACACACAGGAAAACTGTCCATACCCTAAATCAAAACCACACAAAAAGCAACACATCCTTCTTGGTTGGCAGGGTATTTAAAAAAATGAAAAGTATGGAAACAACGGATCGGCAATGAAAAAAACAACGAGAAACACTAGTGAGTGACAATGACAGCAATTTGTTGGAGATTCTATTTGCTTCTGATCTTTCTTTCTCTTATTTTTATTCTTCAGGAACAACAAACCAACAAAAGGACATAAGAAGGACAAAGGGATGAAACGGAATGACAAAACGGAATGATCAAACAGAACAGAGCAGTGGAGCAAGGCAAGTGTCCGCTAGATTGTGCAAGAAGGTACAAACATTAAGAGAAGATCCCGAAAAGGGTAAAAGTTTTGAGAAAATGATGCTGGAAATATTCAAGTCAGAAAAAAAAACTACCGGTACTGTATCGAAAGAAGGTGGCACTGTTGCCAGTAGTCTTGCTGAAGAGGAAAATGAGGATGACATCTATATTGATCCTGTATTGATGCAATTGCTTGGCCAATTGGAGGAAGTTTAGGCATTGTTGTCAGAATCGTTAGTGTTCATTGTGTAAGTCTGTTCACTAATTTGACGCGGGTTGGTTCACACCTACGGCACGGGTAAATCTTTGGGGAGAGTGATTAGGGTAAAAGGTACATATTATACATACATTGCATACCATGGTTGCAAATGGTAGATTGTGTGACACAAATGACTAAAATGTATGGAAAGATGTACTCATGCCTATCATACATATTTTGCATATAATACTACTAGACAAATTCTTGACCCAAATAATTCAACTGTAGTGGTAGGTAGTCGCAAATGATGGTGTTAAATTTTAAGGGTTGTGTGTCGTGAGCAATGGAGATACATTTTAAGGGTTGTGTGTCGCGAGCACTAATGTTAAATTTTACTGGTTGTGAGTCATGACCTTGCGTATCTCATTTTTGTAGGTGTGATTAGCGAACGTACGGGTAGGTGATATTAAAAATTAAAAATAATTATTCATGACCCAAGGAGAAAAATAATCATGAACCAGGGATTGAGAGTTAGAAAAATGAGCATGATACAAAGCCACCGAATCACAGGAGGGGCTTGGTTGTGAGTAATGACCTTGCGTATTTAATTTTAGTAGATGTGATTCGCGAACGTATGGGTAGGTTTTATTAAAAATTAATAATAATTATTCATGACCCAAGGAAAAAAATAATTGCGACCAAGGGATTGAGAAATAGAAAATTGGGCATGATACTGACCTAGTGAATCACAGGGGGGGCTCGTGTTAAAATTACACACAAGCAGGGGTTTCGAAAGTACCTTGCAACAAAAAAAAAAGGGTCGCGTGACAGTTATCGGACGGAGGGCTATACCATTATTATAGACCCACAGCAGCTTTATCATAGGTTCACCTCTGCTTGAAAACTATGATTTGATGAAGAGAGATAATCCAGATTGCAATAATGTTGGCATAGGGCTGAATCCCACCTGAGCCTCCAACTGACTAGAGAACTCAAAGTTGAAAGGAAAGCTTCTTTTCATCCTCGCCAAACTGCCCCCTGTTACTCCTCCTGCTTGCTTAACTTGCTTAACTGCATCCTGGTGCCAAATTTCATCCCCAAAACACTGAATTGCATCTTGATAATCTTGTTCCTCCTTATGATTGACTTCTTCCTTAGGATGTGGTAGATAGTGAATTTTTGGAAATGACCAAATAATTGAGTCAGGGATGCGTTTGTATTTGAATTCCATGGAGAGAAAGGAGTCAATCCCACCCAGATTGGCTGGATCATCCCTTTCATCATATGTAACCGTGTCAGAAGTTGGCTTGAAAACTGGCCTTCAAAATGTTGCGCATTTGCAAACAAACCGCTGTCGTTCACGGACTTGGTGGTGTCGTTTGTGCACGGAAACATCATGTTCGTGTCTTTGGAAAGTTGGCAATTTAAAAAGGCATTCACAGAAATGGCATTTAAATTTTAAGAAATGTTCGTGGGTTTTCTTGCGTCCGTCGGACGTGGGTAATGGAATTTTGATGGATTATTTTGTGGGTTTTTCTTCCGGAACCAATACCCACAACCGTCGTGGGGATCAATTGTGGGTTTTTCTTCCAGAACTGCAATATCCACAACGTTTGTGGGTACATCTTGTGGCACACTGCAGCGCGCTTGTGCGTCCACAGAAATTTGAGGGGACATGTGGGGGATCAACGCAATTGCGCTTGAAGGGGGGGGAATGCGCATACCGCGCATGGGTTCCGGAGGGCCCAGGAGCTCAAAAAATATTTGTTCATATGCAGAAAGATCATGTGAATCGGTTTTCAGCTCTTCATCAGGTTGGTGGGAAACAAACCGTTACAGGGCCCTCTGGAACCCACTTGCGCAACACGCGCGTCTTTCCTTCTTTGCGTGCGCAATCCCCCAAATTTCCGTGAATGCGCATTGTAGGGTACCCACAAAACCCCATGAAAACCCAGGATTGCTAAATGTGGGTATTTCTTCCGGAACCAATACCCACAAAACCTAACGAAAACCCACGAACACCCAGGATTGCCAATTCTGGCTATTTCTTCCCGAAACAGTCCCCAGGATTGAAATGGTAACCCACAAAAAACCCACAAATGTAACGCATGAAAACCCAAGAATCAGCCCACAAAATAACCCACAAAAAATTCAAAATGATCCAGATTTTTTTTGTAACAACCAACGACACGTTCTGTGAACAACCAAGGCCCGTTTCCCCTAGAAGGGCTATTTGGATTGCAAATAGACTCCCACACCACTTGGTGTTCTTGTTCACGGACCTTGGTGTTGCACGGAAAAAGAATTTTGTAGTGACTCACCAGCTCCATATCAGAAAAAAAGAATTTTGTAGTGACTCACCTACAGGATGCTATGTGCCTGTCAGTTGAAGAAAATGGTTTACTGGCAAAGATGCAATGACAATATGAAGACGAAAAAAATTTTGTATCAGAGTCAACGGCTGTAAGTACATCAAGTCCAACTTATTCATGTACAAATTGTACCAATTCTAACAAGTCTGGTGATTGTATTTCTCACCAACTCTCTCATCTGGCAATGGCAACGATTCAACAATGACAATTCAACGATGGCAAAAATTTGTATGAGAGTAGATTGCTGTAAGTACATCAAGTCCAACTCATTCATGTATAAATTGTACCAATTCTAACAAGTACGATTGCATTTCTCACCAGCTCCTCTCTCATATGGCAATGATGATTGGTGAGGAGGATGGTGACAATTTTTGTGGAAAAATTGTATGAGAGTAGTAGATGGCTATACGTACATCAAGTTTGACTCATTCATGTACAAATTGTACCAATTCTAACAAGTCTGATTGTATTTTTCACCAACTCTTTGGTCTGGCAACAATGGCAACAATTGATGACCACAATTTGACGTTGGCAACAACGATGGGCAGAAAATTGTATCAGAGTAGATGGCTGTAAGTATATTAATTCCGACATAGACATGTACAATTTGCACTATTTCTAACAAGTCTGATTTTATTTCTCAGCACCTCATTTCAAGGACAACGACATTTTTGACAAAGGGTGCACAGGATTCCAGCCTGCACAAATTGTTGCGGCTGCTATTGCTGTTGTTGGGAATTTGTGATGGCTACTTTCTCCGAACAACTGCGTCGTTGTCGATAATATGGAGATGGACAGTGCCGATGAAACAGTTGGTTGGAGTTGCTGCCGCTTGTCACCCTACAGACACCCTTGTCTGTATCATCCCTTGTGTCGAAAGTCTTGTCATTAAGGAGGCAATATGTTCTAGATTGATATCTCTCTTTGACAACTTAAGTTTTCCATATTATGCCCTTGTTGTGTGAGTTACTTTTTTTGTACACAAATTTATTTGTGTTACATAAGAGTACAGGGATATACCTTAATTACAGACCCATAGCAGTTTTATCATAAGGTTTACTTCTGCTTGAAAACTTTGATTCAGTTCAAGATTTATGCTGATTCTCCCTTTAGATTGTACCTACCATGGTCTTTGTGTTGTTGTTGCCGCTATTGTGGTTGCTTCTGGACCTCATGGAGTTGGTGTTGTTCGTTCACAGAAAGCTCATGGGATTTGGTGTTGCTCACAGAAAGTTCACGGAATTGGTGTTATTCATGCATGGAACAGACTTGGTTTGTTTGTGTCATGGACCTCGGTGTTGTTCACGGAAAGTTCATGGACTGTAATTGGCAGAAAGTTCACACAACTTGGTGTTGTTCATGTCTTTCACAGATTTGGGTGTCGTCCATTGTGCACATTCATGGACCTTGGTGCCGTTCACAGAAATTCCATGGACTTGGTGTTGTTCATGGAAATTCCATGGATTTGGTGTTCGTGTTATTCACGGAAATTCATGGATGTCTTCAGAAATGGTGTTTAAAAATGTTTGTGGGTTTTTGTGGGTTTTCTTGGGTAATTGAATTTTGATGGATTATTTCCTGGGTTATTTTCCTGGGTTTTCCTGGATTATTTCATGTGGTTTTCTTCCAGAACCAATACCCACGACTGTTGTGGGTACCAATCATGGGTTTTTCTTCCAGAACCAATACCCGCCCAAGATATTCGTGGGTACATAATTTGAGGGAACATTTGGGGATCAACACGATTGTGCTGCGAAGAAAAGAAAAAGCGCGTGTCGTTCGAGCGGGTTCCGTAGGGGCCTAGCGCACCTTTCCTCGCTCCATGGGATTCATCCAGAACATCACAATGCTTCTTGCTTATTGGTACCGATACTTGAGCTTCGGTTCTTCGCTCGAAGAATGATATTGAAGAATGCATACGGTATTTTACAGTCCGAGTAATGCTGTACCGGTAAATACGAAGTCTTACTATTTTTTTGAAGGTAATCACGAGCTCACGCGACTTCTGTCGTTCAGTCGTACCTACGAGTACGGTGCCGTACGCCTGCCACACGCATCATGCAAAATGGAGTCGCAACGTACCCTACGGTATGTCCATGCAATAGTACAATAGTATATACATTGTCTTATTATGTATTTTATTCGTAACGAGGAGGTCCTACTCCGACTCGTTGAAGAGAGTCACGAATCAACCAATCATGCTCATAGATATATTCGCCGATATTCTTCCTCTTCTTTGTGTTTCTTTGGGAGCCTGCCCTCCCCCGCCAGCCCGCCAAAAACAGCATAATATCAATAACAAGTGACTCGCATCAATCATAGCGGTTATTTTGTAATCAATCTTACGGTTACCTGTCGTTATGCAAAATACCATATTTTTCTTCGTTGCCTACCTACGGTAATGTACGGTACTGTCGCCGCCGTTTTAGGCCATTTTCGCGGGTACCAATGCTTTTAGTAGCAAATTCTTGCTTACTGACGCATCGGAACCGCGCACTAATCACGCAAGTGTTGCAAAACCGAGCAAACCGCGCCGTACGAGTACCGGTTCGATGAGAACAAATGTACGCCATAATTAATCTCCTCCGATTTTCGTGGCTTGACGAGAATTTTTGCAAAATTAGCAAACAGCTGTCCCAAAAAATCACAATGCCTGAAGCATCCTATTCGGACTTGACCGATAATTCCAACTCTAAATCGAAGTTCCAACATGTCGACCACAATTTTGTGAATCGTTACCTCGTCAAAGGTCTCGTAACAATCCCACGATCCCATACAAACGCGTTACTTGAAATCGTTCATCCATTCATTGAATTGAATAACCCTCTCTCATCACCCGGATTACTATGCAATAAACATCCCACAACATTTTCAAACGGTACGTCGGATCTCGTCCATGGTCAACCTCCATCGTCCGCGTTATTTTCCTGTGTTATTTTCTCGCGTTATTTTCCGTTTTGTTTTCCGATCGTGTTCTTGTGTGTTTTTTTTCTTGGCGGTACGGATGATTGAGAGGTCTGATTTAAGAGTGAGAACGCTTTCATTCACTTATTTGAACCGTTAAAGGGACGGTTAAAATATGACTGTATTGTTCTTCGAAACAGAATGGTGTCAAACTTGCGTACGCAATTTACACCAGCTGCCATCATTCGTATAAATTTTCTACCGGTCCGTTTGGCGTGCGAATAAAATAGTTACGCCTTTCTGTTTTCAACGCTTCTTTTCATTTGTGATCTACACGAGCCAGCCATGCAATTGCGGGTGCGAGCTCCATGAAATATAACAATGTGTTTCCTCTGTTTCACCACCACCTTTCAATATGCTTCTTGGTTTTTGTGCAATTCATCTGTTGCTTGTCAAAAAATATACCCTCCTCCGAAAAATAAAGAACCACTTCTCTTCCCCAGAAAACATCTAACCTAAACATTTTTCCATGGCCCTTTCATCCCGATAACTTTAACAGAGAGATAGTCTAAACAAGTAGCCTTGGGTTTCCACCCGGCCTTCTTTGGCTCTTCTTTCCAACCTTTCCGAGAAGCGCTCGACTGCAAACCGAGCGATTTTTCTCGCACCTCCTAACCACCTTGCGCCCAACCAACAAAAAACACAATACACGTCAACCATGACAGCGTCCGTATTATCCAGTCACCTCACGACGACGCAAGTCAAGGTTAACTGTCCGTCTCTGTGGATCGATACCTCGTATTGCATTGCCTCTGATGCAACAGGAGGCGCCGAACCGTCCACAGAACATCACCCCCCTCCCGCAGAATATCTCCCCACTGCCATTGTTTCCTTCGTCGGCATCCGAACGCCAGGACAGTTTCTCAACGACGAAAATTAACGTACCTGCGAAAGGCGAGAACTGTGTAGCGAAACAACTTTGCTCCCAACTCTTTTCAGCACAAGAAGAGCGACCGCAGAAACTTCCAATCCAACCGCAACACAATTTTTTCCCAGAAACAATCACATCGTCCCTTCGTAGAACTCCACCTACATACGAGGCTCCGTCATGGGCTGTTCCTGCTACCGGGGAATCCAGATTAGAGGTGAGCATGGAATGAGCTTCGATTTCTCTCAGATTCATCCATGCATCGTTTGGTTTCGAACTGAAAGCATTTCTAACGAGTAACCCTTTTTTGCGTCTCTACAGCCTATCTGTGAATCGATAGATCGACAAGGTCCTGTAGATCTAACCTCCCGAGCAGTATTCCGTGTCGGGAGATCCCCCCAATCGGATGTACAGCTGATGCACGTAACATCGTCTCGTCGACACGCAATGGTATTCCATCACACGAATGGCTCGTGCTACCTGGTAGATTGTGGCAGTGCGCACGGTACTTATGTCAATGGTATCCGCATTACATCAACACCAAATGATAGCAACGTCGTGGTACCCACAAGGGTCCGACGGGGCGCAATCGTTCGTTTTGGTGGGCCCGGAGCCCCTTCTTACATTCTCAAGTCCTTCTCCTTCGACCTAGAGGAGATGAGGGATTGCCCCCTACCCATGGTTAACACTTTTCCAACTTCCGTACCGCCCACGCCCGTCCTCACGGCTATGGTGGAACACAACACGCGATTGAACTCGCTTGGAAAGACCGCCAAGGAACAGATTATGGTAGAGCGGCATATTTCTAGCAAACGCAGCTTTGATTCAATGGAGACGGCCTTAGAATGTCCATCCGATGACGATATGGACAACCACCAACTCTCCTCAGACAGAATCGCTTCACCACCCATGTCGCCGGAGCACCCGCTTCAACTTCGATTTGTCTCCCCCACCGACACAAGCTGTTCCTCTCCGTGTATTTCAACCAGCTGCAAGCGCCGCCGTGTTACCTTTTCCGATGAGATTCTCAAGACCTTTTATCCCGTACTAGTCAGTCCTGACGTTTCCAGTGACGAACAAGATACCGACTGATGCTTCGAATAAGGAACTGTGTTCCGCCACGCAGGAAATGCACACCTCCCATAGAAATACACATCGATGCAACACGGTTCTAAAGCAGTCAGTTCAAATACCCAAATGTCTTCAATGGAAAATTGGGATCTTCCCTGTATCACACACACACACACACCATTCCACGATTTATGCTTCATCATGAAGGTTCGATGCAGCAAGACGTTCCTATAATATCCAGGGTTACACTCATGTTCTCAGTCTTCGTTCCGATACACCAGTAGCTGGCGGAACAAGACGCAACTGACAACTTCTTACAATCAATTTTTTTAAAAATGAAACTTCAACGCAAGTCTAAAACAACGAGACAACCTCGAGACAATACGAAAACAAAGAAAAACCAAAAACAAGAAACTCCAGAAAAATATTCACGTACGCTTGTAAAACATTGTTAGAGCTTTATTTTTTTCTCTACACACACTACTTAGATTTATCCAATGGGATCTGTGTTCTAATGTTTTTCCCTTGTGATGGAAAATTAGTTTATGAGACACGTTCAGTTGAACAGAACGCCTTGCGTCTGTACCGCGAACCCCCCAGTTATGTTGTTTCGAAAAGGTGAGAACACCGAAGTGAAGTCTATTGATTGGAGTTCGAAGTTTTCTAAATTATTTCAAGTGTGCGATAATACCTCTTGAGAATGATTCTGTTAGGTTTATGTTCCGGAATACATGGCTTCGACACTGGAAGAGACGAGCTCAAAAATCCGAACATCGACCCTTGCGTTCCCAGTCTCCAAACCGCGTCGGTTCCGGCAGCCGACCTCCCCGTCGCGGTCCGCCCCATTCCACTGCCCCGTGTTCAAAGGCGGGCGAGGCGTAGGCCTCCACAAACATTTCCTCCTGTTCCATTTCGTCGTCATCATCGCCGGAATCGATGTCGCCGCAGGCTTCAATCTTGACTTTTTCTACCTTCACGGCTTGGGCGGCAGACGTTGGCGACGATTGGTTGCTCGAGGCAGCGGCGTTAGTCGTTGCATCCATGTTGGTCTCTGTGGTTGGTTTGAAGAGCACGGGTATTGGTTACGACGCAACGTGACGTGATGGATCGGTCAGTGAACGATAGTGACATGCAATCGTGGGGAAACAAAGAAAATCGATAGAAGGGAAGTGTCAGGCAGTGTCATTCCGTCTCGAAACACTTTCCGTTGTTTGTGACGAGACGATGATGTAACTGTGATCGGTTCGAGCTTTCGAAGTCGTGTTCGTGGATAGGTGATGTCACGCTGTCCGTTCTTCTTTTTAGTCCCGAGTTCCACGGGTTTCGATAGAAACGACAAACATCTGTTGGGACCCATTTGGTCACGAACAACGACAGACACACAAACAAACAAACAACAACGTCTTGTTCCGACGGCGCATCACATCGATCAACACGCAACGTACCTCCTGCTGTGGTGCCCAACCAGGAAGAGAAGGCAGAGGATTGAATCGGGATGAAACACTTAGTTGTTGGAAGTATCCGACTGCTTTGAGTCGAAAGCATTGCGTTCGATCGAACGCGAAGAGCTAGTAGCCGCACAAGAGGGAAAAACGGCATGATGTTTCCAATGTACGAAGTACTCGTAGCATTGTGTCTCGAAGGAATGAAAGCAACTACGAATGAAACCGAACTAAGCGGAGTCGCGATTCTTTCAAAAAATCGTTCATTCCCGGGTACCGCTACGGTACGTGCGGTACCTAATTCTTGCCAATGCCGTGACGTAAAAATTATTACGGAGTATGTACCGTACCGTACTGTCAGCCGTAGTATCATGGTTATTTTTATCTGCACTCTTCCCACATTCTTTTTCGCGTGTGAGTCAGTCACGAGGGAACGAAAAGCGCGAAGGGTTTCAGAATTTTTTCGTTCCGACCAGATCTTTCATGGTCTCACTTTTTGGGTATTTGAGAGGCGATACATTGTCAACACCGCTCTAACTCATGTCTTGTCAAAACAGTATCAATTGACAGTCCTCAACAGGACGTGTTGACTCGAGTCAAACGCTCGGGTCGTCCCAGAGCTCACAAAATTTTGGAATGTTCGGTGGATGAGGGAATGATTTTTGTTTATTGATACTTCAAATATTCGGTGTGCTGGGATTCAATTTGACAAGTGCCATCCATTGGTTGTGCTTTTATTTGCATTTCTGCGACAGCGCACGAGTCTCCTTGCAATGAGTTCCCGTTACTCACAAGATCCAGCAGTCATGGCAATGATCATCGGCTAACCAACACACTTGTTACAAACACCACACAACTCTTCCAATAGCAAAACAACTGCATCGACAATGGTATCTTCTGTATCCATTCTTGTTGCCGCACTCGCCATTGGTTTTCTCGCGTCGACTGCTCTTGCTCGACCTGCTTTACTGAGAGGACAGGCCAGCAAACAGGAATTATTCATTCGATTGGATCATGTAGGGGACTTGGAAAGTTACAATCTGGACAGATCGTTCAGCATGGACTTATCAACGAACGTGCCGACGGGGCTGCCGACCACTATCGCATCGTATGAACCCACCCCATTGGAATCCGCTGTCCCTTCGGTTGGTACCACTCTCCCTTCCATAGCACAGGTGCAGGAAGACATCCCGATAGAGGATCCGTCTTCTCCACCATCCGAAAGTCCCAGCGGAAGTCCTACGGACTCCACAACTCTGGACGAAAGTCCAAGCGAAAGTCCACGCGAAAGTCCAAGCGAAAGTCCAACCAAGATTGTCACCGAGAGTCCAACCGAGAGTACTACGGAGAGTCTAATCGAGAGCCCAAGTGAAAGTCCGAGTGAAAGTCCGAGTGAAAGTCCGAGCGAAAGTCCGAGTGAAAGTCCGAGTGAAAGTCCGAGTGAAAGTCCGAGTGAAAGTCCGAGCGGAAGTCCGAGTGAGAATCGGAGCGAGAGTCCAACCACGATTGTCAGCGAGAGTCCAAGCGATAGTCCAAGCGATAGTCCAAGCGATAGTCCAAGCGAGAATTCAAGCGAGACTCCAACCAAGAGTCCAAGCGAGAGTCCAACCGAGAGTCCAACCGAGAGTCCAACCGTGGGTGAAACTACATCTCAACCCACAACCTTTGAGCCGACGACATTTGTGCCAACAACCTTTTTACCAACGACATTTGAACCCACTGAAGGCACCACTATTGCCCCCACCGAAGGCACCACTTTTTTTACTACTCCCAGTACAACTTTCTTCCCAACGGAGTCCACCACTTTTACCACGTCGCTTTTGCCCACGACGACCGATGAATCGAACGGAACGGACGAAGGCGGTACGGTGAGAACCATTGCTGTATCTTCTTCTCCAACTCTAGCAGACTGTTTGATAACCGCAGAAGAAAGGACCGCACAAATTTTTGCATTGTTGGACCCCGATGGAACTTCGACAACCATCAAGGATCTCAGTACACCGCAGGGGAAAGCAGCAAACTGGCTCATCAACCAGGATCTGGGAAAGAAGTGTCCCGATGTAAAGATTGTCCAGCGCTGGGTAATCGCCCTGTTTTACTACTCTACGGGTGGAGATTCCTGGTTGAAGTGTTCCGTGACCGGATCGGATCCATGTGGACGGGGCCGCTTTTTGACGGAGTTGAGTGAGTGCGAATGGGCCGGGATTACCTGCAACAATGACCAATGCATCACTGAAATTGAATTCGAAGAGAATGGTTTGGTAGGGACCATGTAAGTTTTTAATTCCTGTCGTTCATGCACTAGCTTGCTAGAAAAATTCTTCGCCAATCTAATGGTGTGCTGATTTTCTATTTTCCACAGTCCTACCGAATTGGGTTTACTGAACGATTTGGCCGTGTTAGGGATGGAAGGTGGAGGTGAGAACGGAGCAGCTGATTCATTACTTTTTTCTCGCTTGTCTGCAGGCAGGACACAATCTCTTATAGTCACACTTCATATGGATGCCGCTCATACGCGTATACTTGCCTCTTTCTCGATTTACTGTGCAGGGCTTACATCAACGATCCCATCGGAAATTGGGGGATTGACAAACCTCATCTTTTTGGATCTCGATTTCAATCAGTTGACTGGCAGCATTCCCACCGAGCTGTACTCGCTGACAAAGTTAGAAACACTGGATCTGAACGACAATTTACTAACGGGCAACATTGATTCGTTTGGGGCCTTTGAAAATCTGGAATTTTTGCAGTTACAAAGTAAGGAGCAGTTTTCTTTTCCTCAACGATCATCCGCACCATTTGCGTATTGATACTTACCATTTCTCTCTACATCTTTCATTCCACACACGCACACGCACCTACAAACAGCCAACCGTTTCACCGGGACCGTCCCCGATAGTATGGGAGCGTTGACTAGCATGACTACCTTCAATCTGCACCAAAATATATTCACGGGAACCATGCCCGAATCGGTTTGCAGCCTAAGAAGCGGCACCCTGGGAAGTCTCATCGCCGACTGCAAAAACAATACTCAATCGGGTGGTCAAGGGCCGGAAATCGAATGCACCTGCTGTTCCTCTTGCCGCAATTAATGAGAAGCAGAGTGGAAAAAGAAGTCGGACTGAAGTCAAATTTGAACCCGAGCTGTTGTGAGAGCTTGCGAAGGGATCGTATTCAATAATGGTATTCTATGAGATGCATCTAGATATTCCCTCTGTCTGTAGATATACTAGGAATGATTCGGTAATTTATGCTTCACAAGAGAATTTCCAAATCAAGTCCAAAGAAATAACAACCATTTTAAAAAGAACGCTCAAGTATAATTTTATGCGCAATCCCTTTTTACATTTATTTTCCATCGTGACCACCATCTTCGCTCTAAGTGAAGAACCTTAGTTCCATCGGCACCACGTCATGAAATACCTCAGCTTGTATACTAATATATATAGATATGAGTTATTATTGTACATCGACCTCGCTTTTTTCAAAATTTGAAAGTTTTTCTTTCCAAATGAACTAGGAGCTGTATCGTCAGGGTTGTTGCCAGCGAGCTACGAGACATCGGACAAGAAGGCATCCTGCAACGAGTAGGAGCCCAGCCCGTCACCATTTGCTTCCATTTTTTTGTAGTACACATATCCACCAAAGCATCCCCCCACCACCAACATGCCGAGGAAAAATCGGCCAATGCCGTGCTTCTTTTTATGGTGCTTTCCATGATTATCGTCTCCTTTGTGGGCGTTAGGGTCTTCCTTTTCCACACCGTCGGTATCCAAACACTTCATGGGAGATCTCCGGGCACACGCCACGACATCTCCACATGTCCTGCAGGCGTAGCATACGTGGGGCTTTTGGCCGTATGCAAAGGTTTCACAGAGCTGGTATAGCACGGTGTGTGGATTGAGTCCTTCCAATGCCAGCATTGCGTTGAGATCGTGGTTGATGGCCACGGATGGACTCTTGTGAATTCCCAACTTGATCTGCAGGTCAAGTGATCGCTGCAAGAGGGCATTTTCGGTGTCCTTATCGGGATCTCCGCTGTCTTCAAAGCATGAATCAATGATCGATTTGTCGATATTAGAGTGCTTGTAGGCATCCTCGACGCATTTCTCGTTGGCAAAGAAATCGGCATCCCAGCAATACTTCGAAAAGTGATCAATGTAGTCCCAGTAGAACTTGGGGCTTTTGTAGTCCTTGGCGATGCACTTTCTCCTCAGGGCTTCTTTGACAACGTCTTTGCCATCCGAGCGGCGGTGCGACGCGTGGCAGTAACGTCCACCATTGGTACAGAGATTGTAGCAGGGTTCATCGGGAGAGTCTGTGTTTCCAAGGCAGCCCAAGGCTTTTCCGTCCAGCAGCACGGGATGCTCATAAAAACGCAGAAGGTTCATGCGGGGATCGTATTCTTCGTTGTCATGACTGTTTCCGTGTATTTCGTTCAAATCAAATGCTCGGGCAAGAACCGAGAAGTTTGAGGCCATGAATTGTTTGGTGTGAGTGTTGATGGGCGAATACCACAAGTCCATCGTTACCTTGTTGACAAACTTGGGGACGTGCCAGGAAATTTCGGCTACAACAATGCCCGTGGAATTGGGTTTCGAGTTAATGACCTTTTTGAGTTTCATGTATTCATTCTTGGCGATCATCATGCTGGGAATGGAAATATCACTACCTGATCCGTCGTCGGCCATTCGGAATGAATTTTCATGAGCCGTGTGGTTACTCTCGTCGTGATATGGATGGCCGTGCGGATGGTCGATGTAGAGAATGTCGCCGTCATCACCCGGGACATAGGGCAATTTGTCGTTTTTGACATCGGCAATCAATACGGCAGCGGCTCCCAGGTGCTGGGCATTGCGAACCTTTCTGACAAAGGTGCAATTTCCGCGCTCGACCAACAAGATGAAGGGCGTCCCACTGTCCTGTGGGATCTTCAGATGATGGTTCATCTTGGCAAAATCAAAAATGTCGTCGCACATATATTGCGGTTTGTCTCCAAACATTTTTACTGGCAATACCAGAGATCCTTCCGGTCCGAGACCGGCACGTCCAAACATGGAGGCAGCATGGGGCCACGAAACGTTATGATGCAAGCTCGTTGGGATGGGAAAGTTGAGATTGGTGGATTCGTTGGCTGGAAAATGGGCCTGGCAGATGTCGGTCAGAAAGACCAATATTGCAGAAAGGCATAGCAATTGTGCACCGAGTCGAGATTTCATCATCGTCGTTGTTGCCCCGAGTCTCGTTTGTAAAAATATTCAAGGTCTGAAGATTCTTCTAAGAATGCGGCTCTATCGAAACAAGGTCTCTGCTTTTGAACTGACATTTATTTCATCGTGTGAAATAATGAGAAGAGGCGCTTCGTAAAAGAAGCAACACTTCACTCCAAGATCCGACAGAAGAACAACCCTGCGAGGAAGAAAGATGTGCACTAAGGGAGTGTCAGAGAGACGTTGAGACAGTAGTAAATTACGAAGTATTGCTTATTTTTTATTATGTAGCTTCTGTATGTACCGGTAAGACCACTCGTACGTAACAGTATTGTTTTTAAATCCCCATTTAAGAAAGCCAATCATCGTACTAAGCAATGTTTTCTAGGCGTTCTTGACATTTGGGGCTGAACCGTTGAACCAGCATGTATGTATCCATCGACTTGCTTGACTAATCGACCACATGTGTAAGAGTCCCGAGTAGCTCGTGAATAAACCCTGAAACTTTGACACGTGTCATACCGAATAGCCGTGCCCTATGTTACCGTACGCGTACGAGTATCGTATTACGAAGTACGAGTACAAGTACCGTCACGCGTAGGTACGTACTCGTAATTACTTCGTACTTCGTATATTTTTCTTTTCCTATCTTTTTTCTTTTACACGCGCTCTTTCTTTTGTCATGCACCGATATCTTCGGCGTTTTCGGTACGTACCAATACCGGCACAAGTACTACCGGCCTTACGTACCTGTGCGTAGGTACCGTACGAACATCACAAAGGAGCCAACATTGGATTTCGGAATTCTTTCTTCCCGGAGCGTTTGATTCGTCGAAAAGATTGACGACGCCACTCCACTCTAGCCTCGCATTCCTAATCTCAATCGGCATTCATCTCCGCAACGGCTTCCCAGTGACACAAAACCGAAAAAAACAGCGACGCGAGCGCAGAGCGTGGGAGATCTTTCGCCCAAGAAATCCCAGAAACATCATGACACATGTCGAATGAACAGTGAAACAATCCACAAGAGATAGACCGAATCAAATCGTCATGCCGTCATACTTCGCTATTTCCATTTCCACCCGCTCGCCGCGGAAGCAGATACTAGCCCCCCGAACAGTGGTTTGGTGGACATTGATGCTGCCGTTATTGGCATGGATTGGAGACCATTCGCCTGTGCTGCAGGCTTGCAGTCGTAGCGGTTGGTCCGGAGTTGGAATCCATGCCTTTCAACCACATCCACCAACGATCGGAAAAAACATTCATTCTCGGCGGCCCTCAAAGGAAAATCAAGGACACGGCATACACAATATTTGCATTGAACGCACCGATGACGCACATCCTGGCAGAGCGAGCGGTATCGGCAAGAGTAGCCTTGGCTGTCACTCGCGAACGCGAAAGTTTCGTTCCGTGCGAATCTCCAATCCACTGTTCGCGGCCGGTTCCAATAAGTTTGAACCCGGCAATGGCGAGGATGCCAACGGTAACGATACGGGGAGCAATCCGTTGGAGGGTGGGAGTTCCGGCAAGAAACGGTCGTTTTCGATGAAACGAATCGGTGGGAGACCACGACGAGGACGAGGACGACGCGCTTCGGACGAATCAATGCCGGTTCCAAGTCCCAGCAACGGCAACAACAACAGCAAGAGCAAATGGCCCCTTTCGGGCTGGATCACTGCCTTGCTCGCATTCACCTTGCTGAAAAATCTTTTTTTTGGCGGCGGCAACGATGCCGATTACTACTACTATTCGTACTCGAGCAGCAGCAGCAGTGTCTATGAAACCCGCATCAATCCGGACGGCAGTCGAACGACAACAGAAACGTCTCGGAAGGAGAGTTCGGATTTGAAATCGAATATTCCCGGGCTGACGGTCGACCAAATGCGTGACGGCAACCGCAACAGTTTTGTGATCGATTTGTACGATGATGGGTTTTGATTTTGATGCACTTACCAAGGAATAGCGGTGGACAGGACATTATTTAGAGTATCTAAAACCGATGAACTATTGCGTTCGCCAAAGGATCCTACCGTGGCTTCGTTTTCTGGGAGGTGGGAATGCAATGTACATGATTGTTGGTACTTTTATCACTAGACAGTGGCATAGTTTCGAATAGCTTACGCAAAAATACTGCATTCCACTCGGTTGATTCCAATTCGACCAATTCTCGGCTGTCGTGACGAATATAGTAAATAGATAAGAACTATTGCCAAATTTGGTTTCATTCGTTCAGAGGGAAAATGAGTACCGGGGAATTCAACGTCTCTATCAATCATAGTTCTCAGACAACCTAGAAAGCAAAGGGAGAGCACTTGTGAAATATCGAATGAGCTCTCCTTCACCAGTGAGTCTGAATGTGAGTGATGCAGTCCAGCAGCTCGGCACCAGTTACAATAGATACAAATAATGAAATAATGTAGCGACCATTCTTCAGAGGCCCAGGAGATTTTGAAACGCAACAAAACCAATCGTATCCTTAACTATTTTATTCCGAGTCACATTCCTATTCATTCTTTGAGGTTCCCGGTCTCGAATCAGACATACCTTCCTCGATTAGTCGTAGAGTAGAACTCTTGGATTTTTAACATTTAGCAGGTAATGATTCTCGTGGGAAAATATTGATTATCACGCCGTAATCTTACCAGGTGCTCGTCTTGGAGGCGTGTTCCAAGATAGACGTTGATTGCTTTTGAAATTTGATACCATTTGGTCAATGGATCGCTTGGCCACACAATGCCATCGAACAACAAGCGATGAGAGAGCTAAACCAAAACGTTATGATTATGACATTCGACTCGAACCACTAGTATGCGTGCCTTTTACCACCAATCGAAATTAGAAACCAGAAGGGAACCTTCAATTGAACATTCTGTACCCAGTCATATCCGTCTCATTATTAACATAACGAGAATGAATTGCCTTGCTTCATCTCCATATTCACGAATATTGCAGGAATTGTACCGCACTTATCCACGAATGAGTACACATACGCAAAGGAACTTCAGTATTATTTTTTTGTGATGCCTTCATTTTTTTTGTTCGGTACCGTACCGGTATTACTTCGGTACTTCCGTATTTTTTTTCCAAAATCGTTCAGCAATTATTACTTCTTCGTATTATCGATCCTCTCGAGATGATTGATTCGCCAATAATAGGCATCCCGGCACGGTACAGTACAAAGAACGGTCTATCCAATAAAGTCATGTTCCATCGGAGTGTATTCGTTCGTCCCCATAAGCGTAATTAACGGTATGATGGAAACTTTTTATCAGGAGTATTTTCCTCGGATTTATTGAATGTGTCACACGACCAAAAAATAGAATGTATTCATCGGAAGTTATTAATTATTTTATTAAAAATAGACTCCAGAAACGTGTTGATGTCCTACTAGATCAAAAATAACGTGGCTCTCCTATTATGAAGTAGTGTTGTACCATTCAACTTTATTATCAATAATGGATATTGTGTGGGTGGGTCGAATGTGCATGTGAATCTAAAGCGAATACCTCCAAAACGAAGCAAGCAAGCAAGCAATTTCTCTTTAATAGTGGTATTTATTGCACAATTATTTTTGCCCATGTAGGTCCTTGCTGCCGTGCACGCCTCCAAACAACAACCCAAAGAACCACCGAAGTTTCTGTCACGGAAAATCTGACCATCACTACCAGCGAACTGCTCTCACTCACTACACTACTCGATCACATGCGCAGCAGTATTGCCCATCTACACGTCTGTGAGCATCTTTCTTAGCGCATTCCATCGTTATCCACAGTCAATGGGAACAGATCCACTATCCCTTTGTTCCCCCAACAACAGTTCCTATCCAATTCTTAAAACCTTGTTGTTGTCACCATGTGCGGCAAACAGGACGAATCGTGCATCGCCTACACAAATTGTACCCTGCTGTTTCTGTTGTCGACCATGTCCATCGTCTTTGCCTGCTACGACATCGTTATGGAAAACGTAATTTGGAGCACGATGGGTATCTACATCCCGGCATTTCTGCTATTTGGGTTTGGAGCATTGTCGTGGGTTCGCATCATCCTGCTTCAACGACGTAAGTGCGGTGTGAATATGAGCAACGCAACTCAGAGCCGCGAGGACAGCGAGAACAACAACAACGAGAACAATAGCGAGGACAATAACGAGAACAATAACAATAACAATAGCAATAATGAGGGCAACAACGAGGACAACAACGAGAACAACATCAACGAGAATAACATCAACGAGAACAACAATGAGGACGACAACGAGGACGACAACGAGGATGAAAACAACAACAACAACAACAACCGCAACCGCAACCGCAACCGCAACAGCAACCGAAACGGAAACGGAAACGGCAACAGCAACGAGAGCGAGAACGACGACGACGACGACTCGTACCCGTCCAAGGCAGCAGTGAAACAGATGCGGGTCTTTGGCATTGCTATGGGGCTTGTAATGGTTGGGATGATCGCGTACGGGCTGTATCTCTTGTCCTTTGGCGTCCTCATGTGGGCATGGGCGATCCTGATGTATGGCGTCGTGACGGGGTGGCTGATGTGCAGCGCCTGCCGCATACCAATGGCGGACGATAACGATAACGATTACGACAACGATTACGATCACAACGAACGACAACGACGAGCCGAGCGCCACGAGCGCCACCGGGAACGGGTACGGGTGATCCCCATCGCCTATGCGGTGGAACGCGACGAGGAGGTAAGGGAGACCTCGCACCGGCAGGAGCAGCAGCAGTGACGGTGCCGCTGGGCGATACCTTTGGAAGCAAACAAACAATCAAACGCGCACAAAACAAGCAAGCAAGCAAACTAACAACGGTGCTCTGCCCGCTCGGTTGGCAGCAGACCGATTTCCACGGGCATTTGGACACTTCAAGCCAGTGTTTGTCATTGCTGCGATGCGACGCAATTCGATTTGGTCCGGCCCAACTCAACTCAACTCAACTCAACCCAACCCAACCCAACTCAACTCAACCCAACTCAACCCAACTCAACCCAACTCAACTCAACCCAACTCAACCCAACTCAACCCAACCACAACTGTATACTCAATACTACTACAAAGCGCATGCATATACTGTACTTTTTCCATCATCATCATCATCATCAAATTACTGTCAACATTTTATTAATATTATACTTGTAGAAATAGTTACGCAAATTAACTGCTATCACCCGCACAGAAAAAAAAACTGCCTGCCCAAATAACATACCATACCATACATATATGCACTATCCTGCACTATTGTTGTAGCATACGACTCTCACACAAACACGCGTCGAAGATGGATAGCTTTGTCTCCGGCGAGAAGCGCGCGGAACTGGAATTGGAAGGAATTCGTTTAGCTTCGCTCGGTTCCGCCTTGCTGTTCGGTCGAGCGTGTTTCGGAATGGTTTTCTTTTAGAGACGAGACAATGATGGATTCACGTGGTGATTGCGTTCGCTCTTGCGTTTGCGTTGCAATGCAATGCAATGCGTGTTGCCTTACTTTTTGGACGCCACCATGTGTTTGAGCATGTACCGCATCCCCACGGTCCCGTCCGGGTGTTCCCGTGCAATGTGCATTCCCAGCACGAGCGCGAGCGCATCGATGCGTTGTTCCTTCGAGTCTTGCGTCGGGGCCGCCTCGGGCTTTGCGTCATCGTCGTCTTCGACCATGCCGGATTCTCCCCTTGCGAGCTCGGAGGGATCCAGGGCCAAAAAGTCCTCGTGGACGTGGTACTGGCGCAGGAGCCGGTGGAGTCGGACCAGCGCCTTTTTGCGGACCGGATCGTCGATGGGAATGGCTCCAAAGACGATCGACGACGGCTTGACGTCGGTGCATCCAGCGTCTTCCAGCAGTGCGCATGTTCGTTGGACCAGTGTTTCCTCGTCGGTCCCGGGGGTCGCCGGCCGGGATTCCGAGAACCAGACCTCCTCGGAGGTCCGCTTGACGTCGAAGAAGCCCCCCCGCCGGAGGACGTCGATGAGTCGCTGGGGGACGGCCACCGGGACCCTCCCGGGGAGCCGGTCCTTGACCCACTCCAGTTCGTGTGCCAGGCAGGGGTATCCCTCGAATCCGTACTCGTTCTGGAACTTGGTGGCGAGCGCCTTGGCGGAGATCCCGACCGGATCGCACCGGGCCGAGGCCATGACCTGGGATTCGAGGCTGCACAGGTCGGTGTTGACCCGGGTTTCTTCTTCTTCCTCGTCGTCGTCGCTGTCGTCGCTATCGCTATTGCTATTGCTATCGTCGTCGCTATCGCTGCCGTCATCGTCCACAAATGGATCCTTCCCGGTGATGAGCCTCGACAAGAGCCGTCCGCCGATGTTCTTGGAGACCAGCCGCGCGTCCGTGAGTATTTCCGTCCACAACGTCGCGTAGGCAATCATGAGCTTGTCGTAGTCGACGATCCGTCCGTGGAAGTAAGGCACCGAGTGGAGGTCCATCCCGAAGAGCGCCGTCGAGTACATGGCCCCCCCGATGCGGGGGTCCTTCCCCCAGGTGGTCACGTACCGGCCGTGGATGTAGATCTTCCCGGCCTCGGCCGGATCGAGCAGGAGCCGGTGTCCCGACGGCGTGCTGGTCACGATGGCCTGGTGGGAGGATATGGGAGACAGCACCGGGGGGGGCGACCGGAGGCTCAGAAAGGCGGTCTTGATCCGGGAGGGATAATAGTTGGGAGCCGGTAGATCGGTGGCATCCAAAAGGTGGGTCCTCCGGAGGTCTCCCTCGAGGGACAATCGCATCTGGGTCAGGGCGAATTCGGGGTGACCGTCGTTGTTGTTGTTGTTGTTGGTGGTGGTGATGTTGCCGGACTTCTTTTCCTCGCGTTCGGTCTCGGTGCCGTCCATCATGGTAGTACCCCCACCGGAGGAAGCGGCCTTGGTGGTGGAACCGTCTGCTGCTGCTGCCGCTGCTGCTGCTACTGCTTGTTCCGCTTCCGCAGCGCCGTTCGCGAGGATCGGTTCGTGATCACTCACCGTCACACAGAGTGTCTTGACAAAGGGATCGTGTGGAATCGGTGCCGCCGCTCCGTGGCCACCACCGACACCGATGCCGACACGTCCCTTCCGGCGGCGATCGGGGAGGACCGGGACCGTCCCAAAGGCACTGGTCCGCGAGGGCAGCGAGGGCACCGTCCCGTCGCTGAGGGTGGCGTCCATCAGATCGAGGCGGTACTTCTTGCCGCGGACCCCAAAGATTTCGAGGACGTACTTGGCGTGGTCGTCGTAGAGTCCGGCGAGGGCTCCGTACTTGACGTCGTCGTCCACCAGGCTCCCTCCAAAGGAGAGCATGCTGAGTTCCTCGGCCTTTTTGGCGGTCTTGTTTCCAGTGGCCGGGAGCGATCGGTACTCGGTGGTGGCCTGGTAGAGCACCACGTGCTTGGGGGGAGGAGGCGGGGGAGCTTCGTCGCTGTCATAATCGCCGCCGCCGTCGTTCGTGTCCGTCTCGCCGCTGATTTCGGACGCGGATCGTTTCTTGTTGTTCTTCTTTTTCTTCTTGGCCGCGGCCTTTGCTTCCGCCGCAAGTTTCTCCTCGTGGTCTTGGTAGCTGTCCACCTCGAGTTCCTCCGGGGTCAGTTCTCCCGTAGCCGCGTACAACAGGGTGATCTTGGCCAGGGCTCCCGGTGCGTCCGTCCAGCGAGGATTTTCACTGCCGGTAGCAGCATTGCCAGCCGCATTACCAGCATTTTCCGGGTCTCCCGGCTGGTTTGGTTCTTGCGCGGATTTCAGATAAATCACAGCGGTTCGTTCGTAGCAACGATCGAATCCGTGGTGGGCCGTGAGCTGGGACGGAACGACGGGGGTCAAATACGACAGCGACAAGGGAGACGACAAGGAAGACGGGGACGGCGACAACAAGGAAGACGAATCGGCCGAAGAAACGGACGCAACAACCAACGGGACGGCCTTTGCCTTCCAGGCATCGTTCGTAGTGCAGAGATCGGTGGGTGAAAAATTCTGGCCGAAAGCAGCACGGGCGTACGAGAGGGACGACCACAGCGTGTGGTGGACGATCGTCTTGAGGCCGTCCAGCACCCCGTCTTCCAGAGGAATGGCCGTGTGGGCCATGGAGTTCAGGGAGAGCGGGACGGCCTCGGTGAACAAGGTCGCCTTCGTGCCGGCGCCGATGGCAGAGAGAGCGGAAGCGGAAGCCATCGCGAATGGAATGGAATAGAATTCAATCGAATTAGGTTCGGTTCGGTCCGGTCCGGTTTCTTTTTTGCGTTTGGTGATAGTGTTGATGCTGCTGCTGCTGCTGTTGCTGTTTCGATCAATCGTCTGCCGAGAACGGAAATGAAATCACCAATCCACAATTGTTTTCTCGTTGACTGCGTAAGATTACACGTAAGTAGTAACAGGAAGCAATGCTGTGCAATGCAATGCACTGCAATTCGATTCGATTCGGTCTGTCTCAACGAATGCAATGTAATGCAATGGAACAGTAGTGATGTAGTATTTCTTGTTGTTGGTTACTTGGTTGGTTTGTTGGTTGGTTTGTCGGTTGGTTTGTTGGTTGGTTTGTTGGTCTTTCGTACCTACGGTAATTACCGCCAACACCTTTCTTCTGAAGGGATCGATCTTGCTCTTCTTCTTTAAGCCGTCGTTGCTGTGCCGTACGAATTGCACGTGTACCGTAAAAAAAAACGAAGTATCTACTCTAATATCTCAAGAGGAGGAGAACAATAGGCATTCTCAATTCCTACGGTACAAGTATCTACGTGACTGTTATCTGTAAGATTACGCATACGCCAGCAGTCGATATGACACGTAATACCAATGAGCATCAATGACTACTTAATAAGTACTATATCCAAAAACAATTATTGAGGCTTCGAAAGCACTATTAATCAATTTAACAGGCCCATACGAGAAGGGTGGGACGCGGTGAGAAAAGAAGAATGAAAGAATGAAAGATTGAATGAATGAATAAATTCTCGTGCATCCAGCAACAAAGAACAACAAGAGCTCTCCTTCTCGTTCCGTTCAATCGCACGTAATTACGGTATTCAATATCAATACTGTGCTACCGGTAGCATTGGAGTTGGTTTCCTACCGTTATAACTACCGTACGGTACCGCACATACGACGGGGTTTCCGGTTCAGCACAAAAAACCGTACAGTACAGTACAGAACAGTACAGTACTCGTACGTACCATACTCGTACCATACATACTTTCGAAAGAAGTCTTTGTACAGCGCCCCAGCCTCGTCGAGAGACACGTACGAGTTTCGTACACTCAATGCCTGGATATTTTCTTCTTCTAATATTATTATGGTTCGTACCGTATGCACACGGTTCGCTCTGGGTGTTGTTGTACGGTTGGATCTATTAACTGTCGACTGACTCACGCGCGGTGTGAATCCTTTTTAAAACCAGATTCTGAAACTTGAAACCTGGGGATGGTAATAGCTATCACTCACTACATTCATGATAGCCTCAGTAGCCCGCCTACTTGTAGTACTGTATATGCAATGCTTGTAGTTCATGGGTGTGTTGGTGGGTTAAGCAATGCTAGAGGGGGAGCCGGGAAACTCCAGCCTGTTGGTTGTTTTGCAGGCTGTAGTCCGGTCTCTTAGTTTGCTGTACCCAAACACACACACCGGCGCACAGCCTGGCTTAACAGCTTGGGCAGTCAAGCCTTTGGCTGTTAAGCCTTTTCTGCGGGCGGGCATGGTGGGCCAATTTATTCTACTACTAATCGTTTTAGGAGCAAAAGAGTGAGCTGCTTGCTTTTGCGGGAGGGATGATCCTTTACAGGCTTGTTCTAGTGCTAGCCTGTAATATTCGGTTGCAGACGCGTCTTTCGGTCGCAAGCCCATTCGTACGAGCTACCGTGATACAGTGACACATCTTATCTGGTGATACAGGGAATCGACCGTATTCTTTCTGGTAGGAAGTGTAGGCTTGCGCTTTGCTGGAGGAATCCTTTGCCGGCTTGTTAAGGATAATCGGGGTTTGAGCGTGTGCTTAGAAGCTAGTTTTAGTGATAGTGAAATCTACTAGATTTCTACTAGGTTTTCCCCCCGGTCTTGCCCTCTACCGCTTGTAGGGAGTGCCACATGGCACTACCATTACTTTCATTCGGCTCGCTACATCAACTATCACTCACTACATTCGTAATAGCCTCAGTAGCCCGCCTACTTGTAGTACTGTATATGCAATGCTTGTAGTTCATGGGTGTGTTGATGGGTTAAGCAATGCTAGAGGGGGAGCTGGGAAACTCCAGCCTGTTGGTTGTTTTACAGGCTGTAGTCCGGTCCCTTAGTTTGCTGTGCCCACACACACCGGCGCACAGCCTGGCTTAACAGCTTGGACAGTTAAGCCTTTGGCTGTTAAGCCTTTTCTGCCATTGGGCCACAAGCCACAGGGTGGGAGCTGGATGGAGACTGGGCCTGGAAGGGACCTGGAGGCCAGACCGCGAGGGTGGGAGATTCCCCAAGGGAATCAGAGAGAGCTGCCAGGGGGAGTGGGGGCGGCGGCTGGCACCCACTCTTCTGGTAGGAAGGAGTATGTTCCATTGTTGAACATTACTGAGGCAAGATTCTGGAAGATGGGGAGGGACTGCTGGTGCAAGTATCTCATCATGCAATCACTGTGCCATCTTGCAAGAAGCTTGATGACATTAGAGTGGCATTTGCCCTGTAGGAGGGCCATAGCCCCCCCTGCTCAAAGGGAGCGAGCAGAGATTGCTGCAGGGGAGATGCCTGTGGTATGGTAGAGGGTCTGGGCATAGACTCTCATGGAGGATGTGACAGTTGCTGCGCGAACGAGGGTGAGAACCCCATTGTCAAAGTAACTGGCAAGCTTGAGGTCTGGGCTGAAGGGGTGGGTGCTTGTGCAGCAGCCCCGGAGATGGAGCACTTGGCGCGCACATGCTGCCACAGGGCAGCAGAGGTAGTCACCACTCCTGGCATGAGCAACTACCTCACCTTTGTCCCCATTCTTCTGTGTGGTGAGGGTGAGGGTGACCAAGGTGGCAGCAAGGAGCTCATGTTCAGGGCAATCATGGTGGACAAATTTGGAGCCAAGGTAGAAGGAGACTTCCTTTAGGTGGAAGGCTTGGTCGTCCCTGGTAGTACCGGTGTACTCACCAGGTTGGAGACAGAAGAAGAAGGCAATGCAGATCATGTTGGCGATGGCCTGCCTGGTAGTGGAAGGGGAGTCATAGCATGCAAAGCGAAGGGCATGCATGACAAGTGTGATGGGGACTGGTTTGACCCTGCAAGGGGCCGGGTCCAGTTTTGCATAGCCTTTGAACTGGGCAGTTAGCCTGAAGTCAAGACTGCCGGTTGAGTTGGTTTGGGGGTATTTGGCCCCCAAGCGGGCCATCGTCTGGCCCACTGACCTGAGGGTGTCCGATACCGCGCGAGATCTGACGGGCTTGCCGCTACAGGAGAGTCGGCCATCATGGAGGCGCTGGGCAAAGACCTGGAGGATGGGAATTGGATCTGTAACAGAGTGGAGGGTTGGTTCAAAGCCTTGAGACAAACAGAATTGAACCCATTGATTCCAATGGGCATCCTTGTGCTTGGCATAGAGCTCAGTGACTGAAGCGCACATGGTCGTCTGGATAGAGCCAAGGTCAGAGCAGAATGCATGGGAGGCCTCAGGGGACATAAAATCCAGGGCAAGTCCTGGGGGTAGGTGGTGTTGAAATGATGGAGCAGTGCAGTGTCAGATAGGGGAGAGCGAGAGAGCAAATCAGCTAGGTGATTCACAGGTCCAGGGATGTAATCCCTGAGGGGGACATATTGGTGGAGATGCTGGTGTAGGGACTGAATTTGAAGGAGGTAAGCGGCAGGGCCGGTGGTGGTGGTGGCGCCTTTCCTTTGCCAACAGACAGCTGCTGTGTTGTCATAGCAGTTGTGGGTGGTTCTGGATTGGACACAGGCAGCTTGGGCAAGGATGTCATTGTGGGCAATGGAACCAGCGAGCTCAAGGTCACTGTTGTTGATGGTGCCATTGGGGTTGTCAAAGGTGACTAGTTGGGAGGAGACCCACTTGGGGAAGGCATGTCGCCACAGGATGGGTTGGATCTGGCCAGTAGGGAGGGGCACAAAATGAATGCCCCCCATGCCCAGACCAGAGGCGTCACAAGCGCCCATGGTGGCAGGGAAAGGATCTGGCACCAGTTCTGCAATGGAAGTAGGCCTGTTGGATAGATCATTGGCTAGCCATTGGAAGTTCCGAAGGAAGCTGTGGACGCGCTTGGTGAGCCTGATGCGCTGCCTGCCTGGATCCTGGTGCCGAAAGGCTTCCTGGAGAATGGAGAAGAGGCCAATGGAGCCCGGAATGGCCAGGGCCATCGATTGGAGTTCCCCTAGAACTTGGTGCCATTGTTGGATGGGGACATGGCGCTGGTTGGGGGTGATGGAGTGCAGGATCTCCTGTAGCCGGGCTACTCGATGGGGAGGAAGGCTGATGGTTTTGGTGATGGAATCAATGAGCCAGCCAAGGATAACTTTCTTGGTGGTCCACGTGACATCCCCTTGGAGCATTTTCTTGAGGGAAGCTGGTTCCTGTCTGAAGGGGGTGTCACAGGCTGCAAGTGGGCGGAAGATTTTGTCAAGGGAGTGGAAGAGCACTCTCTTGATGGCCCGTCGGGTCCATTGGTTGCCTTGGGCAAGGTCACAGAAGTCATCCACATAGACATCCCAGTATCGAACAGGCTTCTTGCTGGGGGTGGTGCTTTGGGTGGCCGCCGGAGCTTCCGGTGGGGTTGTTTTGGTGAGGGCTGGGGGAGCTGGGGATGTGTCTGGTGTGGCCTCAGAGGGGATATCCAGTTGATGTGGCGTGCGTCTGGCCGCTGCCAGCCCTGTGGAGAGAGTGGCGTTGGCCAGGTCTGCAATGGTTTCAGTGAAGGCACAGAAGTTTGGTGGACTGGATTTCCACCCCATGTGGTTGGTGAGGGGGATGCCAATGAGAGGAGCCTCCCCTGGGCGAGAGGGGAAAAGGACTCCGAGCTTCATGGTGTCCTCCGGTTCCAGCTGGACGCGATAGAACCCATCAGCTAAGTCAATCTTGGACATATACACTGGACCAAACCTGTTGTTGGCGCGGTGCAGCTTGCTGACAAGCCGGGGAAGTGTCCGGCCAAATTGCATGGCCTCTGCTGGGGCTAGAGGGATGGTGTCTTCGTTGACCTCAGAATAGGTGTAGTCAGTGATCATGCGGGGCCGGCGTCCCCGTTATGGGACTAGCCCCAGTGGACTCAGCCGGAGGTTTGGTAGGTCTTGAATGAGGCTGGCTGGGAGGACAGTCCATTGCTGCTTGTCCATCATGTCGGCATATTCGTCCCGAAGGAAGGCAATGCCCTGGTGGGAAGATTTGTGAGGCCCCCTGGAGAGGGCACTGGCAATCCTGGCAGGGTTCCAAGGGGGGCCGGTCATGGAGGCCGGGATGCCCTCTTGCCCAAAGTGGTTTAAGAGGTGCCTGGCTGGATGGGGGATAGTGCTCACATCTGGGTGGATGTCACCTTGTCCCCGGATGGTCCGGATGAAGTCCCCCCAGCTAGTGCTGTTGTTGTAGACAGTGATAGCTCGGTGGATGTGCACGTCCATCCTGTCGGGGGGGGGGGGGGGGGGGGGGGGTAGGCGGTTCCCATGGAGGGAGACGCGCCTGTAGGGACTAGTAGAGGCTCGGATCTAGGAGGGACTAGTAGAGGCTTGGATCTAGTAGGCCAAAGGGCCGCGTCGGATGTAGTGGCTGGGGGCGGCCTATGCGATGCTGTGAGGGTGACTAGGGGATCGGGTCTAGGCAAAGTGGTTGGGACTAGGAGCTCGGGCCTAGGCAATGGGGTGGCAGTGACTAGGAGCTCGGGCCTAGGCAATGTGCAGGTGTCTTTGGTCTGGTGTTGGACTAGGGAATTGGACCTAGGCCTTGTGGCGGGGGCAGCAGGTTGAGGAACGATGGACTTGGCTTGCTGGAGTGGGGGGGGGGTAGGGACTGTAGTGGGGACTAGGGACTCGGACCTAGGCCTTGATGAGGGGGTAGGGGTAGGGGCGCTCCCCCCAATGGGAGGGTGGGCGCTTCCGTGGAACCTGTAGAATTTTTGGGAGGCACATACAAGTCGAGGTGGGTACATGCGCGCGCGTGCTGTTTGTGCTTACCTAATTCATGTGTGATGCATAAGTGAGGATTAGATCTATTAGATGATGGATTGTTACTGATGGTCCCCCCAAGGCCAATGTGGGGTGGGGAGGGCTCCGCGCCCGAGTGAGGGCGCGTGCCAACCGGTCAGGCATATGCCTCTTGGCACCATTACCAGAGTTGATCTTGCTTGGTGGGAGTGATGGCCACGTGGTCATATATGTGCTTGCAGCTGCTGAAGCAGGCACCTTTTATGTGCCAAGAGTGGCATCGCTCTTGGCCATCTGGTCTGGAGAGGGGGCCTTTCCCTTTGTCTCTCATAGCTTGGATGGCTTCCCTCATTTTTGCTGACTCCAGTTTCTTGACAATGGGATGGTTGCTGTCTTGCAGGCGGGAGTCCCGGTGTGGGTTGGTGAGCCGTGTTTGTTGAGTCCCTACGGTTGGGTTGCGGACTCCCGGGATGCTGGAGGGACTGGTGCTGTTGTTGTTGTTGTTGTGGCTACTCCCCTTGGCGCCGGCCTTGGTGGGGGATGGAGGAGGATCTGGTCTTCGAAGGAGTCTCAGGGTAGCCACATTGGAGACATTGGGGAGCCAGTTGAGATTTTGGGTCATCCTGAAGGTGTGGAAGTCCACCCCAAAGTCCGGGGAGGGAAGGGTGGAGGCTGCTTCCCACTGCTCCTCCAGCCATCCCCTGACTCGGATTTGGAAGTAGTAAACTACAATTGCAGGGGTGAGGAATTCTCCCACCTCATCTGCAATTGCTCTTCGAAGGGGCATCTGCTGGATCTTGAGCCTGCGGAGGCCTTGTTGGTAGCTGGTGACGACATCATGGTTGAGTCCTAGGATGGTGGCTAGGACAGCCAGGTAGCTCTCCAGCTGGGTGGTGGCTTCAGTCCAGTCGACAGGGATGTAGGCTTTAGTCTTCTGAAGCTCCAGAGAGTCCTTCAAGGTGAGGGAGTTGCCTTCAGTGGAGATCATAGTGTCATATGCTGCCACAGTGGCTGCTGCCTCCTGCTCCCTTTTCAGGGTGGCCGCAGAACCACCTGGGGGCGTGAAAGCCATGGGGAGTATTCCATCTGCCACATCAAAAGGATCTGTACCATGGAAGTTGCCATCCTGGAAGCGTTTGAGGGCCGCAGTAGTGATCAAGGGGGCTTGGATCCCCAACTCAGAGGCCCTGGCTGCGACTTGGCTTTGGAAGATCATGTGGGTCCTCTCGTGCTTGCTCTTTTGAGCCTAGGCCTGGTAGATGGGGGGGAGGTTGGCTTCCTCCTGTTTACCACAGAGCAGAAGCAATTGCTGGGTGTACAAGGGGCCCCAAGTGGTCCTTACTGACTGCGACTTCTTGTGGTCCATATTCTCGCTTAGCTTCAGTTGGTGGTCTGTGAGGGCAGTGACTGCTGCTGTGAGTGCAGGGTCTCCAGGTGGGTCCCAAGGCCGCTCCAATTCCAGCAGGTCCCTGTACATCACCTTGTGCTTCATGTAGTTGGTGAGGCCTGTCTCACTTTGGAAGGAGGGGCCCGGCTGAAGGAGCTTGGGGTTTCCCCTGGGTTCTGTAGCTGTAGTATTATTTTCCTTCTGAATCCGATTCTTTGAGAGTCTGATTCAAGGGCTTCTGACAAACAGCAACGCTGCGTTAGTGTGTTAGTAGACGAACGGTTGTACTCTACGCGTGACAATTGTGGTTGGATACTTTCGGCAACGGATAATCGGACTACAGGCGAGACTAGGGAAACGCCAGATCTCCTCTTGCTGTGACTTATTCAGATTGCAGCGAGACAGACCTTAGTATGTAGATTACAAGTAGTTGATAGCAACTAGTGTGAATTTTGGGATATAAATCAGTTGAATGTTAAAAGTATGAGATAAAGTGAAATCTTGCCGAAATGCAAGATATCTCTTTTATTGAGATGAATACGTTGCAACTGCTGTTGCGTAGTGCTGAGATTACTCGCTGATTATTTCCGTACATGTATTAGTCGTTGACCATATATATTTGTATGCATGTATATGTATTGTGTGAGAATCACACGCCAACGGTTTTCTTCTCTTGTTCCGTTAGGAAGACTCCATGATATGTTTTATCATTAAGGTCAGGAATTGCTCCCGTAGCTCGTGTGATATTTTATGAAATCAGAGTTTGCTCACCGACGAACAATGGCAATATCGTAAGACAGGGATTGCTCACCGTTGATGCGCGATGGGAATCGATGCGCCGTGGGAATCGATATGCCGTGGGAATCGATCACTTAGATGGATACGGGACTCATTGATTCGTACGAATAGGAAATCTACCCTTTGGTAGCTTTGGTACTTCTGGTCACGAAAGGAATTTAATACTCCCCATGTCTCCTTGTGAAGGGTCATCACGCTCTACATGATGCTTCCATCATCCTGAAGAAGGTCGCCGGTATTACCACAGAAGTGGAAGATGGGCCTGAGCAGTGGATACACAACTGAGTGACTCCAATGCTTGGTGAGAATGTCTGCACAGTTATCCTTACCTGGGATGTGCATCATTAAAATGAAACCTCTCGCTATCATGCTTCGTACGTAGTGAAACGACAGAATATTATGACGCTTGTGCAACCTTGCGTAAGGGAAGGTTGACGTTTGGATCATCTTTTCGTTGTCACCCCAAGAGTATGAGACATCATGGACTCGTGTTCCTAGGTATCAAAATGAGTGGCGTAAATCGACGATCTGTTCGATGCAAGTCCTTCCTGCAACAAATTCAGCTCCAAAGGTGGCTGTCTCCGTAGTAGACTGCTTCTTCGAGAACCACATCATGGGAGTCTTGTTCGCGAAATGAAGAATGCCGGTTACTGCCTTGCCACTGAGAATATCATGCATGAGGTTGGCATCATAGAAGTGTGTCAACACTACTGTCTTTCCAAGCGGTGCAGGAGCGTCGTCGGGTAGCTCTTCAGAATGCTCCCCATAGACGGTGTTGGACCAATCGATGGTGTCGGGTTTAGTCAATATAAAATCTGGGGGTTCCACGCGGAATCTGATTTTAAAATGTCTAAACTTGGAGATATATCCATAGATACGTTTTGCACGTTCGAGATGTCCATCTTGTGGTTGAGCTCTAAAACTTGAGAGCGTCATCACGGCTGTTTGTACATCGAAACGGCCAATAGCGATGATCCATTGTAGTGAACCGATCATGCTTTGGTATTTCTGTATACCGGTTTCTTCGAGAAAGGCTGAGGAGTCCAATTCAGGATGATCGTTCTCCGCAATGGGTGATTGGAACCTAGTGCTAGGTTTGCATCCGAACATTTGTTCATAAGACGCTTCCATCTTTTCGATGAACTTTATGGGATTCATGCATAGAACACCATGTTCGTCGCGCTCAAATCCACAACCTAGATGAAAGTTCATAGGTCCGGATCCCTTCAGTTTGAAGTTATATGGTGACAATTGCAATATCTTCAAGAAGGAATTGGGATCTGCCATGCAGAGACATAGGTCATCGACATATGTGCATATAAGCTCATATACACGTTCACCATGCTTGTTCGTTCCGGGTTTGAGGAATATTTCCGGTTCTGCGCGGGATCTTTCGAAGCCGAGTTCGATGAGACAAGCCGCGAGTAAGTCTCCAAAGCACTTGCCTGAAGTCCTGAGACCGTATAGGGCTTTGTAAATGATCAGCAGGTGACCCTCCAGCGATCCGAATTCGGGACCTGCCTTGATGCATACTTTCTCGCAGGTGACTGCTTCTAAGTATGCGTTACCTATGTCGGTGCCCCATGCTTCTAGGTTGTTGAGTTCAGCTAGGAATAGGCACATACGTAGGCCGCGGAGAGATACGACGCCTGCGTAAACACTGTGGATAGGGGCCTCAGTGAGATTACCGTTAGCAACGAGGCGGGCCTTGTGTCTTCCGTCGTGCTTGACAGCGTATATCATGTGTACCTTGATCTGTTGGAATCCCGGGGGAATGGAGCTCGTCTTGTACACGCCTTTATCAATGAATGTATTGTACTCATTGAGTTGTGCCATTTCCAGAGTGGTGGCATCTTCCCATTTGGTGTTTCCGTTGGCTTGATCAAATCGGAGGGCTTCTTCGTGGTTACGAGGCACTTTGAATCCATATTGATACTGCGGAGTGGTACGGAAAGAACGTAGTTTGGCTTGGTGCACGAGTCGATCAAGTTTCTTTGTTCGTCGGGCTAGGTTGGTGATTCGCTTGAGGCGTTTCCAACCCGGGAGGTCAAGCAAGTTGTTGTCTTTCCCATATTTTGCAACGGTGACCGGGTCATCAGCCGCAATGTTGGCCAGAGGTTCATATGTGCGTTCCATATTCTCCCATTCAATCCAAAGGTTATACTTGGAACCTTTGTATTGAGGATGCTTGTTATCCAGTGAACCTTGGTGTCCTAGGATGCGGCGAAACGACCAGAGTTTGCCGTCTTCTTGTGTTGAATCACGATGTATGTAATTCATGACATCATTATATGCAATGATATCATCGAGTTCGTCATCGGAGTGTTTGCACTTGAACTTGATGAAGTCTTTGTTGCGTTCAAGACTGTCCTCAACATCGACGATGGTAAGACGTTTCCGAGTGCCATCTGGATTGGTTACAAGGAAGGAACGTCCTTGTAAATCAGCAATCGGGATCGTAGGGATGGTAATGCGTTTACTGTCATCGTCAAACTGTGCGTTACCTTCTTCGTCGGTAACAACTACCTGTGATGGGTCTACGGAAGGAGTAGCGGGGTTGGTGTGTGGAGTTGCGACGTCACTAACATCAAAGTATGCTATTTCCGGTGGGTCAAAATCATCTTCAGTAAGGAGAACGCCGTCGGATGTCTTGCTGAAGATGTGTGTCGTAGGAGGACCATCAAGACTCTCCCCATAGTTGTTAGGGAGTGGAGAAGGTGACCAGCTTGGGCTGTCATCGACCTTTTTATAAAGAAAGCTCGGTAACGAGGGGTGGGCGGGTGGTTGAAGAATTGGTTGAGTGCCAGATGCGTGGGACGTAGTATCTGGTTGTTTGTTGGGTGCAGATGGAACGGTGTCATCGGCGGTGTCAGAATCAGCGGGTGAAACGCTAGGGGGAACTGAGCTGTTTGGTTTTGTAGACTCGTGAATGAGTTTTATCTGATTGGTATGCTCCCCATGTTTGAATGCTGGAGCTTCTCCAGTGGCGTATAAACGGGGTAAGGAATCTTTTGCGTTACGCCATTTGATGAAACCATCATCAGTAAATAGGCCCGCGCGTTTGTTACGTGACTCAGGTGTAAGAGCAGATCGAACACCGGACCGGTCTAGTAACTTGTTGGTAACTGGATCCCAGATTCGAAAGCAGAGTCCATTGCCAACATGTTCGGCTGATGCCGACGAAATGACCTAGGCGTTCGGTAGACTGGGTACCGAAAGGAGAGTCATTGGTTTTGAAATACACAGGTTCAAACCAGAAGAAACTGGTGTATGCGCTGATGTCGCCAATTGTACCCGTGGCAATGAAGATCGGTTGTTTATCGGACAGCGTAGGATCAGAAACAACATTGAGGAGACCCACGACGTATGTCATGCACAGTAGCCACAGGTGTGGTGGTGTGCCGGTACGATCCATGACGCGATTGACAATGCGTTTGAACGTTTGGTATCGTCGTTCAAACTGATTCTGGTGTTGGTGATACGGTTCACTTTGCCAGAGTCCAATCCATAACATTTTGAGGTAATCGATGACCTTCTTACTGGATTGATAGTTACCGTGGTCGCAAAGGAGGCGGATGGGCCTGCCCCATTTTCTAACAAAGTTCTGAGAGCAGGATAGGAAATCGCCGGTGGTACGCATTTCCTCAACGTGGATAATATGTGATTTGCGGCCAAAGAAGATCTGAGCAATCTTGGAGCCACCATCAATTGCTGGGACATCTGAATAGACAGCATCGGACATAACATCGTCATTGAAGGGGCGAACGTTCATGGACGGTTGAGGGGAATGAAACCGTTTGAAAACGTTTCCATCAGGGCTAACTGCTAACGAACCGTATTGGGTTGAGTTTTCAAACGTAGCTTTGATGCGATCGGTGGAAACCCAACAAAAGAAAGGTTTCAGGGATAAGTAGTCATGTTCATTGGGGTATCTTTCACGGGGCGTAGCTGCAATGCGTGTAGTGTCACTGGCAGTACAATCTGTCGGAAACGCAGTGACTGTTCCAGAGGCTGCGGGTAGCGCGCAGCATGCGAGACGTTCTTGATGAGCGTAGTCGGTGGAAGTAAGCCAAAAGGAGCGATCGTTGGCCCTATGATCATCAATAGGAAGAAAGGGAGATCGAGTGGAATGGCTGGAATACGAGCTGAGGGATGTGACCGTGGAGGACCCGGGAGAAACAGAGATATCTAATCCTTCAAGACAGCGTGGGTTCCCATATTCGTCGTAATCGGCATAAGGGAGTTGCTGTGGTTGGGGAGGATATTTCTGGAGAAATTGTTCATCCTTCGCACTGATCGTGGTATCGAGAACAGATGGGTCCCAATGTTTATCGGATGTCATGATAACATGTGGTAGCGTGTCAAATTCAACAGTCGTATACTTTCGCATCGCAAGGTATGGTAAACCGTGTCGTATGCTAAGAGGCAGTGCATAGCCATCGGAGGTGGTGATGACCTGTCCTCCGCCTGCTTTGATGGACGTGTCGTCGACAGTGGAAAAATATGCTTCCATCTGGCCGGAGGACAATATAGAAGGGTGTCGTCCTGTATAGGCACATTCATTGAAAATGAGAATGACGGGGCCTCTGTTCGACATGGAATATGCTCCGCATGTAGCAATGGGAATATTTTGTACCTGATGATTGTTAATGCCGGTGACGTTAACATATCGTGGTGGGATATCCTTGGAGATGAGACACGCATCATTACCGATGATGCAGCCATTTGCGCCGCGATCGACCATGGCAAAACCAGGGCTAGTAACCGTAGTTTTGTGTAAACGGTATGTGTATGACATTACTGGACCATCGTTGGGAAAGGTAAGATCATCCTCGGGAGTATACCACTGGTGAAAATTGGCGGAATACGATGGTGTTCCCACAGGTATTTGGGTGTCACCGTCCTTTTTGTACTGAATGTCAGGGTTGTCTGAAAGGAATCGAGCGGGATGCGCGGGTGACACGGAAGACTTGAGAGGTCGCTGGTCCTTAGACGAAGAGGTCGTTGATTTGTATACACCTAGGGATGCATGGAAAACACCTCTACGATCATTCTCTACAGCAGGGTGAAGGTCTGCTGCGGAATTGGCATGCTCATCTTTGGTCGAAGTATCGTCTTCTCGAAATGATACCGAGTGTTCATGTTGGTATGCCTTCCGGGTAATGGGTTTGACACTGTTGGGGTCAGGTTGGTCCGTGTTAAGTAAGTCGTGTCGCAATGAGGCAACCACGATTTTCTTGCCTTCCGGAGAAAAACTGAGCCAACTCTTCATGTCCTGACGTGACAAGGCCTTCCATATGTTTGTAGGCAATCTTGTGGTAGGGTCAGGGGTACGTCCAGCCTTAAACACAGCATAATCTTGATAGTCTCCTTCAAATTCGATGGGGAGAGCATAGTCATCATGGTTTTGGTTCGATTCAGAAGAAAAATCATGAACGTGTGCACGTACGGTTGACCAAGGAGCAGACATCGCGGACTGGGAATCAAGTCGAGTTGCTTCAAGTAAAAGCGTGATTTTAAGATCATGGATAGCAGCGGCTTCGGCGACCGCATCCGTTACGGTGCTATTCGTCCCACCTGGATCCTTGACTTTGGCAAACTGTTCGCTTAGCTGGAAGCTAGAATAGCATGCCTGACACAATGCTGATTTAACAGTATGGTACTCAAGGGGCTTGTTGGGAGGACGGAGCTTGTTGAGGTGATTCAATTCATCAAACCAATGCATGATGAATTTCACTTTGGATTCCTTCCAATTGTTGAGGTTCAACTTGAGCAACGCTTGTAGCTGAGTCGAGTTGTCGTATACCTTTGCTTTTGATTTGCTATGAAGGTTTACGAAATCGAAGTAGGCCTGGCGTCCATCACGAGTGGTAGAATGACTGTGTACACATGATGCAGAAAGGTCACTCTTGAAGACTTCCAACATTAGTACCCAGAAGAAGGCACACTGCTTGACGAAGAGATCACGGGTATAACCCAGAAGCGTAGCTGGAGGCCAAGTTTCATCAAGGAATGTCTCTGTATCGATGTCGTATGCCTCGAGTTTAGCTTTGAAACTGACGAGCCAGTGTTCAAATCTCGAGTCATTTGTGAGGGGTGTAAAGGACTTTTCATCTCGTGCTTTTCGGCACCATGATTTGTACTTTACCTGCTGAGGTGACTTTTTGTTACTTCCCCGCCGGAGGAGGTGGTGGGTTCAGAACAGATTCGTTACGCAAACGTTGGGCACGTTCCTCGCGGAATGACTGGAACTCCCTGTATGTATATGACTTTACATCCTTCCAGTTCCTATCGTCTTCTTCTAGAGCGACATCGGCTTCTTGTAGGTCGATAGCGAAATCTGCAAGTGCTTCTATGCTCCTTTGGATAGATCGAGGGATATGCGTTGGCAATCCTCCCTCCGTATAGGTAAGTTCGCGTGCAAAATCCGGTTCGATAAGTGCGTCGAGGAACGACTTCCACTCGCATAATCCACCTTCTTTGAGAGCTAGGCACAACTTGCTAGTAATCTCACTTGTTACGTTGAGTAAGGATACGAGTATCTTTCTCATATCCGTATCGAAGCTGGGAAAGCGGTCGTTGATAGTGGCGACTTCGGCGTCATTCTTCTCTTCGCCTCCGAGTGCATTGCCGGGCATCAACGGTATGTTCGGCATCTGTGGTGGTTCTGAGCCTTGGAAAGAATTGCGCGGTGACTGAGAATGAGAACTGCTTCATGTACGATGTGCGATGGATGTGCATATGCCAGCGTAGGGATTGTATTCAATTCCGTTCCTGTTCCTTTTGTGTGCAAGCCTTCTTAGAGCTTGCGACTGTTAATCTATTATTTTCCTTCTGAATCCGGTTCGTTGAGAGTCTGATTCAAGGGCTTCTGACGAACAGCAACGCTGCGTTAGTGTGTTAGTAGACGAACGGTTGTACTCTACACGTGACAATTGTGGTTGGATACTTTCGGCAACGGATAATCGGACTACAGGCGAGACTAGGGAAACGCCAGATCTCCTCTTGCTGTGACTTATTCAGATTGCAGCGAGACAGACCTTAGTATGTAGATTACAAGTAGTTGATAGCAACTAGTGTGAATTTTGGGATATAAATCAGTTGAATGTTAAAAGTATGAGATAAAGTGAAATCTTGCCGAAATGCAAGATATCTCTTTTATTGAGATGAATACGTTGCAACTGCTGTTGCGTAGTGCTGAGATTACTCGCTGATTATTTCCGTACATGTATTAGTCGTTGACCATATATATTTGTATGCATGTATATGTATTGTGTGAGAATCACACGCCAACGGTTTTCTTCTCTTGTTCCGTTAGGAAGACTCCATGATATGTTTTATCATTAAGGTCAGGAATTGCTCCCGTAGCTCGTGTGATATTTTATGAAATCAGAGTTTGCTCACCGAAGAACAATGGCAATATCGTAAGACAGGGATTGCTCACCGTTGATGCGCGATGGGAATCGATGCGCCGTGGGAATCGATATGCCGTGGGAATCGATCACTTAGATGGATACGGGACTCATTGATTCGTACGAATAGGAAATCTACCCTTTGGTAGCTTTGGTACTTCTGGTCACGAAAGGAATTTAATATGTAAACCCAGCCAACTGGAGAGTGTTGAACAGGGGGGTGCAGGACTCCATTAGCAACACCCTGTTAAGCTGAGGATGGAGGACCTCCATGGCTTGGCTTGTAACACACTAGGGGTAGAATTTGAGTAGGAGTGATAATTATGAATGGATTAATACTTTACGAAAATGGATGGAAACTTAACAGATAAAATAATGAGCGATCGGGCCATGCTGGCTTCGATCGCCCATGGATATTCATATAGAGTAGCGATACGAATCGTGTGCCTGTCTGGCATCGGCATACCATTGTATACAGATAATGCTTCGCTACTTAATGATTCTTAGAGTAGCCCAAGTCTCATTAATTTGATCGTACGTATCCTTCGATGGTATCTTGGATAGTACGACTTGTACGGTAGATTGCAGTACGTACTCGTAGTAAGTACCAAGGTACGCAAGTACCTTGGTATGTATGACAACAGTACGTTACAGATTCCCCCAATGAGTGACTTGAGGATTCCTAGAATTGTTTCACTAGACTTCTTCCATATCTAGATCATTGTTTGCTGCATCTTGTGCTGGGTCATCGTTTGCTGGGTGCTCTTTGTATGGAGTGAGCTTTCGAATGTTGACTGTTTCGGTGACATTTGGAGACAGCCTCAACTTCACTGTACCATTGGTATGTACTTGCACAATTTGATATGGGCCTTTCTTCTGAGGTTGTAATTTGTCTGGATCTGGTTCTTTCATCCATACCTTATCATCAACCTTGAAAACATGCTTGATACGCTTGGCATTCTGTCGTAGGAGATTCATGTTGATGCCCTGTTGTCGAATTCGTTGTAGCGCAATGAGATTGGATGTGAGTGGTATGTCCAATAGCATGTCCCTGTTGAACACCAGGGCTCCTGGAGATGAGCCCATAGATGCATTGATTGCGCATCTGGTTGCGTGCATGCAAGTAGCCAATGCATTGTCCATGAGCTGTGTGGCCTGTGTGTTGGTTTGAGGTGGATTCACATGTACCAATATGCGCAGAGTGTCTGCAATGGTATGATGGGCCCTTTCGCAGACAGCATTGCTCTGAGGATTTTTGACTGTGGTAGCCACACCTTCAATTCCATAGGATGCCAGTGTATTTTGGAATTCATGGCCTAGGAACTCTCCACCATTGTCATAGACACACTTGACTGGTCTTGGATATCTGGATAACCAGCAGTTGGTGAATTGGTTGGAGACATGTTGACTTGACTTATCTCTGATGCGAATGATTTCCAGCAGGTTGGTAACCGGGTCGATGCAAGTGAGAGCCTTGAAGTTGTAGACTTTTCCTTGGGCTGTTACCTTCCATGGTCCAATCAGATCCACATGCACTTCACTGAATGGTGCCAATGGCGCTTGCTTGGGCGCCAGCAAACCGTAACTAGCATTTCTGCTCTTGTACTTGATGCAATCATCCGGGCATATGTATTCTTGGCATAGCTTCGCAAGACGTTCCACGTGGAACCTGGAGGCTATTGTTTGGTTGAGCCTGGTGGATCCACAGTGCCCTAATAGTAGATGGTACCACTTGAGTAGTTGTGGAGCAAGGGAGGTTGGAATGTAGATTTTTCATTCTTCTCTGGTTTCTGCTTTGGAGTAGCATGCAATTTTCTGATTACCAAGTTGTTGTTTGAAGAAGGTTGGTAATTGTAGCTTGGCTGGTAGCGTCTCATCGTTTTGTTGATGTTGAGCAATATTGGCGTAATTCACTGGGCATTCCATCTCCCGGAGTGTTGGCAAGTTGACCAGACACTCATTGTTCAGTAGACATGAATATAATTCATCGTCTGCGTCATGGCATAGGTTTGGGAATACCTCTGGGAATTCTTGTAGAAAAAGCTCTTCATCTGCTTGTTCAGGGACGTCTAACTTGAGAAAATCGATTAAAGTTCCTTTGCCTTGCTTCTGTTTCTCCCCCACTGTAGGTGGATCCATCCTGGGTAATCTTGAGAATGCGTCCGCGAGCACATTCTTGGGTCCTTCCACATAATTCCATTTGAGATTGTATTCTTGTAGAAAGAGATTCCATCGGAGCACTCGCTGCGGAGAGAGGGTTTTGAAGGTGAGATTCTTGTGGTCTGTGTAAATGTTGAGTTCACAGCCTAATAGTAGTTTCCTGTATTCCTTGCAACACAAGACTATTGTGAGGAGTTCCTTTTCTGTCGTAGTATAATTCTTCTGAGCTGCATTCAGCTTCTTGGACCAATAAGCAATTGGTTTTCCCTTTTGTAGGATGGCTGCGCCAAGTTGTAGATCTGATGCATCTGTGTAGATATCAAATGGTAGATTCAGATCCGGGTATGTGTTCAGCGCGTCACTTGCTATCATGGCTTTCATTTCTTCAAAGGCTTTTTCCTGAGCCAGCCCCCATGTGAAGGCTGACTTTGTCGTTGTTTTAGACTGCCCATTGGCAGTTTTCTTGGGGGTTCCCGTGAGTTCAAATAAGGGAGAGAGGACATGTGATCTTCTCGGCCACATATCTCTATAGTAACCAACAGCACCTAGGAAAGACTTGACTTGAGTGATTGTTTTGGGTCTGTCCATGCGGAGAATGGCTTCAATCTTTTTCTTCCACGGTTTCACTGCTTCAGGAGTCATCCAAAATCCGAGAAAGTCTGTTTCCTGTACAGCCCAGTCACATTTGAGAGGGTTGCACTTGAGACCATTTTCATTTAGTCGGTGCAGAATTGTGTCCACTGTTTGCATGTGGTGGCTGAAGGTGCCATTTGTCCAGATTCCAATATCATCAATGTAGACCGTACAATCCGTACCTTGCAAAATATCTTCCATGAGTTGTTGCGCGACATCCGGAGAGATTTTCACGCCCATTGGCAGTCTTTGGTATTCATAGCAGCCATATGGTGTGACAATGGTACATAATTTCTTGCTTGGTTCATCCAGTTCAAAACAATAGTATTGCATGGATAAGTCAATCCTGGTGAAATGGGTGTATTTGCCCTGGCGATGCATGATGTCCTGTATTCTTGGTATTGGATATGGTCTTCTGACTAGCAATTCATTGAGTTCTCGGAAATCTGACACCCAGCAAACCCTGTTATCCTTCTTTGGAATGATAAAAGTAGGAAATGCCCATTCAGCCGGGCCATCACATCTTTTGAGGACTCCATCATCTATAAGATTCTGGAGTTCCCTCTTGAATAGTTCTTCTCTTTTGTATGCGACTGCATATGGCTTCTTGTGAACTGGCTTGGCATCGGGCTTCAGTTTGAGTGAGATTTTCTTGTGTGGATATTTTCCTAGCTTACCGTTGAAAACGTTCGGGTATTTGGATAGGACAGCTTGGAACTGTTGTTTTTCTGATGCTGTCATGTGTGCTTGTTGCTCAGCGACCGAGGTTGGATCAGTTGCTTCATAAGCTCTGTCGAGTATGACGGGTGACGACGATACTGCACCATGGACAAATAGCTCGGAATCAATGGATTCCTCCAGTAATGCTTGAAAATATGCTTCTTGCAGATCCAGAGTAATATCAAAACTGGCTGTTTCGCGCATTGGAATTTGTCTGTTGTTCCATTGAATCATGCTGGATTCAAATAACAAGTTGATATTGGTGCTGCGTAGAAAGTCGCGACCGAAGATAATTTCATATCTGCATGATTTGGATTCAAATAATCTGGCCTCACAACGCTCGATTGTTGTGTTTCCAAATTCTTGTAGCTTGAGATTCTTCATTATGACAAACAACGAGGTGTCAAATGATCCATTGGCTGTGGTTGTGATGGTCCTTGTTTTGGATTGGATTGGTAGAACTCCAAAGGGAAGTGCCCTTTTGTTGATGAGGGTTGTTGTGCTGCCACTGTCGAGTAGGGCAAGCATTGTTTTTGTTGTTTTTACAGGAATGCCTTGAATGTATTGGATGGTTGTTAAAACAATAGGAGCCACATCGCTCTTCTTTGTTTTCGTAGCTACGGGATATTCCGTATTTGGTTGTAGGGTCTTTGCTAGACGCGAGGTCCAGCTTGTGGTCATTGTACCCGTTTTATTGGCTGCTGTACCCGTGCCAATCGAATCGTCATCCAATTTGGCTGTTTTATTTTTATTTTTGTTTTTGTTTTTGTTTTTGTTTTTATTTTTTCCGACGTGTTCATCCGGTTCAAACTGGACTCGTCGTGAGCTCTTGTCAACATCAGATATACGTTCTGTAGGTTTCTCCCCTTCTGTGGAGAGAGTTCCTCCTGCGAGCCCAATTGGCTGTGCCAAATTGGCATCCAGGTCCTGTGGAGCTGGAGGCAGGGTGACTGCTCTTGGTTGGCCTCAAGGAAGCCAGATTTGCTCACCGCTCTGTACGCTGTGTTCTGCTTTGCCGCCATGTTGTTGGAGGAAAGCTTCCTTTGCGCGCTGCATGTGTGCTTGGAATGATTCATTGCTGGCTGTGGTAGTCTTGCCTGCCGCGTCATTTTTCTTGTTGTCGGCGCGTTGCTTTTTCTTCTGTTTGGAGTACCTGCTCTTGGGACATTCGGACCAGTCATGGTTGTGCCCGGGAATGCGACAGGGATTAGAAGATTTTTGTCCTTGGTTTTTGTTGTTGGTTTTGCGTCTGGATTGGTTGGCATTGTTTCCAGGACGTCTCCCTTGTTTTTTGCCTCCTCCATTCCTCAGCTTGGACTCTCGTTCTCGACTGGACATATATTCCACAATCTTTTGGATGGATGTTTCTGCAGTGATGCCACCATGAATTTGGCCATATTGCTCAACCCACAGGTTGGGGAAGGTGTGGAGCAGCACTGTTGTTTTGTTGATTTTGTTGAGGTTTTGGCCATGACCTTGCAGCTTCTCCGAGTACCGAATGAGCCTGTTGATTCACACTGCATGGTCCTTGGATGTGGTATCGTGAGGTTTCTTGCATGCGTCGCTGCGAATGTAGGTTTGCATGATGTCTTTTGCATCCCCTGCATCGCAGTAGTGTTCTTGAATGTAGTCCTTGAATGCTTCTTCATAGCCTTCCATGTTGTCTGGATAGTTCAAGTCATCATTGTCGTCCCGGGTTGTCTCGTCCCACTTTCTTTGTGCTTCCGGGCACAGTATCTTGGTGAACAGTTCAATGTACCGATGTTCTGGTAGTGGTAGTCGCTTTGCGCCAATGATGAATGCTTCTTGGCAATACAGTAGTTCTTCAAGGCCCCCTTCTTCTGAAAAGATTGGTAGTTTCCATTCCTCCTTGGAATTATTGTTGGCGTCATACACTTTCAAGGTGGCAAGTTTGTTCTTAGTCCGGTCAAAGCTAGAATCATAGGTGATTGGTGGTTCTCGATGCAATCCGGTCGACATGGTTGAGGATACTTGCCTGGTTTGATGTTCTCGATGATTAACAATGTCGAATTGTCTCTGTTTTATTGATTAACAATCGAGACCGCTTTTTGGTCTTTTGTTCCGGTTGATTTGTTAGCGAGAGACTTCGTTCGAAAATTAGCGTTCGTAAATTCGTTAACGTTTGAAGATTCGTTATCGAAAAAAAATTCAATTCGTTAGCGTTCGAATTTCCGGTAGGTTATTTGTTATCGAAGAAAGAGCCGTTGTTCAAAATTTCTTCGAAAAATTCGTTATTCTACAGTAGCTGTAAGAGTAATTACTGTGTAACACACTAGGGGTAGAATTTGAGTAGGAGTGATAATTATGAATGGATTAATACTTTACGAAAATGGATGGAAACTTAACAGATAAAATAATGAGCGATCGGGCCATGCTGGCTTCGATCGCCCATGGATATTCATATAGAGTAGCGATACGAATCGTGCGCCTGTCTGGCATCGGCATACCATTGTATACAGATAATGCTTCGCTACTTAATGATTCTTAGAATAGCCCAAGTCTCATTAATTTGATCGTACGTATCCTTCGATGGTATCTTGGATAGTACGACTTGTACGGTAGATTGCAGTACGTACTCGTAGTAAGTACCAAGGTACGCAAGTACCTTGGTATGTATGACAACAGTACGTTACAAGTTTAAGCCCCAAGTTGTAGAACGACAAATTTGTCAAACGAATCCTGAAAGCGAGCGGGGAAGGGACAAAGAACAAACTGATAACGATGCCCTAAGCAAAAGCTTAGCATGGCAATCATACAGTAGGAAGGGTAGGAGGAGCGGCACGGAGTACAGCAATGGGGAAAACACAAAGAGCAACACTGGGGGCGGAGCTCGGGTATAGATGTGGGGTAGGACTTGGAGTTGCACTGGAAGCAGCACTGGAATCAGAGCCAAGTGATACACGGGGAACTGAACTTGGTGCAGCACTGAAAGAGGCAGAGGATGTGTCGTGGTGAAACACTAGGGGAAATAGGGGGTGCAGCGCATGGAGCGGCACTGGGTGCAGCACTGGGTGCAAGAGCCACATGTGGTGCAGCGCTAGGATGGGCACTGAGTGTATCACTGGGCGAAACACTAGGAGCCACACTTGGGGCTGCGCTTGGGGAGACACTTGGAGCAGCACGTGGTGCAGGGCTAGTAGCGACACTCCGAGCAGCGCTGGGATTGGCACTGTGTGCAGCACTTGGCGGAACACTAGGAGCTACACTTGGTGCAGCACATTGAGGGCGCCATAATAGCACACAGGGCTAGGCACCATGCAGCCAAGCCCTCATCAAGGCAGCCTCCTGGCAATACGGCTGCTGGGACTGGAGAGGGACTGCATAGTGTCTCCTGGCAAGCTGGATGGTGGCAAGCCATTGACGCTTGGCAGTAAGAGTGTAACCACGGAGCACTTGGAGGGGAATCTGGAGGAGGGAGTGAGATTGAGGCAGAGCACCAGCTAAGCCAATGGCCAATGGCCAATTCAGATGAAATGGAATCATTGAGAGATTGGTGTTGTTCAGACTCAAGCAACCCTCCAGTGCCATGGAGCCGTTGGTTCCGGTACGTCCAGAGATCCCAACAGGTGAGGAAAAATTGATGAATCACTGCAGTGGCCCATCGACGAGGAGAACGCTTGCTACCAATTAAAGAATAGTAATCAGCTTGAATCTGATGCCAGAGGGGGGTCCACCTCCCAAGGAACCAGTTGTGCCATCCAATGTGACGCTGAGCCCTTATAGCAGATGCAATAGCAGGGGAGTATGAGGAAGGGTGGATACATCTACCTTGACGAACCCTAGTGGTAACATCCATGATGGCGAGAGCCAGTGAAGGTTCTGTAAGCTCAGAGGTAAGACGCTGTTGCAGAGGGCCCCGAAAGGAAGACAAGCAGTGCTGGACAGCCCCGCGGTCGGCACATGAAAGAACATGGGAAACCTTTTCCTCGTCGTGGGCACACAGAGGGCATCAGGAGTGATCCTGGTGCTGGTAATGGAGTAACTGATTGCCAACTCCAATACAACCCGAAGCAAACTTGACAAACCACCGTTGCATACCAGGAGGGAGGCGCTTGAAAGCAGAGTGATGGGCACACCAATGGATGGAATCAGAGACTTGTGGTGGAATGGAGATGCCGTGGTGAGTGTGCCAATAGTGAAGAAGTGGAGGACCCGAAATAAGAATGTGCAAGGCATCTCTGTCAAAGAGAGAGCATTTGAGACTGTTCTGTGAGAGAGCCCAGGGCTCAAACGCAAGCCGGGGATAGTGGTAAGGAGAAGAACGATTCATGGAGAGAAATGCCTTGGCCATGCCATCAACTTGATGATTGCGAAGCGCCCACCAGGCAAGAGAAAGACCCTCTTGATGACTCTGAGCCCACTTGAAGGTGACAATGATTGGAAGAGCAGAGAGCATATTGCGAATGACATAGACATAGTCAAAAGATTTCTGAGAAATAGACAAGGGCCAGGTTCCCTGAGCCTGTTGAAGAGCCGTATCCCTGTCAAGGGCAATGGTGAGCGAGCCGGAGGCTACATCATAGAGGTCCACCAGAGCCATACAGCAGGTGAGGACACCAATGATGCCAGCCAATTCGCTCTGGTAGGAAAACTGATCTTCAGGGGAGCCACTGACAAGGTTAGATCCAGTGAGGAACACCGTGGGAGCCTTGGTGGAGGTGTTGGGGGAGAGGATGAAGGAAGATGTACCTCAGAGGAGAATGGGATCATAAGAGCCGTCACAGACAGCGCTGGCAGAGCCACTCATAATGGCATCAGCAAGAGCCTGGCATCCATCCTGGGGAAGGGAGTATTGATGGAGAAGGACTCAGGGAGAAGCGCAGAGAGCATCAAATGCATCCTCTGGGGTGGCAGGGAGACCCGTAAAAGGATCGTACGTCAAGGGATCCTCGTCTGGTGGATGGGAGATAAAGGTGGATGGGCCAACAATCCGGAACACATTCCCACTGGAAAGGAGAGAGACAAGAGTGGCGGCACAGGCAGGTTTGGCACAAAGGATGGTAGTGTTGAAGCTGTATCGGCCTCGGCCTTGCGAAGAACCGACCTTCCAACCAGTGGGACATTTGGAGAAGATCTGGTCAGTAGAACGGCACAAAAACCAGGGCCACACAGAGGAAGATTCAGAGGACAGCCAATGCCCCAGGTGGAAGGAGGGGTGGAGAGCTCTGGCAGAAGGCAAGGCCAACAGGGGTAAGAATGATTTCCGAAGGGCGCGTTGCCAAAGCTGAAGGGCTGGGAGAAGCCACGGAGGGGGGCATCGAGGCCAGTCAAGATGGGCGCGAAGATGGTTGGAGGACTGCAACTGGAAGGCCATAGGAGAAAGCCGCGTGCCATCTGCAGTGCAGATATCAGCAAGGGAGATAGCCTGGAGAGACATCCTGATGAGATTCAGAAGAGACAGGTCGGCACCCCGAAAGCCAGCAGTGACAAAAGCTTGCATGAGGTAGCAGTCATTCACTCGAAGCAGAGGAAGTGTAGGAAAGTCTTCAACCATACTCACAGGGTGCAAAGAAAAGAAATGCCACACATGCTTATACCAGCAAGGAGTGATATAAGAGGCATAAGGCTGGTAGGGGGTAATGCCAAGATGAAAAGGGATCCCCAGTTCAAGCCAAAAGGCTTCAGCGGTAAGCCTGAGAATATGGCCCGTCTGGGAAACACGGACAGATTCCTGAAACAGGGTAGCAATGTGGCTGAATTCTTGGAGAAGGAAAGGGTGAATGAAACCAAAGCCTTGATACAAAGATGGACCATAGAAGACCTTGTGAGGAAAGTTGCAAGACATGCCTGCCTTGTTGAGCACTGGGACCAGAGTTGGTTGGAGAATTTGGGTCCAGGTAGAAGCGCTGAGCTGAGTGACGGGCATGGGGTATTCAAAAGACTTCATAAATGAATACTTGAAGGTGTAGAGGGAGGCGTTCTTCTCACACTTGGAGGACCTCAGTTGAGAGCCAAAGGACCGGGACTGGGTCAGCAGGCGGGCAACTTGAGCTTCCTCATTCCCATCCATAGAAATGTAGACACCCAAAGTCTTGTCAGCGTGATCAACCTCAAAACGGTCAAGAGGGGACTGGGCACCAGATTTGTCAGTGATGGTGAAAATACCTGGCATTTCATCGACAGAGCGATATTCCCAACCAGAACCAGTCCACTTGAAATCAATCAAGTAGCAGAAGGACTTAGCAGGTTCTATAGCGCCACCAGTAGCAATGAGACCGCCAGCCCAGGGATCTAAAGCTGCCTGAAAATCAACAGCCAGAGCCTCACCAGAGGTAGTAGAGGAGGCACCGGCACAGAAAAGATCAGTATCATCCACAAAAGCAAAACCAACCAAAGAAACCAGTTGAAGGGATAGGGAGGTGAGTAGGTGGACCCCATGTCCTGCATTCTGCATCATCCGGAAAAGAATGGTAGAAACCAGAGCCCACAGAGTAGCGCCAAGACCGTTTCCTTGTCCAATCCCACTTAGAGGAATAGATTCATCACCATACATAGGACCGGACCTGCCAAAGCCAGTTTTAATGTGATGGGTAGCACGCTGGAGAGTGGAGAGTAGAACCTCGCAAACATGAGCCGGAATCCCAAAGCTCTGAAGGGTGAGACTGGCAATGGGATGGGAGATTCGGTCATAGCAGCCCTTGGCATCATTCATTGCAACCGCCCTGGAGCGGCGCTTCTGACGAAGAACATCACAAATAAGCTTCTTGTTGAGACAAGTGTTGATTGATTTGTGATGCTTCCGGCTGCCATGCTGGTCAACTGCCACCGCGTTGGCTTGTTCAGCATGAGCGAGAATGTGTTTACCAATCATCTTGTTGTTGATCTGAAACTCAGGAGACATCAGTTGGATGAGTCTCATCTTGTCAACACGGTATTCACCAGGTTTCTTGAAGATTTCAACGTGGGTGATAACCTGCCAAGCAGAGGGCGAGAAGCCAGCAAGCAGAGGAGCAGTCCGCATCAGAGTATCAAAGGAATTCAGCTGTGGGTCCAAAGCAAAAGATTTATGGTGGGCGAAACTGAGGCAAGAAGGCTCGCCAGCAGTGCGTTCCTTCTGGCATTTCCAGGCAGCAGCATTGTCAGCAGGGCTAACAGAATAGTCAAAGGGAGCCAAAGACTGAATAGCCGCAGGCACCTGAAGGCAAGTAAGAAATTCAGTCAGGTATGGGTCAGTTCCTGGAGGAGAAACATAGGTGCCAGCAAGGACCGCGGCTGAGGAAGGTCCAGTTCCCAAGTAGCCAAAGGCCTGGATGAAAGAGGGAGACATGGAGGGAGTGTCTAGGCATTGTTGCTGACAGCAAACATTGGAGGCAGCCATGGCTGGCACCATGGCAGACTGAGACTCCAAGACTTGTTCAGTGCCATCAGATCCAACTGCAACAGCTTTCAGAACAGCAGGCTTAGAAAGACGACCACGGATAGCGCGGGCAGCGAGCCCTAGATCCCGTTGGAGCCGTTCACGGCGCATGCGTGCCCGGATCTGGGAGGCGCTCTGGTTGTGGGGCTTGCCTTCAGTAAGAAGGGCGTCCACCAAGCCTTGGTTGAAGGAGTCACGCCACGAAGAAGCCAGGACTTTGACGGCGCGGTATTGCTTGTAGGCTTGCTTCAAATGGAGGACAGCAGTGGTAAGATCACAGTGTTCACCCTTGTATAAGGAAAGCTTACATGCCAAGCGCTTCACCATGGTGTGACTGGTGGAGACACCTTGCCGAAGCTGCACGATCCGCCTCCAGAAATCAATGGTGTCACGGTAAACCTGGAGCTTGGGAGACCAAGGAATCATTCCGGTGCGAAGCCGGCAAAGATGTTGTTCAACAGACAGCCGGATGGAAGCAGAGGTAGCATGGAGGACATCATAGGTAGTGATGAGAGTGTCGCGCACAGTGGTATCACCAGATAAATACAGTGCCACCAGGTGCTCAAGCTTAGTCCAAAGGGTGAACACACCAGCAGTAGCAAAAGCATGTTTGACCCGCTTGAGATAGCGCTGCCGAAGGTGAGGGTGGGAAGATTTCAGGGGAGGAATAGAGGATTGCACAGGAGGTGGAAGATATTTGCCCAAGATGCTGCCACTACAAACTTCGATCCAGAGCAAGCGATGGTCAGAAACCATGCCGTGCTCACCATCAAAAGCACAGTAACCAGCTCGGAAGATGTCAACATGCTCAGTAGTCCAGATGGCATCAATGGGAGTCCTGGTAGTATTCCGATTGTGAGTGGCAGGCAAGGAAGTGGAAGGGTGGGTAGTCAAGATGGCATCCTTGAAGCCGAGTGCTTTGAGCTCAGAGGAAAGACCGTCAGACCGGACATCAGAATTATGGTCAATCCCTAAAACGACGGAGTCACCAGCCTCTAAACACGCCTGAAGGGCAGCTGTGAGGTCACGTCGAAAGAGAATGCGTGGGTTGGGACAGGGAAGATCCTCCTCAGCCTGGAAGTAACGGCAGTGTTGGTTCCAAACAGAGCCAAGGTCCCTGTCATTTTCTACAGGGCAGTAGGCAGAAAAGATGGTAACTGTAGCTTGAGCCCTACCCTGAAACCGGATGAAGGTCCACCGGCCAAGCCCCGATGGATCAGCCCCATGGGCAAGCTTGTGAGAATGAAAGAGCCGGTCAATGGTAAACCCCGTACCACCAGGGATGCGCCAAGTGCCGGTGGAGGCCTCATGCTTGTTGCTAGCAAGGAAGGTGAAACTGGAAGGGTAGGCCTGTTTGATGCGAGAGTGGAAGAGATCACAGAGGGGAAGCTGAGGTTCATTCAGACAATGCTCTGCGTAGAGGGCAACCCCAGCTTTACTTTGAGCAACACGTCAAGAGTTGTGACAAGAGCGAGACATGAAGGCTGATTTCTGCTGGGGACCAATATTTTGGAAGGTAATGAGAGTAGAGTTTGAGGACGGAGACCGAGGAAAGGGATGGCCGAAAGCATCAGCATCTTTAGCAACAAGGATGTCCCCATGAAGATCAGATTGTACAAGGCGGAAACAGAAGAAGGCAAGGAATAGGAAGAAGGACGGGAGGAATCCAGGTGGGGATTTGAGTTGGAGGGCATCCCACAAGGCCCCGTATGAGATATCCTAACCATGATCAGACGCATACCGTGTCTGTCACACGGAAGAGGAAGCTGGTGAGGCATAGGTGTGGACCACGGAAGGCCACAGCAGGTGCTGCGCCAAGGGTGGCAGAACAGGAAGCAGCACAAGGAGAAGAATTGGCACTGGATGCAACCTTGGGTCAAGCACTGGGAAGCAGGCCGAATGCATTGCTGGGGGAAGAACTTGGAATGACGCCTGGTGCAGTACTAGGAGAAACACTGGGTGCAGATCAGGGTGAAACACTGGGATCACCTGGTGATGCAGCACTAAGCGCAGCACTGAGTAAAGTCCTGGGTGAAGCACTGGAGGACAAAACAAATGCACTGCGGGAGGAAGCACTTGGAGTGACGCCTGGTGCATCCCAGGTTGGAGCCGCGCTGGGTGTAACACTGGAGGCAACCACAGGTGAAGTACTGGGAAGCAGGTTGGATGCATTGCTGGGGGAAGAACTTGGAATGACGCCTGGTGCAGTACTGGGCAAAACACTGTGGGCAGATCAGGGTGAAACACTGGGATCATCTGGTGATGAAGCACGAAGCGCAGCACTGAGTGCAGTCCTGGGTGAAGCACTGGAGGGCAAACCAAATGCATTGCTGGAGGAAGCACTTGGAGTGACACCTGGTGCAGTGCTAGGAGAAACACTGGGTGTAGAGCAGGGTGAAACACTGGGGGCACCAGTTGATGCAGCACTAGGTGGAACACTGGAGGCAACCCTGGGGGAAGCACGGGAAGGCAAGCTAAATGCATTGCTGGGGGAATCACTTGGAGTGACGCCTGGTGCATCCCAAGTTGGAGCCGCGCTGGGTGTGACACTGGAGGCAACCTTGGGTGAAGCACTGGGAAGCAGCCCGAATGCATTGCTGGGGGAAGAACTTGGAATGACGCCTGGTGCAGTACTGGGCAAAACACTGTGTGCCGATCATGGTGAAACACTGGGATCACCTGGTAATGCAGCACAAAACGCAGCACTGAGTGCAGTCCTGGGTGGAGCACTGGAGGGCAAACCAAATGCATTGCTGGAGGAAGCACTTGGAGTGACACCTGGTGCAGTGCTAGGAGAAACACTGGGTGCAGATCAGGATGAAACACTGGGGGCACCAGTTGATGCAGCACTAGGGGGAACACTGGAGGCAACCCTGGGGGAAGCACTGGAGGGCAAACCAAATGCATTGCTGGAGGAAGCACTTGGAGTGACGCCGGATGCATCACAAGTTGGAATCGCGCTGGGTGTGACACGGGAGGCAACCTTGGGTGAAGCACTGGGAAGCAGGCCGAATGCATTGCTGGGGGAAGAACTTGGAATGACGCCTGGTGCAGTACTAGGAGAAACACTGGGTGCAGATCAGGGTGAAACACTGGGATCACCTGGTGATGCAGCACTAAGCGCAGCACTGAGTAAAGTCCTGGGTGAAGCACTGGAGGACAAAACAAATGCACTGCCGGAGGAAGCACTTGGAGTGACGCCTGGTGCATCCCAGGTTGGAGCCGCGCTGGGTGTAACACTGGAGGCAACCACAGGTGAAGTACTGGGAAGCAGGTTGGATGCATTGCTGGGGGAAGAACTTGGAATGACGCCTGGTGCAGTACTGGGCAAAACACTGTGGGCAGATCAGGGTGAAACACTGGGATCATCTGGTGATGAAGCACGAAGCGCAGCACTGAGTGCAGTCCTGGGTGAAGCACTGGAGGGCAAACCAAATGCATTGCTGGAGGAAGCACTTGGAGTGACACCTGGTGCAGTGCTAGGAGAAACACTGGGTGTAGAGCAGGGTGAAACACTGGGGGCACCAGTTGATGCAGCACTAGGTGGAACACTGGAGGCAACCCTGGGGGAAGCACGGGAAGGCAAGCTAAATGCATTGCTGGGGGAATCACTTGGAGTGACGCCTGGTGCATCCCAAGTTAGAGCCGCGCTGGGTGTGACACGGGAGGCAACCTTGGGTGAAGCACTGGGAAGCAGGCCGAATGCATTGCTGGGGGAAGAACTTGGAATGACGCCTGGTGCAGTACTGGGCAAAACACTGTGTGCCGATCATGGTGAAACACTGGGATCACCTGGTAATGCAGCACAAAACGCAGCACTGAGTGCAGTCCTGGGTGGAGCACTGGAGGGCAAACCAAATGCATTGCTGGAGGAAGCACTTGGAGTGACACCTGGTGCAGTGCTAGGAGAAACACTGGGTGCAGATCAGGATGAAACACTGGGGGCACCAGTTGATGCAGCACTAGGGGGAACACTGGAGGCAACCCTGGGGGAAGCACTGGAGGGCAAACCAAATGCATTGCTGGAGGAAGCACTTGGAGTGACGCCGGATGCATCACAAGTTGGAATCGCGCTGGGTGTGACACGGGAGGCAACCTTGGGTGAAGCACTGGGAAGCAGGCCGAATGCATTGCTGGGGGAAGAACTTGGAATGACGCCTGGTGCAGTACTAGGAGAAACACTGGGTGCAGATCAGGGTGAAACACTGGGATCACCTGGTGATGCAGCACTAAGCGCAGCACTGAGTAAAGTCCTGGGTGAAGCACTGGAGGACAAAACAAATGCACTGCCGGAGGAAGCACTTGGAGTGACGCCTGGTGCATCCCAGGTTGGAGCCGCGCTGGGTGTAACACTGGAGGCAACCACAGGTGAAGTACTGGGAAGCAGGTTGGATGCATTGCTGGGGGAAGAACTTGGAATGACGCCTGGTGCAGTACTGGGCAAAACACTGTGGGCAGATCAGGGTGAAACACTGGGATCATCTGGTGATGAAGCACGAAGCGCAGCACTGAGTGCAGTCCTGGGTGAAGCACTGGAGGGCAAACCAAATGCATTGCTGGAGGAAGCACTTGGAGTGACACCTGGTGCAGTGCTAGGAGAAACACTGGGTGTAGAGCAGGGTGAAACACTGGGGGCACCAGTTGATGCAGCACTAGGTGGAACACTGGAGGCAACCCTGGGGGAAGCACGGGAAGGCAAGCTAAATGCATTGCTGGGGGAATCACTTGGAGTGACGCCTGGTGCATCCCAAGTTGGAGCCGCGCTGGGTGTGACATGGGAGGCAACCTTGGGTGAAGCACTGGGAAGCAGCCCGAATGCATTGCTGGGGGAAGAACTTGGAATGACGCCTGGTGCAGTACTGGGCAAAACACTGTGTGCCGATCATGGTGAAACACTGGGATCACCTGGTAATGCAGCACAAAACGCAGCACTGAGTGCAGTCCTGGGTGGAGCACTGGAGGGCAAACCAAATGCATTGCTGGAGGAAGCACTTGGAGTGACACCTGGTGCAGTGCTAGGAGAAACACTGGGTGCAGATCAGGATGAAACACTGGGGGCACCAGTTGATGCAGCACTAGGGGGAACACTGGAGGCAACCCTGGGGGAAGCACTGGAGGGCAAACCAAATGCATTGCTGGAGGAAGCACTTGGAGTGACGCCGGATGCATCACAAGTTGGAATCGCGCTGGGTGTGACACGGGAGGCAACCTTGGGTGAAGCACTGGGAAGCAGGCCGAATGCATTGCTGGGGGAAGAACTTGGAATGACGCCTGGTGCAGTACTAGGAGAAACACTGGGTGCAGATCAGGGTGAAACACTGGGATCACCTGGTGATGCAGCACTAAGCGCAGCACTGAGTAAAGTCCTGGGTGAAGCACTGGAGGACAAAACAAATGCACTGCGGGAGGAAGCACTTGGAGTGACGCCTGGTGCATCCCAGGTTGGAGCCGCGCTGGGTGTAACACTGGAGGCAACCACAGGTGAAGCACTGGGAAGCAGGTTGGATGCATTGCTGGGGGAAGAACTTGGAATGACGCCTGGTGCAGTACTGGGCAAAACACTGTAGGCAGATCAGGATGAAACACTGGGATCATCTGGTGATGAAGCACGAAGCGCAGCACTGAGTGCAGTCCTGGGTGAAGCACTGGAGGGCAAACCAAATGCATTGCTGGAGGAAGCACTTGGAGTGACACCTGGTGCAGTGCTAGGAGAAACACTGGGTGCAGAGCAGGGTGAAACACTGGGGGCACCAGTTGATGCAGCACTAGGTGGAACACTGGAGGCAACCCTGGGGGAAGCACGGGAAGGCAAGCTAAATGCATTGCTGGGGGAATCACTTGGAGTGACGCCTGGTGCATCCCAAGTTGGAGCCGCGCTGGGTGTGACACGGGAGGCAACCTTGGGTGAAGCACTGGGAAGCAGCCCGAATGCATTGCTGGGGGAAGAACTTGGAATGACGCCTGGTGCAGTACTAGGAGAAACACTGTGTGCAGATCATGGTGAAACACTGGGATCACCTGGTAATGCAGCACAAAACGCAGCACTAAGTGCAGTCCTGGGTGGAGCACTGGAGGGCAAACCAAATGCATTGCTGGAGGAAGCACCTAGAGTGACGCCTGGTGTAGTGCTAGGAGAAACACTGGGTGCAGAGCAGGGTGAAGCACTGGGATCACCTGGTGATGCAGCACGAAGTGCAGCACTGAGTGCAGTCCTGGGTGAAGCACTGGAGGGCAAACCAAATGCATTGCTGGAGGAAGCACTTGGAGTGACGCCTGGTGCATCCCAAGTTGGAGCCGCGCTAGGTGTAACACTGGAGGCAACCTTGGGTGAAGCACTGGGAAGCAGGCCGAATGCATTGCTGGGGAAAGAACTTGGAATAATGCCTGGTGCAGTACTAGGAGAAACACTGTGTGCAGATCAGGGTGAAACACTGGGATCACCTGGGGATGCAGCACTAAGGGCAACACTAGGTGCAGTCCTGGGTGAAGCACTGGAGGGCAAACCAAATGCATTGGTGGAGGAAGCACTTGGAGTGACGCCTGGTGCATCCCAAGTTGGAGCCGCGCTGGGTGTAACACTGGAGGCATCCGTGGGTTAAGCACTGGGAAGCAGGCCGAATGCATTGCTGGGGGAAGAACTTGGAATGACGCCTGGTGCAGTACTAGGAGAAACACTGTGTGCAGATCAGGGTGAAACAATGGGATCACCTGGTGATGCAGCACGAAGCGCAGCACTGAGTGCAGGCCTAGGTGAAGCACTGGAGGGCAAACCAGATGCATTGCTGGAGGAAGCACCTAGAGTGACGCCTGGTGTAGTGCTAGGAGAAACACTGGGTGCAGAGCAGGGTGAAGCACTGGGATCACCTGGTGATGCAGCACGACGTGCAGCACTGAGTGCAGTCCTGGGTGAAGCACTGGAGGGCAAACCAAATGCATTGCTGGAGGAAGCACTTCGAGTGACGCCTGGTGCATCCCAAGTTGGAGCCGCGCTAGGTGTAACACTGGAGGCAACCTTGGGTGAAGCACTGGGAAGCAGGCCGAATGCATTGCTGGGGGAAGAACTTGGAATAATGCCTGGTTCAGGACTAGGAGAAACACTGTGTGCAGATCAGGGTGAAACACTGGGATCACCTGGGGATGCAGCACTAAGGGCAACACTAGGTGCAGTCCTGGGTGAAGCACTGGAGGGCAAACCAAATGCATTGGTGGAGGAAGCACTTGGAGTGACGCCTGGTGCATCCCAAGTTGGAGCCGCGCTGGGTGTAACACTGGAGGCATCCGTGGGTTAAGCACTGGGAAGCAGGCCGAATGCATTGCTGGGGGAAGAACTTGGAATGACGCCTGGTGCAGTACTAGGAGAAACACTGTGTGCAGATCAGGGTGAAACAATGGGATCACCTGGTGATGCAGCACGAAGCGCAGCACTGAGTGCAGGCCTGGGTGAAGCACTGGAGGGCAAACCAGATGCATTGCTGGAGGAAGCACCTAGAGTGACGCCTGGTGTAGTGCTAGGAGAAACACTGGGTGCAGAGCAGGGTGAAGCACTGGGATCACCTGGTTATGCAGCACGAAGCGCAGCACTGAGTGCAGTCCTGGGTGAAGCACTGGAGGGCAAACCAAATGCATTGCTGGAGGAAGCACTTGGAGTGACGCCTGGTGCAGTGCTAGGAGAAACACTGGGTGCAGAGCAGGGTGAAACACTGGGGGCACCAGTTGATGCAGCACTAGGGGGAACACTGGAGGCAACCCTGGGTGAAGCACGGGAAGACAAGCTAAATGCATTGCTGAGGGAATCACTTGGAGTGACGCCTGGTGCATCCCAGGTTGGAGCCGCGCTGGGTGTAACACTGAAGACAGCCTTGGGTGAAGCACTGGGAAGCAGCCCGAATGCATTGCTGGGGGAAGAACTTGGAATGACGCCAGGTGCAGTACTAGGAGAAACACTGTGTGCAGATCAGAGTGAAACACTGGGATCACCTGGTGATGCAGAACGAAGCGCAGCACTGAGTGCAGTCCTGGGGGAAGCACTGGAGGGCAAACCAAATGCATTGCTGGAGGAAGCACTTGGAGTGACACCTGGTGCAGTGCTAGGAGAAACACTGGGTGGAGAGCAGGGTGAAACACTGGGGGCACCATTTGATGCAGCACTAGGGGGAACACTGGAGGCAACCCTGGGGGAAGCATGGGAAGACAAGCTAAATGCATTGCTGGGGAAATCACATGGAGTGATGCCTGGTGCATCTCAAGTTTGAGACGCGCTGGGTGTAACACTGGAGGCAACCTTGGGTGAAGCACTGGGAAGCAGGCCGAATGCATTGCTGGGGGAAGAACTTGGAATGACGCCTGGTGCAGTACTAGGAGAAACACTGTGGGCAGAGCAGCAGGAAGCACTAGGAGCATCAGTTGATGCAGCACTAGGGGGAACACGGGATGCAACCCTGGGTGAAGCACTGGAAAGCAGGCCAAATGCAATGCTGTGAGAAGCACTTGGAGTGACGCCTGGTGCAGTGCTAGGAGAAACACTGGGTGTAGAGCAGGGTGAAATGGTGGGATCCCAAGGTGGAGCTGCGCTGGGTGTAACAGTGGGTACAACCCTGGGTGAAGCACTGGGAAGCACTCCAAAGGCGTTGCGGGGGAGAGCACCTGAAGAAACACTCGGTGCAGGGCTAGGAGAAACCGGTGGGGGGGACAAGTCGGGAAACAGGAGGAGCGGAAGAAGAGGAAGGGTGACTGAAGGATGCAGAGGTGGAAGTTTGAGAAGTAGGCATTCCACCAGGCCAGAAGCAAGGGTTCCGAACCATGATCAGAGGCATACCGTGTCTGTCGCACGGAGAGGATAGAAGCCTGGAGCAGAGCTGGTGGAGGCATTGGTATGGCTCAGCTCGCTGATACTAGCATCGGTGCGGGGAGAAAAGGCGATGGAGGTAAGACCAGAGCGGAGAGGAGAGTGAAGGGCGATGGGGCGCTTGGCAGCAGGAGACAAAATTTCAGCCATGGCAACGCCTTCGGGAGGGGCAGCAGTCGGAGAGGCACCCAGAACAGAAGTGATGTTGGAAGTGCCGGTAGCGAGAGTAGACATGGACTGGCCATCATCAAAGCCACACCCGCCGCTGTCCTCACGAACCTGAAAAGAGAAGTGCATATCCAGGTCAAAAGTAACAGCGTTGGAAGTGGAGTCAAGGGACAGATCATCATCCACAAGTTCCCAATCACAGACGTCACCGCTACCAAAGAAGGGAAGAGCATCCTCCGGCTCCTGGCCCGGCGCAGGGGCATTTTCAACAACCCGTCCTTCAGTGGGATCCCAATCAAAATCCTCCAGCTCAGTGAGACACTCAGTAGAAAACCATTGGCAAACACAAGAGCCATACCGGGCCTCCAGGAAGATGGGGAGAAAGGACAGCATGATTTGAGCTTCAGCCGAGGTAGTAGTGTTGTACAGGGCCAGGATTTCACCACGGTAAGAGCTAGTGTCAACAGAGAGAAAAAGTGGCCACGACCAGTTGTCCCAAGTACGGATTCCCAGAAGAACATGGCGTAAGGTGGTAGCACCCAGTCCCTGACCCAAATCGACAGGAAGATCCAGGTCAACAACACCTAGAACAGAAGCAGTTTCATGGGTCTGGATGAACTTGGCTTGACGGTGCTTGGCTTGACGAAGGGTCTTCACCTTGGAAGGGGAAAGGCAGCGGTCCGAGGGATTGGTAGCAGTCTCAATAAACTTGTAGAATTTGCCATCAGGAAGGGAGGCTATATCAGACGCAGAGCAGCGATTGAACTGGGCCTTCAAAAGCTTGACAGTCTGAGAACGCTTAGTAGAATCACACAAGATATGTGCAGCTAGGACAGGAGAGGGATCGGGGGTTCTGGAATTGTCTAGCCGAATGTTCTTCCGGATGACAGCAATAGGGAAGGCGTGAAACCGAGGATGGGTCTGGAGCAGTGCATTGTAATGATTAAGATCAAAACTCTGCATATAGGACCCTAGTAGGAAACCACAGGTGACAGTAGTAGAGGCTTGAATATGATCGTACTTGAAGTCCATTTCACGGTCCTGGAGGCGCTGAAGGAGAGTGTCAGACAGCAGAGTAGCCACGGGGACACTGTGTCCAATGTAGAACCGAAGGTGGGGGGCAGCTCTAACCCGGAGCCAGAGGGAAGCAACATAAAGCTCAAGAGTGCGCCGGTCAGGCAGGGTAGACCAGAGCTTGGGGACGGGCTTAGCTTTGGGGTTGATGCTGGCATAGAGGACCAGCTTCCAGTCTACAGACCAGAGCAAGCTGAGTGCATCAGTCAGGGACTCCAGTATTTCATCGTACAAGTCACTAGGGCGAGGTGACATCAGCCGGGGGAGAGACAGAGTGAAGTAGGAGCTGTAGGAGCACTTGGTACCTTCAGTGACATCAACTGGAGCCCTGGAATCACTGGAGCAAACCCCACGCCGTTGAAGAAAGTGACCGACAGAAGAAGAAATAACTGAAGCAGCACCAACAGAAGGAAAAAAGGAGACAGACCGAGAGCCTGACACCTGGGTGGAAGAGGCGGAGGCTGCTGAAGGAGCAGGAGCAGGAGGCTTAGTCTTGAAGAACCAGTGAGAGCCAAGGACCCGGTTGGCAGACAGCCAAACCTGCCCTTCAGTGCTATACATAAGGTTGCCTTCACAGTACAGGTCATCAAAGCATTCGGGAGACATCTTAGCAAGACCAATGAGACATTTCCGGAGGGCTCGCCCGCAGAAAAGGCTTAACAGCCCAAGCTGTTAAGCCCGACTGTACGCCGGTGTGTGTGGGCAAAGCAAACTAAGGGACCGGCCTCTGGGCAATACCACCAGAGTTCCGGATCCCCCTCTAGCACTGCTTAACCCACCAGCACACCAATGAAATACAAGCATTTCACATCCATTACTACAAGTAGATTAGCTACTGAAGCTATCACAAACATAGTGAGTGATAGCAACTGTGTCAAACAGAATGCTGGAAATGTTGTGGTTTGACTCTCCAAATGGCAAACATGAGGGTATTTTGGGTGCAATTACAGTGCACAAGCTGTCTCATTGGGTAATGACTCAAAAAGTATCCGGTCCAAGCCAGGAATACATTTATCATGACTCATCAAATGCATATTGGGAACAACGTTGTCACACAGAATGCTGGAAATGTTGTGGTTTGACTCTCCAAATGGCAAACATGAGGGTATTTTGGGTGCAATTCCAGGGCACTGCCATACCCCGGGTCTACTAGTGATTAGAGTAGTAGTGATATGCAAATTGTGAGCTCTATTGATTAGTCTATTTGCCATTAGATGCAACAGTCTCTGGAATCGGCGATTCCGGAGACTCGCTGATTTGTTCCAGTCCCGAGTATACTCGTGACTGGTTCCGGTGCACGGCATGCTCCTCCATGGTACTGTTAGTATTACTCTGCTTCTGGACTATCCCTGCAATAATAGGGGTGGATACATCTGATATTAACCCGGTCGGTTACAAAGGGAGCAGTTTCAATAGTTACAGTTCCATTGTCATGGGCCTTGAGCACCTTGTAAGGTCCTTGCCGTGGGAAGGAGAGTTTTGGTATAATGCCCTTCCTCTCCAGGGTGACATAGTCTCCTTCCTTATAGACATGGGGGATCCTCTTCTGGTTCTCCCGGATATTGCTCTTGTGGATGCTCTTCTGCTTCCTCGCTTGGATGGCTTCCCAGTCCACTGGAAAGTTCACCGGCATGAACATGTCTCTGCCAAACACCAACTGTGCTGGGGAGTATCCCAGTGTAGTGTGAATGGCGCTTCTGATAGCATATGCTGCCTTTGTGGTGAATTCTTCGAAGGGGTCCTTTCCGTGGAGGTCCCTCTTCTCCAAGTTAAAGGACAGTAGGCAATCTTTCAGCACCTGGTGAATCCTCTCCAATACTGAATTGGATTGGGGGTTCCAGGCGCCACTTGGTTTTCTTTTCAGTCCCATGTTCTCGCAGAGCTCCTGGAACTCTGCTTTGAACTCACTGCCACCATCGAAACCAATTTCTTTTGGATGCGGATATCTTGCTAGCCATACACTGTCCAGTAATCATTGAGTTTCTGCGGCATTTGGGGAGTCCTTTAGGTGAGCCAGTTCAAACCATCCGGTTACTGGATCCACCATCGTGAGGACATAGATTTGGTAGTCTTTACCATTTTTGTTGTGGACAGTTGCGGGCCCCCAGAGGTCCACATTGACCCTCTGCCATTTGGTAACCTCGGCTGCTTTTTCCGGTAGTAATCCATACTTCTTCCGGCCACTTTTCTTAAACATCTGACACGTGTGACAGTGCTTGCAGAGGTCCTGGACGTCCTTTTGGAGGCCTTTCCAGGTGAAGACTGAGCGTACGCTCTGTTCCATTCTCTTTTCTCCGGGGTGTACGAACATCGTGTGGTACCACTCCATGACTCTTAGTTTGAGTTTGTCAGGGATCAAGATTTTCCCTTCTTTGTGGATTAGACTGTAACCTTCCACCATTTTTGTGGTCAAGTGTTTGTCCTTTTCCAGAGCACTCGGGATTCTCGTGTCCTTCTGTTGGTAGAACTGGATCATGTCGGGGGCAAGTGGGAATGCACTATTGCCCTGGAATTCTTCCGGGAATTTTTTCCCGAGTGGGAATAGTAGTTGCCGGAGGTGCTCTTCCTCATCTGCGTATGTGAGGGGCTTATTTGGTGGTAGCCATTCCACTGTGTCTGCCGGATCTTCGGTTATATCCAGTCTCGACAGTGCGTCTGCTGCATCATTTTCTTTGCCAGCAACGTGTTTCACGATTGGGTGGAACTCCTCCATGAGGAGTCTCCATCGCACCATCCGTTGAGTGGGAATCTGCTGGTATAGGAGATTCAGGTGATCTGTGTGGATTGTTATGTCCTGGCCTCGCAGAATCCCTTCAAATGCCTTTAACCCTTCCACTATACCAAGGAGCTCCTTCTCTCCCACAGTATAGTTGAGTTGTGCTGAATTCAGCTTGCGTGTGTAGAAGCCAAGTGGTTTGCCATCTTGGCATACAGTGGCACCCAATTGTCTGTCGCTGGCATCTGAGTAGAGATGAAATGGTTTCGTAAAATCCGGGAATGCTAGTCTTGCTTCATCTGCTAGCATCCGTTTCGCCTCCATGAAAGCTTTCTGCTCTGCGGGGCCCCAGTACCAGTTCATTTTTCCCTTTTTGCCAGCCAGTTTGTTGAGTGGTGTGAGGATATGGGAGCGGCGCTTCCACATATTGCGATAGAAATTGACCATGCCAAGGAACATCTTCAGTTGTCTGGTGTTCTTGGGCGCCTCCAGGCGCGTCATGGCTTCCAGCTTCTTAGGCTGGGGTTGGATTCCTTCTGTTGTTAGAAGAAATCCCAAATATTCCACCTCTTTCTGCATGAAAAAGGACTTCCGGAGGTTGGCTTGGAAGCCAGCATCATCCAGTCTCTGTAGGACTGTATCAATCTTGTTCAGGTGGTCCTGTTCCGATTCCCCCTCTCGTTGGATAATTAGGATATTGTCTATATACACGAGTACATAGTCCAGGTCCCCTAGTAGGTTCATCATGACCGATTGGAAGATGTCCGGAGCGCATGCAATTCCCATTGCCAATCTCTTGTAGGCATACTTTCCCCAGGGCAAGATTGTGGAGCAAATCTTCTGGCTCTCCTTGCAAATAGAGATGGTATAATAGCACTGAGACAGGTCCAAGGCCGTAGCCGACTTGAATTTCTGTAGGCGCTGGATGGTTTCCCCGATGCGTGGGAGGGGGAAAGGTTTGCCTTGAATTGCTGCATTCATCTTGCGAAAATCGGTGAGCACCCTGATATCTCCAGTTTTCTTAGGCTGGCAGAATGTAGGGGATGCCCATGGTGAGTCATCATCATGGGGCAATTTTTCCAGTACTCCAATATTGCACAGACCATTGATTTCTTTCTTCAGCGCTTGTTCGAACGCATGAGGAACTGAATAGTACCTTTGTCAGACCGGTTGAGCCCCCGGTTGGAGTTCAATGGTTACCAGGTTGATATTCTTGAGGAGTCCCAAGCCTCCTCCGAAGAGTGTTGAGAACTCCTTCAGTGTAGTTTTCAGTGCTTCCTTGGAAGCATCCGTGATTTCCAAGTCATCAACCATAGCGTTGATATCCACCTTGGAGTAATCTGCGTCTAGTATTTTAGACTGCCTCTCCTCTTCTTGCTGGAGGAGTGGGCTTTGAGTGTGGGCAAAGAATACAGCCTCACACTTTTCTGGGTCAGTTAGTTCTCCCACCCCCTTCATGGGAATAGAGTCTCCCTGCCATTCAATTGTTCGGGAGCTGTATTTGATAACCAGTCCCAATTGTGCCATTAGGTTGGACCCGATGATCATATCATAGGGTACCTCCTCATGATGGTGATACTCATCCACTTGGAATGTCCATTTAATGGTCTTAGAGTTTGAAAACTCAATCAGCTTGAGTCCCACTGAAGCCGCAGACTTAGCTCGGAACTTGCCCCCGTATGTATTGTAGGTGACAGTCCTCTGGTCTCGGTTGGTTAGTTGACTTCTGCTGACAAAGTGCCTTAAGATGATGGATTTGGAGCATCCGGAGTCCAATAGCCCCCGGAGCATCCTTCCCCTTCCTTTATGGTTCAGTACTTCCACACAGACATCGGCAAACCGGTTGATTGTGTGTGGTCTGTTGTGGTTGGTACTGGCCATTCAGTTGTGGGACCCCTTTTTCTTGAAGGTCTTCTTGTACTTCTTTCTGTACTCCTTTAGGTCCTTGTTGTCAATGGAGATATCATCGTCGGAGATCCCGGTTTCAGCCTGGGCTGTTGCCAGGACATAGGAGTATTCGTGGTCAGAAAGGTTCTTACCCCAGTTGGGCTTGGGAGCAGCCGACTCGTCGTCAGAGTCTCCCTTTGCCACAAAATGCTCTTTGAGCATGTTGATCATGGCTTGGTCAAACTTGCCTCTCTTGGCGGGGCCACCAGTCAGTTTCCAGCATTTTCCTGCATGGGTTTTCCCACAGGTCTTGCATTGTTGCTTGTTGGTGTCAAGTTGCCTCTTTTTCTTGGGTGATTTCCCGTTTCCTCCTCCAGACGTTGGCTTGGCGCTTTTCTTTGCACTTCCAGCCTGTTTTTCGAGTTCGGCGAGTCGCTGGTGGAGCGCTGCCTCCTTGCGAATGGTAGGTTCAAGGTTCTCCAGTTTGTCAAGTGTGGTATTATAGGGCTGGGCGTATAGATCCCATCCCAGGTCCATCAGTTTAGCCTGTTGTAAAGGCGTCAAATTGGAGTCCAGAATCTCCTGCATTTCAGTCTCGTTGAAGCTGCAGGGTGCCATTCCGATGATCGCTCCACTTTCCCACAGGCATTCTGGTAGATAGCTCTGTAGCTCGGCCATTCGATTGGCCCACGAGCGGATTCCATGCTTGAGGTCGATGCGAGCAGTCCGCATGTAGCGGCGCAGATTGATGTATGCACGTTGGCCGGTGAGGTCATTTCCAAAGATTTTGAGTTTGAGGGCATACATGCACTCCTGGATGATGTCCTTCTGGTACTCCTCCGTTGCGTAGTAGCGTAGGTGTGTTCCTGGCATTCCAGGAGCTTCGGTTCCTTCATCGGGTGAGAAGTTCTTGGCGCCAATGCGCGGGTCCTCTTGGGGTGTCGTTCCTTTGCTCGCTGCAGTGTCTCTCCCCTCCGTCGCATTTATCGTGTTCCTAGTTGGTCCAGTCTTTGCAGTTTCCGGAGTTTTGGTGGGGAGGGGCTTGCCATAGCGACATGCTTCCGTGATCCGTTTTTGCACCAGTTTATCATGGTGGTCTTTGCCCGGAGCGTCTTGGAGATAGGTCCGTGCCAATGTTCTTTGGACAATTGAAAGCGCTTCATTAGTGACAATACGCTGCAATATGGCAATTCTCTGCTTGCCTTTGAGCTTGTCATTGCCAGCAATCTTCCTGTCAAAGTCTCTTTTCCAGATGATGATGAGTTCCGGTCATTCAGTACCATCGAGTACTTTCAAATAGTCACTGAACGCGACTCCTCCATTCTCACTGTCGATGCTCATCTTCACTGTGGTGGCATCCTCTGGCCAATCCTCGCGTGTGAACTTGAAAGGGAACTGTTTGGTCTGTTTGGACGCCATGGTGGGTTAGTTAGTCAGTTTATCAATTTAAGTTCCAATATTTTGTCGCTTCTGTTCATTTTGAAGCTGGAACTGGAAAAAGTGATTTCTCTTCAGTTTGCTTTGAGATCTACTGATTCTAGTGGTTTCTCGTGTTGTACCTGTACTTTCCCCTCCAGCGTGGGTTCTCCACCGCTGGTTTTGGCATTGGTTTTCGTTTTTAGTATAGAGGGGGGAGTTACTCCTCTCTTAACGTCCCGGGATTCAACTCCCGTGGGTTCTCCATTGTTGCTCTTCCCTTAAGCGTACGTTGGGTCGATCCCGCTTACTCATTCCCATGGGGATGGTAGGTCGTGGATTCCGTTATATACCAGTCTGTATATCTTTTATACTGTGGTTGGTTGGCAGTCCTTCTTTGGTCTGTCCTTCCTTTCAGTGTTGGTCTAATGAGTCCAATCCACTTTTATGGGTCACTTTTTCGACACTCATTGTTTGATTTGTTTGTTTGTCGACCATGGTCCTGTCGAGGTCCTTAGGTGTCTCTTTTGTTGCCGTTGCTCCATCTAATGGTGCCAACTGCTACTGGGGTCGGTGTTCCTTAGTGCTGCAGACACTGGTGGTTCCTTATCCCTGTTTTGCTTCTTTGCGCCTCCATTTTTTGGCAGTTCCGGTCTCGGCGGCTTCTCGGCCGGTCGATTGCTTTCCTGCTCATGGTCATCAGCACTCAGCTTGATTTTAAAATCATGCCATACCCCGGGTCTACTAGTGATTAGAGTAGTAGTGATATGCAAATTGTGAGCTCTATTGATTAGTCTATTTGCCATTAGATGCAACAGTATCTGGAATCGGCGATTCCGGAGACTCGCTGATTTGTTCCAGTCCCGAGTATACTCGTGACTGGTTCCGGTGCACGGCAGGCACAAACTGACTTATTGGGTAATGACTCCCAAAGTATCCGGTCCAAGCCATGAATACATTTATCATGACTCACCAAATGCATATTGGGAACAACTTTGCCCCACAGAATGCTGGAAATGTTGTGGTTTGACTCTCCAAATGGCAAACATGAGGGTATTTTTGGTGCAATTCCAGGACACAAACTGACTTATTGGGTAATGACTCCAAAAGTGTCCGGTCCAAGCCATGAATACATTTATCATGACTCATCAAATGCATATTGGGAACAACTTTGTCACACAGAAACCCAGAAATGTTGTGGTTTGACTCTACAAATGGCAAACATGAGGGTATTTTGGGTTAAATTCCAGGGCACAACTTTACTTATTGGGTAATGACTCCAAAAGTACCCGGTCCAAGCCATGAATACCTTTATCATGACTCATCAAATGCATATTGGGAACAACTTTGTCACACAGAATCCCGGAAATGTTGTGGTTTGACTCTCCAAATGGGAAACATGAGGGTATTTTTGGTGCAAATACAGGGCACAAACAGTCTAATTTGGTAATGACTACCAAAGTTTTCGTACCAGGCCATGAATGCATATCACATGACTCATCAAATGCATGTTGGGAACAACTTTTAAATGCATATTGGGAACAACTTTGCCACACACAGTACAGAAAATGTTGTGGTTTGTAGATACAAATGGCACACAAGACAGTACGGTATGTTAGGTGCAGTCTATGAGATTCTACAGGTGACTAGAGGATTGAAATACATAACCTTAGTGTTATCAAAAGTTTCCCTTTTGAAAAAATTATGGCGCGGGAGGTGTGGCTTGCACAGGTACGTGATCTACTTCTAAAAATATATAAGGGCGCGCCCAAGCCAGACAACACACAGAAGAAGTTAGGGCAAGCATCATAGTACAGAACCCACGGAAAAACTCTACACACAAAACATCGTACACATACTACACGAAACACCGTACACACACACACACACACACACACACACGCACACACACACAAAAATTTAAAAACCATACACACAGAAACACTGTACACGCACAAGAAAGAACCCAAAAAAATTATTAGTACACACACAAAACCGCACAAAAAGAAACACATGATTCTTGATCCACACCATATTCAGAAAATAAAAGAAAAAAATATGAATGCTATCGGAAAGACACGAGGAAGCAAGAAATCAGAGGGGAAGACCCTTCGAAACAACAAAACCATCCGGCCCGGTGATCATCAAAATACAGGGGACAACAACGGTAAGAAAAGAAGAGTTAAAACAAACACAGCAATTACTAACAAAGTGTGTAACAGTAATACCACAACTAGTATGAACGCAACGAAGGGCAACAGTAAAAGAAATGGTAGCGACAACACAATTTCTACTACTACAAACATAGAAGAACACAACACCATCAACCAGAGTAACAAAGCAGCACTGAGCATTACCAACACAACCACCACTACAGTAATGAACCAACAGAAAGAAGGAACAATGTGGTAGAGAAAAAATCCCACGGACAATGCTGCGATTTAGAGGATGTTGCGGAACGTGTCATGAAAAAAATCCAATATGACATATTGGCACAGGAAGTGGCAAAACACTTACGGCAACAAGAGAGGGAACCACATATAGGGGTGGGAAAGGTAGTAATGGTACATAAACAAACGGAGGCAACCATGCAGGGAGAGGGGAGTTACAATGCCGGTGACACAAGAGAACGAGCAATAAGTACAATTACAGACAAATATGGGCTTATAACAGACAACGATATGCTTGAGGCTTTGAGTGATATGACTGAAACAGTGGACAAGTAGCTAAGAGATTACATCAAAAAACATTGGTACCACAACATGAAGTTCCCTATCCGTGACGAGGTAATGGCGCATGTAATACAAAAGGCTGTTAAATCAAATGCGGTTATGAAGCCACCAAATATTCCAATGGCGTCATTCTGTTCCTTTTATAGGAAACAAGTAGGGACAGTACTGACTGCATTGAGGCACAACTCACAAACATTAGCGAGAGAAAACTGGATAGGTAAATACAGGTTGGGGAATTGGTTGTTGAAATTAGGAATTTTGGAATCTATTTTTGGTCCGACAACACTAACATGCTGCCCGTTGATACTGATGATACTTCTGTACAGCCGATTACAGCAAAGGTCGAGTTCCTATCACCTTCCCTGGTACTGTTGCAGTTATTCAAGACACAGAAAATGAGGACGCAGGTATTTTAAACCCTCAATACAGGAAATACAATGACGCGGAAAATGAAGATTTTTATTATTTGGTTACAAGAATCATGTCGGCAATCAATCCGACAAAATCCAATTTCAAACAACGGAAGGAGAAGCACTTGCTGAGTGATATATTTTCTGTAGCGGATGAAGCATTTGCATTGATAGTGATCTACAATGAGCATCATGTATGGGTGAACCAGCAGCGGCGAAAGGGTGATGCCACGATTCCGCGACAAAAAAAAATGCTGCGATTCAGACAGTGGAAGCGGAAATGGATGGATGGAGGAAGGACGAGAGTTATTCAGTGATTTGTGCGACGAAATTGGCAAGATGCAAAAACATCCAGAAACAGGAAGGGAATTGGAAGAAATGATGAGGGAGAGATTAAGGAACAAAAGTTTGACAGATTACACCAACAATAAGCATTGCGATGCAAATATTACTAGTAGCAGCTCCACTAGTTGTAGTGAACCAAAAAAGAAAAAGAAAAGGAACGTCTATATTGATCCGGAAATAACAGCATCGATGAATGCCAGTTTATCTATTGGTGAACCAATGTAGAAAATAAAGTACATACATAATACAAAAATACTACTAATTATGAACTTAATATTGAGAATATTAGAAATAATGGAGGATTCATAATACGTTGCAATAGGAATAAATCAAGCATAATAGAATCTACATTTTAAAAAGGGAATATTGTAGTTGAGAAATAGAATTCACAATTAGGAGAGCAGAATCGAATTGTTATTTGGTAGATTAATAATTTGGAATTAATACTGACTCAAGATTTCTTTTTTATTCGTGAATAGAAGTAAGTGTTGTTGGTACAGAATAATAATTGGGTTATGCTAGAGACTGAAATAAATTATTTTTATTCGAGAGTAGTGTTGTAACTCTAAAATCGACCAAAGGTATATGATGTTAAAATTTAAAGAGATGTGAGCTCAGAGAGTTGCTCTTATTTTTACTGTATTGGGGCTCTCTGCTGTATTTTACATGGTAGAGATCTTCCCCGGTCTTTTCACTAGTATGGGTTTCATCGTACCGATACTGCTGTTGCTGTTGCTGTATTAGCGTCATGTCGGTCTTACTGTATTGGTCATTCTGTTGGTATTCATCATTTGTGAGGTTAAGTATTTTATCCGATGGGGCGTATGCTTGTTCGTTGTATTTAAGATAGATGAGGAGGCCCATTCGGAATCGGTACTGGTTTTCTTGATTGCAATAAGTAATTTCCTCACGGGATATCAAGTGTGTTCTTTTGAACATACTTAAGGATTGCAAGTGTTCACTTATTGGTCAGGTCTTTGGATATGTCTTGTTTCTAACCGATTAACCCCTTTTGTTTGTAGTCCTAATTGATATCATTTTACCACTTAGGGATTTCATGTAATGGAGGTGCGTTTGATTCTAAGCTTTGGAATATTCGTATCTCGTATCGTGTTCCCGCACCTCGGTCGTTTCGTTTTTGTTTTGTTGGCTTTTCCAATCGAATTTGATGCCGACAAGAAGTCCGTATTTTTCGCCGACAACACACCCCTTGATCCAATACTCTACTATTGTGGTATTGGATTACTGTCGGAGTATATCATCTTGAGTTGTATCGATTGATAGATCGAACGTTCGGATCGAATCGTATCGTATCGTTGAATCGACAGATGACAACGTTTGATCCGCAGAATAGGATCACCAAATTGCAAATGATTGAATGATTTAACCTGCATAGTGTCCCATAATGTATCTTGCGTGTCGGGCGTGCAAGATCCATCCCAATGGTTTGGTGAGATCATCAGTAGGGTTGATAACTCCAGGAATATGAATCATCTTGATTTCGCCATTTTCTTTCCATGCTTGAATAGCAAAGAACCTGATTTCGATATGCCTGGTTCTTTCAGTTGACTTCTGGGCATTTATGATTTCAATTGCTGATGCATTGTCTTCATAGATCGGTGTTGGACCAACTTGGACAAATCCTAATTCCTTGAGTATGGACCTGAGGTATCTGGCTGTTTTGGCTGCTGTTAATGCAGCGATGAATTCTGCTTCCGTAGAGCTTTGAGCAGTAAGTGACTGAGCCTTGGACCTGTAAACAATTGCTCCACCAGCATAAGTGAAAACATACCCTGTGGTGGACCTGCAATGTTTTGGATCATTTCCATATGCCGCGTCAACAAAACACATCAGTTTGGCTTGCTTGATGTCCTCAAGGAATTTTGGGAGTGACACATCTTGGACTACATCGATGTATGGTTCTCCTGATGGTAAAGATGGCTCAGCATTTGGTCTGTAGAACCTAATACCCCAAGATCTGGTTGTTCTGAGGTATCGAGCTATGTTCTTCAGACTGGAATAGTGGAATGCAGTGGGATTGGAACTGTATTTTGACATCAGGGTCACTGCGTAGCCATTGTCTGGTTGACAGCTCACATATGCGAAAATCATTTCCCCTAAGAGTGTCCTGTAGGAGAAGCCAGATGTGGATTGCAATTCAGCACGTTCCTTGGTGCCTTCTAATGGTCCATCCGTATGTGATTGAAGTTGACTCAGCACTTCAGTTGATAAAGGCGCTGATGGCTTAGAATGAGGTTTCATCTTGGAATCAGTTTCCCAACCATGGGATGTCATAATTCTGTCAATGTTATTTGCACAGGACAGTTCAATGTAGTCAGCTGTCTGTTTGACATCCATTTCATTGAAGTCTTCAAGCAATCCCATTTTTGTGAAGGGGATTACATCTTCTTTAGGTAGCTTCAGTTTTGCGCCAATGATGTCATAGATCTTGTCAGATATGGATTCGGATGTGCAAGCCAGTGCAAAATCGTCAACTTGTCTCAGCATGTAGACTGTTTCACCTTCAAAAAATGTCGTGTAGATTGTTCTGTCATGTGTGGTGGTCTTGAAGTTGAGATCAGGGCCTTTCAAAATCTTGTTGATGTGGGTTTCCCATAATCTACCTGATTCCGGATGGCCTTGAAGTGCGCGGAGGACAGGAAGTACCAATCGTCTGTCTATATCTCTGCCATGCTTGTGTCTGTACCATTCTGCATATGCATCATCAATAGTCATGTATGTTTGGGCCCTGGAGAATATAGGCGTCAGCAGCATCTCCACCATAGATTTTGAGATTGAGGCTGGCTGCAATGGCAAAGAACAATCGTTGGATGGGGTGTTCAACACATGATGAGTATGACATGGCAATAGCGTGCAAGGTTGGAGCTGCATATTTGCTTCCATTGCAACATTGCCTGGCTCTACGTACACCATTCCTTTTGACACTGTATTGCCAATGGGGTCTGAGAATAATAGCTTCTGGATCCTTAGGGTATTGAATGGGTGATCCAAACATTTCCAAGTCTTCAAACTGATCAAGTTGTTTTCGTTCGCCAGCTTCCCATTCAGCCCATGTGGATAATGACTTGAGATTCCTTCGAGTAAAGTGTCCGAGTGCTTGTTCTTCAGGTGTAGTTGCTTTGGAATTGATGGCCTTGATTAAGAGTTCAATTTCTTCAGTTGGTAGTGAATCTGCATCTAGTGGTAGTTCATGGTTGCCTGGTTTGTGAAGCTTGGTGATGGCTTGAAGGGATGCAATATCAATTGTGGGTATGACAACATCCATGTCATCCTCAGTTGGTGCCAAGTGTTTCTGGATGGATGCATGGAGTGTTTCAGTGCTATTGACCTGGTTGATTCTGGATTGGATGATATTCTTGTATTTGTTGCCAATTTTCTTGATAGCCTTGATGGAGGAAATCCGGTCCAAAAACGGTGGATCTTCTTCGTCAGTAGGTTCCTTCCAAGACGTATTTGGAGCGAATAGTCCATATTCATTCGAGTGCTTCCTGGCTTCTTTCATAGACAATTTGGCTTCAAGTGCAAAGGTAATGGGTGTATCTATTGAATCCCTCACCCCTCGAGCGTGGGATTTATGCAAGGCTGTGGTAACATCAGCAGCAGAAAACACACGGTTGTGATTGATAGATACAATATAAGCCCCTTGTAACTTGGAGAGAGATATCTTATGGGAGGAGAAAAGCTTGGATGCAGGACTGTTGGGAAGGATATCGGTGACATACGCTCTGCCAAGTAGGGAATCATTTGCATATTGAAGACCAAATGCTTGATCAGCACAAGAGCGTGAAACAGTGAGCCTGAGATTGGTGAGATCTGCAAATGGTGAGATGGAGAATTGAAAATCACGGGACGACACCTCATTTGGCTCCGGTGGGAGAGGAACGTTGTCATCGGTCCTGAGCAGGTGCTTGACATTTGTTGGGAGGTCTGCCAGGGGTAAGTCATTCATGCCTTCATCAAACCTAACATGAGTGGCTATCTTGACTCTGTGCGTTTCAGTATCATACCACAGGATGTTTCGGGTAGTGTAGGGTACAAAACCTAGAAATATGCCTTTTCTGGCGTTGGGTTTGAGCTTGATTGATCTCTTGCCTGGAGGTCGTACCCAAACTCTGCAACCAAAGGTTCGGAAATCAGCAAGATTTTCCTATGGTCAGTTGTCAATTCCAATGGTGAATGCTGCTGGTTGCCTTCAGGGAAGGCATTTGACAACCGAAGGGCATGATAGAAAGCAAAAGGCCAGAACTTGATGGGCAAATTTGCACCACTGAGCATGGTTCGCATTGAATTAGCCAAAGTTCGATGTGCTCTTTCAACTGTACCATTCTGGTGAGAAGCATCAGCCCCAGTTGGGAGAATGGAGTATCCAAAAGCAGAGAAGAGGTTTCTGATGTCAGGGTTGTGATATAGTTCTCCACCTTGATCAACTGAAACATACTTGTTTGCACAAGTTGGGATGTTCTGAGAGAAGAAATGTTCCAGCCAATGAAGTGGTGCTGCTTTGGAGATGTGGGTATCACCATATTTCATACCGGTATAGTGGTCTGTGATGAGAATCCAAGCTGTCTCACCATGTATGCCTTCATAGTCAGACTTTTGTTTGCTGTTGGAGGATCTGGCACCGGAGAATGCAAAGTCAATAGACAAACCCTGAAAAGGTTGTGTAGCTTTTCTTGTGGAATGTGAGCCTGCAGGCGTCTTTGTTTGCTTACATTGAATGCAAGTGGGACATTGATCAAGAATACTTGTTTGACGCTTGAACTTTGGTACTCCAAGGATGTGTTTATGAGCTTGATATAGGAAGTCATTGCATGGGTGTCCTAATCTTTGGTGCCGAAGAAGTTTCGATGTCTTGGCTTTGATGGCTTGAATGGGGATCTGTTTGTCCACAATATTGGTGAAGAACAATTTTGCATCAAACTTTGGCATGTCACTGGTATCAGGCTGAGCTTGAGCTGCTTCTGTGCAGGTTTGCAGTGTGACAAGATTCGTGTATACATCATACCTATAGTTGCTAATGGCTTCTGTGGAGGCCAGTTCACAAGCTTCCTTGAACTGCATGTCATTCGCTAAGGCATAGGCTGAGGATGTTGCACAACTAGCGTATGGGGATGCAAGATCAATGTCTGGAATCAGTATGGGATATGTGTAGCATTGACCATCAATGATACTTCCATGTAGGACAACACTTTTGGCAGTGCTCTGCTTGTGATGACAAATAATGGTGAGGTTTCCATTTTGTTGAATAGATGAGTCAAGGTTGTCATTGAAGACTTTGTGAATAGACTGCCCACTGAACTGATGCCTCACGCGAGATGTCATTCCACAAAGATCATTTTCGCTCAGCAATGTTGTTGACAGGGAGGGAGAATAGTAGAAGAAGACTTTGAGGTACCCTATGTGATTGGGGGCTGGTATATGCACATATCCTGATCCTTCAGGAATACAGGTGGCTACCTTTCCTCCAATTGCTGCGGTGAGCCTGACTGGGCATTTTCTCAGCTTGCTGTAAGGTTTGTAACCATGCAGGATATGCTTTAGGTCTGTGCAGGAAACTTTGGTTTAGGTTTGTGCAGGAAACTTTGGCACCGGTGTCAATCTGAGGAGCTCTAATGCAATGTTGGAAGTAGGCTGTAGCTGCAACAGGGTCTGGTGGGACCAGGGATTGCACGTTGTTGGTATCAACCGAGGTAGGGTTGTCTCTGTCAAAGTTGGGATCCCCATTGGTTTCCAGGTGTGACTCCAATGTAGGGGTCGTAGCCTCAAGTGATTCCATATCACAGTAGACATCAATTGGGATTGAAGGCTGGAGGCTGTCCCTAGGAAGGAGATTGACAGCACCAATTTTGACAGATTCGTAGGAGCTGACACTGCTGGAGTCCAAGGAAGGGCATAAGCTTTTCGCTTGAGGGGCTGTGACGTCGTCAAATCCTTGAGGATCATCTTGAGGTGATGTCATAGGGCTGCAAGAAAGACTGTTTATTCTTGGCCCTGGCAAAAATTGTGGCCTTCTACTGCATCATTTGGGGAAGCCTCATCTTGATCTTCATTTCCAATGTTGATCTGAGAGATTTGTTGAGTAGAATCCAAGAGCTGTTGGGTTTCTCTATTGCATTTGCTTAGAAAAACAGCTGTGGCAATCCTATGTTTCTTCAAGGACTCAACATCTTGTAAGGCAGGACAATTATCAAAACTATGACCGGAAGTGTGACAGACAATGCATTTTCTGGAGGTGTCAAAAAGACTGGGCTGCTTGTTAAAAGCAGTGATGGCATTGCAATATGCTTGATGGAGGAATTGATTGTCAGATTCTTCATCCAACTCGGGGTATCCAAGAGAATCAATCAGGCTGATTGAGTGAGAAGTCAAAGTGGAAGGTGTTCTAACACTATTGTTGCCAGCGCGCTTCTGAAATGTATCATTGCGATGGGGACCTGGTCTGGTGCCTGTGACGGTCAGTTGCTTGGACAGACTTGGTTTGGAGATTTTGTCCTTGTACTTCTTTTCAGCCTTTATCTCTTGCTCATATGTTTGCAGGGTTTGTAGGAGCCTGCCTGCTTTGTATTTGTCCCGTTTGAATTGGTCGTCTGAGTTGCGTTCATCTTCTGTTTTCTCAAATAGTTCATGACAGAGGGTGGTTCCTGCAATGAGATTGCTAACTTCTTCTGTTGAGCTTATGGTGCCGGGTTGATTCTGGAGGAAGACTCTAAGTCTCAAGTAATCCTTGTATCTGAAGTAATATTCTTCAAGTGATTCACCCACGTCTTGGTTTGGAGGATTCCGGACCATTCTGGCTGCATTGGATGGTCTCTTTGAGTTGGGATGTGTCTGAGCAATGACTGTGTACAGAGCTTCGTAACCTTGTCCCCCTTCAAAGCTTTGAATTGTGGACTTCATTCTATCACATGCGTCAGGGATGATCTTATCGGTTCTGAGTGCAGTGTAGATGAGGTTACCCCATTCGTGAATTGCCAATTCATATCTCGCAGGTAGATCATGTGGTAGACCATCACCAATTGTAAATCCTCTAAGGTGGTCAGCTTCGCGCCTGTAGAGGTAGTAAGAGTGGATGTAAATATGGTGTTGCTGTGCATGTGCAGTAATTTCTCTGTACCATTTCCTGACCTGAGGGTGGGTTGCATCCTTTAGTTGTGGAAATCCTGAGAGAAATAGTTTATCTCTAGCGGCTTCCTTGGACTTGTCAGAGGCTCTGGTTAGATCAAAACAGTCACCACTTCTAGTGATCAGGCGCTGGTCATTTCTACCACTGCCTAGGTTGTGTAGGTAGTAGTTTTGCCTGACAATTGTTTCATTTCCCGATGAGTCGGTGTAGGTGATTGGGAAGTCTTTCATATCATCTCTGGTGAGGAATTCGTCTTTTCTATAGTATCGCTCCTTAACTGGTGGGGGTAAGGTTGCTGGATTCCATGGTAAGTCGAGCGTCGCTGGGTGGTTGGCACCAGCATTGTTGTTGTTGTTGTTGCCATTGTTGACCAATTGCTGGAGTAAGGTGGTCAATTGTTGCATGTCAGTGCCTGCTGCCGTGGGCACTGGGGTTGGAGCTGTGGCATCTTCATCATTGGCATCTGCTTCAGGGAAGCTGTAGATTTTTGTGTCGTAGACTTCTTCAAAATGTACTGCATCCCAATTTGATTTGAAGCCCCAGTGTGTTGCCCTGATCTCTATGAGGAGAGTTTCTTGTCCTTGTGCGATGGCTAGTGCTCCTGCCTTGTCCATTGAGTGTTTGTTTTGGATTCTCTTCGGCGTTTTGTCCGGAGCAACATACCAGAGGCAAGCGTCTGCGAAAAGGGTGGATATGTGTCCCTTATTGATCTCAGTTTGTTCCTTGGGGGGGATGATATCCATGATTGCATTTACAATAATTTCCTTGAGCATGGTTACAGGATCCGGAGCAAGCGTCTTGGGTCCTTTGCTGTTGGCATCATCTGTGAGGAACAGGCCAGCAGTGTCTTCTAGAGCATGGTAGAATGAGTCGTTGAGGGCCTCATGTTTGTGGGCATTGCCTTTGGTGTTGAATGTCCCAAATCGGATTGCAATGTCCTGGATTTGATTCCAGTCAAATGGAGGTGCAGGCGGCATGATTTAGAGATTGTCGTCGTCGTTCCGGCATGCAGTTGTCGTAATCGTTGATCGGCCTTGGATGTGTATCACAGAGGATTAGATCGAAGTCGTCGTCCGTTGTAAATGTAATCGTTCGATCGGCGATGTCGTTGACGTCGGCGTTCGTTCTTGCGATCGAAACGACGATGTGTATTACAGAAGGAGATTCTTGGTAGAATGTTCTGGATATACACCCCTTCCTAATTGTCGAAGATGCGATGTAATTAACCGGCGATATCGGAGGGATCGTTCAATCGTAGTCGTCGAAACGAAATGGACTAACCGGTAATCGTCGATCGTCGTCCTTATATGTGTATTACAGAAGGAGATTCTTGGTAGAACGTTCTGCATGTACACCCCTTGATACGTACGCTTCTTGGTCGTGTATTGCAGAAGAAGATTCTTGGTAGAAGGATCTGTAGATACACCCCTTGATACGCGAGTAAGGAGGAGAAGAGAGAAGGAAAGAGAGGCGGGGGGAGGTCTATTGATACAGCCTGGCGATGCGAGTCCCGTACCAAGTATACTCTGGCTGTAACCGACAGTGGAGGTGCTGTATGGGGCGGAGATAGGTAGCTTAAGGTATCCAGTTGTTAGTGGAAGGTATAAGGGCTCTATAACCTGTTGTAACTCTAAAATCGACCAAAGGTATATGATGTTAAAATTTAAAGAGATGTGAGCTCAGAGAGTTGCTCTTATTTTTACTGTATCGGGGCTCTCTGCTGTATTTTACATGGTAGAGATCTTCCCCGGTCTTTTCACTAGTGTGGGTTTCATCGTACTGATACTGCTGTTGCTGTTGCTGTATTAGCGTCATGTCGGTCTTACTGTATTGGTCATTCTGTTGGTATTCGTCATTTGTGAGGTTAAGTATTTTATCCGATGGGGCGTATGCTTGTTCGTTGTATTTAAGATAGATGAGGAGGCCCATTTGGAATCGGTACTGGTTTTCTTGATTGCAATAAGTAATTTCCTCACGGGATATCAAGTGTGTTCTTTTGACCATACTTAAGGATTGCACGTGTTCACTTATTGGTCAGGTCTTTGGATATGTCTTGTTTCTAACCAATTAACCCCTTTTGTTTGTAGTCCTAATTGATATCGTTTTACCACTTAGGGATTTCATGTAATGGAGGTGTGTTTGATTCTAAGCTTTGGAATATTCATATCTTGTATCGTGTTCCCACACCTCGGTCGTTTCGTTTTCGTTTTGTCGGCTTTTCCAATCGAATTTGATGCCGACAAGAAGTCCGTATTTTTCGCCGACAACAAGTAGAGTAATGTGCATCACGCGCACAGAAATAGAGCTGAGTTTATTTATAGCCCGCCATTGGTTGCAATGTACGTAGCCAATTTCAGGGTGTCTAGAAATATTGCCGGGTAAAAACCACGCACAAAATTTGTGCGCGAGAAGTAAATTTGAACCCCGCGAAACAGTTCTCGGACGTAGTACTGGCTCTGTATTAACCAATCATTGGAGTGCTGTATCTTGAGTTTAAGCCCATTGGCAGCACCCCATACTTGTTTTTCATGAAGTGCCGGATATTTTGCACCAATTGCGCTAATGTAATCCTCCATTTCTTCTTTGTTTGGAAGTACAATCCTTGCCTTCAGATGGTTCTGTAATACACACAAAAGAACTTTCCGCGAAAACTTAACCCATTTGTACATGACAATAGATGTAAGTCCAAAAGCCATTAAGGAGATTCTTGCAACAGATCCTCTTGTGCGAAACCAAAAAAGGACTAACCCAAGACAACATGTTGCATTTGCCTCTTGTTTTCTTCCTTTTGGTACTCCATTCTTTGTTAAGGTTAGCTTGCGGATACGCTTGGCTTTTTAATCAATCATGTAAATATTGAATACCAGTTGGAAGAGGTCTAGGAGATTGCAAAAGACCTTGTGGTCTACACCGCAGCAGTTGAGAAGAGCATGTTTGTTGTCAGAGTTGAAAAGGTAAATGAAGGCAGATTGACAGTGCCAGTGAAGGGCTATTCTTGGTGTTCTTCTATCTTTTAGACGCTTTCCATCAGAAGAATCTTCATCTTCAGAATCGCCATCGTCTATCATACAGAAGATGAAAATGAACTCAAGTGCTGCCATGATAGTGGAATTTTGCTTTGGGCGGTTGAGTGGATCAAGGAGTAATATGATTGTTAAGAGGAGGGTGAGGACAACAAGAAGGATAGATCGATCGGAAAAGAGGGAAATTAACATTGAAAATTTCAAATTACACTGACAAAATTACTATGAAGGAGAAATATACCTTGTTTAGTCCGTGTGTACCTTTTTTAGTCAGAGAAAGAAGAGGGAGATACCAATTTTTCATCGTTTGTATGATAGGCATGGCCAAATTCCTTATTCCAAAAATGAACATGAATATGGGAAGATTTTTTTGGGCACAGATATCTGTGTATGTTGGTTTTCATTCCCGAATACACACATCCATGCCATGTTTGTAATGATAACACACATATTCTGTGTTTTCGGGAATGACCCATTCAATAGAGTGATCTTAGGGCGGGATTAGATAGCAAAAAGCAACACCAGAAAACAAGAAGTTTGCATAGTACCGTACATACGAGTATGTGTGTTAATGACAAAGAGACAAAGTAGGCCTACGTAGAATTTGTACCAGCCCCAAATGTTCAATATAACACTCATGATCTAAATTGGTCTCATGACTGATTCGCACCTTTTTCGACGACGTTTTTTCTCTCTTAACGGGTAGGAACGAACCTCTATTGCTGTCGAATCTCTATTGCTTGCATTACACTGTCACTTCTTTGCTTCCTACTCCATCTAATTGCAACTGCCTTAACAGCACTGAATAACATATAACAAAAAACATTAACCTAATTGAATTACACTGTAGCGTCGCTTATTATTGCCCCGTGCGCGCGGGGAGGGGGGTCCTTGTTCCACGGCGTTGTCGATTCGTGTCATCAATTGTCAATTCGTCGTGTTGCTGTTCTTTGTTGAAGCTCCTCCTCTTTTCTTCTAAACTGCTAGGCCAATCGATTTGCAACTTGCTTGTTGGTCTTGTTTTTCTTGGTGTAAGGAAGGGAATGCCAAGTAGCGGGTCGATTTAATGCTTTGGTTAAGGAATGGTTTGGTTGAGACCACTTGGTATTGTGATGGGTGTGGTAATGGAGTTTTTTCCAATTTTTCAGGATTTTCTTGACCGTAAGAATCATAAAGTTGGAAGGGGTTCCGGCGCGCGCAACCCCTGCAAATTGGGTATCTATGGAAAGCTCTTGCTCTTGCCAATTCTGACGCGGTGATTACTTTGGTTGACAAGTTCCAGCTGGAGAGAAAGATCAATAAGACTAACAGGACCCAAATCAATGGGTGTAGGAGGGGGTCGAAAAAAAAGTGTCTCAAAATGGCCACCCTACGAGTATAGGTGTGAATGGGGGTGACCGTTTTGAGACAGCTTTTTTTCCCCTTGTACACCCATTGATTTGGGTTCTATTAGTCTTATTGGTATAACACTCCAGCTGGAACTTCCTGGCTACTAAAGTTATCATCACGCCAGAAAAGGCAAGAGCAAGAGCTATCCATATATACCCAATTTGCTGGGGTTGTGCGCGCGGGAACCCCTTCGAACTTTATGATTCTTTCAGCCAAGAAAATTGTGAAGAAAAAAAAACTCCATTAAAACACCCATCACACTACTACCAGGCAAGTGGTCTCAACCAAACCATTCCTTAACCGTAGCATTAGAGGCGCCCGCTACTTGGGGTTCCCTTCCTTATACCAAGTACAAGGAGCCCCCAAGTTACGGATTGATCAACCAAACACTTTAGGAGAAAAAAACTTCAACAACAGCAACACCGAATTGTCGTCACGACAAAAATCCACGTCAAATGGCGTCGTCGCCGCCGTTGCCACCGTCGAAGCGCGCGGGCAACAAGAACAAGCAAGGGTCGTTAGCTACAGTGTGATTCAATTAGTTTAATGGTGTTATTTATTTGTTATTCAGTGCTGTTAAAGTAGTTGCAATTAGATGGAGTAGGAAGGAAAGAAGTGAGGACACGTTCAAGTTTTGCAATAGAGGTTCGCATTCGCAATAGAGGTTCGAAATGGTACGGTAATAAAGAGAGAAAAAACGGAAATTTCGATCAAAATAATCAGTCATGAGACCAATTCCGATCATGAGTGTTATGTTTGTGGTATTCCAACGCTCACGATTGAAATTACCCACGATTGGAGAAAATCTGAAATACAATGCCACGCAAGCCGGTCTTCAATATTGAAGACTGGATGAAGAACATATCCAAATTCTCTATGTGCAATGTACGTTGAATTTCCATTCAACGCCTTTTTACTGTTACAAGCTTTCTCAACGGCTCCTCGGAGTAGTTGACAAAGCTAGCTTACAATCTTAGTTTTTAACCAATACATAAACCTTATTTTAGTACCTTTTTCTAGAGGCACACGACACTGTTTAAACAGTCGAATAACTGCTTCGATCTTATTACTACCGGTAAAGACTACTTCAACTACACGAACAAAAATCACCACTACAACTAACAAACAACTGATCCTGAAGATTGTCCAGTAACAAGAGAAAACAATGTCTTACTCCATCATTCCCTTCAAGTATGACTTTGATCAAGAGTCTATCGACAAAGTGGAATTCAAGAACACCCAAGAAGTCAATGGAGTTCAAGAAGTTACCAAGATCAAGATTCCCTTGATTACTGCAGGATCAACCAAACTACAAATCCTTTTTACCATCAATGAGTTCATCCGATCCAAGAAGATGCTCAACCTAACCACAGGACCAAGAATCTATGATAAGTTCGTAGATCTCCTCAGAGACTACACCGACAGTAGCTGGTGGAATAGCTATGTATCAACCAACGTTCCACAGAGAACTGTGGATAACTTCCAAGTCACAGTGGAAGAATTTGTCAACTACAAGTTCGACAACAACCTTGACGCCTACCAGAATCACAGGAGATTCCTTACCAACATCAAGAAGACAACCACCATGACAGTACACCAATTTGTCGCACAAGTCAACTTCCACAATCATGTTATCCTCCCACTACTTCCGGGACACCCACCAGAAGATGCAGAGATCAAGGAAAGAGAGTTCAAGAATCTAATCTTTGAATCGATGCCTGAGGATTGGAAACACACCTACCAACAACACCACTCTCCTCATAGAGATTCCCTCTCTGAAATGATGATGAGGTTTGAAAGGTATCAATATGCACAAAACCGAAAGAAGAAATCATCAGATAACCCATCTCAAAACACCAACAACAGCAACAACAATGCCAACAACAATCATAACAGCCGCAATGGAAACAACAATCGCAACAATCGAAATAATTGCAACAACCGCAATCAGAATAACAACAACAACAACAATAACCAACGCAACAACAACAACAACAACAACAACCAACGCAACAACCAACGCAACAACAAAGGGCCGACTAGGATCTCCAATGACTCACCATGTCCTATCCATCCTGGTACCAATCATACTTGGGGTCAATGCTACACCAACAAGTATGGCGCAAACTCCAATCAGTCCAATAACAACAGAGACAACACCGACTCGCATGTGAATGATCGCAGCAATTCCAACAACAGCAATCAATCCACTACTTCCTCTTCACATGGCAGTAACTACCATGAACCAGAACAACACATGTGTGTCTTTATCAACGAACCAGAAGAAACAACCATACCTGCAGCCCCTTGGCCGGATCTCTTCCATGTAGATATGGAAATAGATGAAGAATACTACAACTCGGATCTTCAAAGATTTCCCTCTGAAAAGACCGATTCCGGCAACAACAAGCAAGCGGTTGCTCCCAGCAACACAGATGTCGACCTTGCTCCAACCACAGTAAGTGTCTGCAACTCAATCAATGGATCCCTTGGAAAGTACTACTTGAAAACCCTCTTCGATTCCGGATCTACCAACAACCTCATAGTGGAATCAGCACTTCCCTCTGGAATCAAGAAGTATCTCTTAGACCAACCAATCCAAATGCAAACAACAAATGGCAAAACCACTTGCAACCACTATGTAACCTTGGAGAACACCATATTTCCAGAACTATCCTACTCGATGAAAGTCCTACAAATCAAATGCTTTGTAGTCTCTCAGAACATCAACTACCATCTCCTCATTGGAAGGAAGACCATGAGAGACCTCCGAATGAAGATGGACTTCGAAACTTGCACCATCGAATGGTATGAGAAGACCATGGACTTCCACCCTCGAAGCTACTTTGGCAACAAGTCCTTGCTCCACAAGGTCATGTCTGCAGAACCACATGCCATTGCAGAAAAATACTCCAACCAGTCTATCCAACAATCGTATGTGGATGGAACCACCAAGTATGAGAAAACTGACCTCCACAAGCTAGTCACCGAACAAAACCATCTCTCCTACCATGAGAAACAAGCCTTGTTACTAATACTCCTCCAAAATGAAGAACATTTCGGAAGGCTTGAATGACAAGGAATTAGGCATTTTCCCTAATCAAACCTTCCACATTGATCTCCAAGAAGGCACAACTCCGTATCATGTGAAACAACCGTATTCTATTCCACTGCACCAACAAGAATCAGTGAAGAAAGAAATCGATCGACAAGTGAAACTTGGTATCCTCGAACGATGCTATGCAACTGAATGGGGAATGCCAACCTTTGTAGTGCCAAAACCAGATGGCTCTTGTCGACTTATCAGTAACTTCAGAGAACTCAATAAAGTCACCAAGAAACTTCACTATCCGCTTCCAAAGCTCCAAGATATCTTCCACAGAAGAAGAGGCTTCAAATATGTCACCCTTATCGATGTCAGCATGCAGTTCCACACCTTCAAACTTGATGAAGCCTCCACCTGGCTTTGTGTCCTTGTTACTCCGTTCGGAAAGTTTAGACTGCTCCGATTGCCAATGGGCTTCCTTAACTCTCCAAGTTGGGCCCAAGGCTGTATGGAACAAATGCTCCTACACTTGAAGGACATTGAAGTATATATCGACGACATTGGTATCTTCTCAGATACTCTCGAATCCCATTGTAAATCAGTCTCTTCTGTCCTGTCCTTACTGAAGTCCCACAACTTCTCTGTCAAGCCCTCCAAGTGCCACTGGGTTCAATCGCAAGCACCCTGGCTTGGCCACATTATCTCTCGTGATGGTATTAGACCAAATCCAAACAAGATTTCTCCTATCCTGAAACTTGCTTTTCCCTCAACAACAACCCAACTTCGATCCTTTGTTGGGATGATTAACTTCTATCGGAACTTCTATCCCAAACGCGCTGAAGTCCTTGCACCCCTTACTGACCTCTCTGGAAGAGCCAAAGGCAAAATCACTCCAACTCCAGAACTCATTCAAGCTTTCAACCAAGCCAAGTCCCTCATTGCCAACGATATCCTTCTTGCCTTTCCTGATCCAAACAAGCCCTTCCATGTCTATAGTGATGCTTCTGATTACCAACTCGGAGCTGACATCCGCCAAGATGGCAGAATCATCCTTTGCTTCTCCAGAAAACTCAATTCGGCTCAACGGAAATACCCAACGGTCGATAAAGAGATGCTCTGTATTGTAGAAGTCTTCAAAGAATTTCGAAACATTCTTTGGGGTGCTGAAATCATCGTATGGACAGACCACATCAATCTCACCCGACAAAACCTCAGAAGCCATCGAATTATGACTTGGCGCATGCTCCTTAAAGAATTTTCCCCAGTATTCAAGTACATCAAAGGCAAAGACAATGTCATTGCTGATGCCCTCTCAAGGTTCCCGCTCCAGCAAGACACTCCCGAGAAGAAGAAGGAGTTCTTCAGTCCTCCCCCTCTTGCTCCCGATCCAATGGATGCCGACTTGGACCTTGAAACTGACTCAATCGACTCCGATCTTCTCTGTCGGTCAAAAATACACGTACTCTACTTACGTACATTCCACAGGAATTATACCCAATCTACACTTGAAAAGTTACTTATACTCCTCCAGAGATAAAAATGACTTCAAGTATCCAGACATTTAGGTCATATCATGTGTTCTCTGTCTTATGACGAATTGCACATGATCGACGACCGGTTTAGACATCCCTACATACAACACTAACACAGGGATACCGGTCGAATACAGTAAAATACACAGTAACAGAGCAATCTCATGATATGCTCACTTTCTCTTTAAATTTCAATTATCCTATACCTTTCGGTCGATTTTTAGAGTTACAACAGGTTATGGAGCCCTTATAACTTGCACTAGTGGCCCAGCAAGAGCACTAGTGTTTACCTTAAGCTACCTATCTCCCCCGTTCAGCACCTCAACTGTTCGGTTACCGCCAGAGGACACTTGTAGTGACGCCCATCCGTGTGCTACTCTTAGGCCTCCACTCCAAGCTTCGCCGACGCCTCCCTCTTGAGGGCCGCACCTTGGACGTACATCTTCCTTCTGTTCCCTGCTTGTGGATCAGGGGGTGTACTCGCTATCACAAGCCTTGTAACCCACAACCCGCTCTCTGGATTGGATTACAACGATACAAACTAAAGACCGACGCCGTCTTTAATGAAAGCCCATTGCACCGGACACGCCGATTGCAATCACCCATCCTTTCCTTCCGCGTCCATCATCCCCAGAAAGGACCATTGCCGCCCATTTGATTGTGCTAAGCACTTTTTTATACAACAATACAACAGACTGCAACTCACCCTACGGTAGTTGCTTTATTCACTACATTCCACACCACCGTTTGTTCCTCCTTCGGAACATTCCTTTGGTCGTCCCTTCGACACTTTTGACGCCAACGATTATCTTCTTCCTTCATCGGAACATTCTTTCGGTTATTCCTGCACCTCCAAGGACCGTTCCGACGATCACTCGATCCTTCAATATTTCGATCGTTTATTCTTCCTTCGGAACTTTCTTTGGCCCTTTCTTTGGTTCCTTCTTTAGAACATTCGCTGGGTCATTTTGTCGGCTCCGCAGTTTATTCCTTCATTTCGACCTACTCCGATCGTTCCTCCGATACTCGGTTCCTCCAGATTCGACCATTGATTCCGGTTCTCTCCTCGGCAATCCCGCACTCGGTCTTTTCCTGGTGTCCCTTCCTGCAAAAGCTACTATTCTGGACATCTGTGAACGACAAACATTCCGACGGTCTTTTCGTTTAATCCTTTTACGCTTATCTGGCAATCGGTTATCTCGTTGCTGGCAGTTCTGTCAATATTTCTTTGGTTCCGTCTTCGAAACATTATTTCTGCACCTTCGCGGATCATTCCGACGGTCTTTTTCAAAATCTCGATTCCGCGATACTCAATCACTTGCTCTGCGCAGCGCCAAGTAATTCCCACCAAACAACGCTTGGCACGACCGCCGCACCTTCGCTCGGTCATTTCACTTCCAATCCCATAACAATTGTTCCACCGACGATTGTTCTACAAGAATCTCCTTCTTTCTCCGGGACATTCCTTCGGTTATTTCTGCACCTCCGAGGATCGTTCCGCGATAATCCATCGGTTCTTACTTCGAATCGTCTACTGTCTTCTCCGACGGTCGATATTTCTTTGGTTCTTCGGACGATTGTCACCCCAGATCTCCTCCAGATTGTCTTATTTCCCTAACAACGATCGATCACATGACACAAACTGCAGTCAACTGGAATGAAGTCCGGGGAATACACTTCTCTTTTGGCCCCAACTTCACAGCTGGCAACCAACAAAGCGACCTCAACGCAGTCTTTTCCCGGATATTGCCTAATATTGCAAGCCTCTTCCTTGTTGATGACGATGGTGTCGAGACTCTCCGCCCGGACCCAATCCCTGTCCTCAAGTCTCTCATTGTAGCAACCATCATGGATGCACTTCCACCCTCGGAAGTATCTAAAGCACACAAACGCCATATCTCCTCCTTAATTGCCAACACCACAATCTTTTGGCATTCAAAAGCCAAGGGGAGACTACGAGTTAGAGACAAACAAGCGTTAGATATAGCCGCTAAACATGCACAAAGGGGCCGCCCAATCATACAATTGGTACTACATATCATCCATTGGCAATTTCACAAAGATTGGTACCCATATGAATTCAACAAGGTCTTTACCACTGCAACTGGAATTCCCTCGGACACAACAGGATCGTCTGTCAAACCGCCTTCCCGATCGCGATTGATCAACACTCAAAAATGTGAGCGGATTCTACTTACACACTACCTACAAGCAATACTTGGCAAAGATAAAACAACCGATACACTTCCTCCCAAACGGAAGCACCGCACAAAGCCTACTGCTCCTGTAGCTAGCGAGAATCTTCCTGTTTCCAATCCCATCTTGACTGCCCCTATCACACCCGTCAAATCCACGTCCCATACAGCTATCAAAGTACCTACATACTGTGTGACCTCTTCTTCGGCTACCACTGCCTTGCCTACCATCAAGTTGATTGATTCAGATGTTGTGACAACTCTTTCCAATACCACAACAAGCAATACTCCCTCCTCCCTGTTACATCTGGACCTGGACTTATTCTCCCCAAAGTGAATCGGTCTCCTTCGGTCGAGTCCGACCCAACTCCATCTCCTTCTGGCGTGCCACTTCCACAGGTCCCCATGTTCAACGTCCGGACAGGTCCACTGTAACATCACTATCTGTAACGCCATCCACATTGCCCAGTTCAAACCATCTCTCTGCCCCACCTTGGGGACCAACTAACCTCGGATGGACCTTCAATCCTCAGACCGAAATTGCAACATTCCGCCGTGTACCAAAATCTGTTCCCTCACCACAGCCTCCGATGTGCAATCGACTACGACCACCTGAGACACTCGCTGAGGACACTGACCTTCCACACGCCGCTCCTGCATACATACGATCTTTGCGATCCCCATGTCGTAACCAGCCTGTCCTACGACTCACGAAACGACATCGCGATGCTCTGAAGATACGGATGTATCACTTGTATGCTAACATCTTGTCGATGAATTGGTTTTATGATACTGTTGACTGACAATTGCAACCGGCTGCAACTTCTCCAACACAAGGTTGTTGTCACATCCGACAGTCGCTCACCGGTTACAACCATAGGGCATTGCTGTTGAGCACTGGGCCTTCCCCCCAGCGCAGAGATTGTCGTGAGGCCGCTGTTGAGCGACTTTTTTCCAATCTCCCTCCAAGGTTCCACCGACGACTGATTAACACTTCCTCTCTTCACCGATCTTTGCTTCCTCTGACGTTCCTTGCTCTCTCGCCAGCAACAAACTCGTCATTCCAAGATCTACAATTGATACAAACTTCTCCGATCCTTCAATCCTACGGGTCGATCCACGACTGCTCTTCCTTTGACCACCCATCTCCGATTCGCTCATCCGAATTCACGATTGTTTGGAGGGCTCTGAAAATGGAGGTGAAACAGTCGGTATGTAGTTGGTTTTAACTTGTTGGTTATTACATGAAATTGTTACTTGAAATTGTGAGCAGAAAATTGCTCTTTTACTAAAATCACCATATTGGTGCATCGGCCCGCTAATACTCCAATGCACACACTAAATCACTAATAATCACATCGACCCGCTAATACTCCGATGCGCTGCACGTGTCCTTGTACCAATGGGCTGTAGGGATCTACCTTGCGCCCAGTAGATTCGGTACATAAGGACCTATTTTTAGTAAGAAGGAGAACCGGAATCGGTAAGTGGTAAATTCTCATTCCCACTTCCATTCCCATCTTCATTCATGTTGGTCCATTCCTGCAGAAGCAAGACTCGTCGTACGATCGATCACGCGTCTCATTCACTCGTGTCTCATTCGCTCACTCGTGTCTCATTCATTCATTCACGTCTCATTTGTTCAGTCGCGCGCGCTCGTTCGATCGACTTCAAACACACTCCCCTGCTTCAAAGGATAATAGACTCAATTGATGATACTGCTCCAGAACTTGCTGTAGGCCGAAAATGCTTCCTCTGTGTCTACAGTAGAGAAGCTTGTATCCTTGTTGCTTTTGGCCTTCGTGGAGTACTCATCTTTTCCATAGAATTTGGAGCCATGCTTTTCAAATAGGACTCCAGTAAGATTCTTGGTGAAGAGGTCACTTGTCATTTCATCGCCTGTCTTCCACATCACCTTGATGATGCCCATTTCCTTCAGCTCTCGCAGGAAATACTGTTTTACTTCAATATGCCTGGTGCGACCTGCTATGGACCAATTGTTGCAGAAATCAACTGCCCCCTTGTTGTCCACATATATCACCATGGGTAGCTTGATTTGTAATCCGAGACACATCATGACTCTCCAAATGTACAGCATGTCTTGGACGCATAGCACAGCTGCATACAGTTCGGCTTCCATCACTGACAGTGCAATGATTGGCATCATCCTTGATCTTGCTGTGACATTGGCACCATTCAGCCAAGTTGACCAGCCATTGACGCTGTGACGTGACTCGTCTTTGGCGTACTCCGAGTCACTGAATCCAATCAGCTCAAAAACGAAATCCTTGGTGCCGTCCCACACTGCATTTGGGGCTAATGTGAGACCTCTCTTGGGTGTTCCAGCACAGTACTTCATCACTCTCTTCAGTGCCTTCATGTGGAACTTCCTTGCTTCAGTCATGAACCTGGACAGCTCCCGGACAGCATTCTGTGTTTCGATGCGTGACCATCTCATCATATGCAGTAGGATGGCTGTTCCGGACCTGTACTTGGTTTGGGCTTCCTTGGTGAGAACAGTATCCGTTGGTCCTTCACCTTCTTTCTTCAACACTGATCCTGGCTCTGCTGGAGTTGTGGGATTGCCTCTGCATTCATCAAGCTCAAACTCGTCGACAAATCTTTTGATCTTGACTGGTTGGGTCATCCGAAGTGTTCTGTTCTTCTTGTCACGCTCGATGTGGCATCCGACATACTCATCCATCTCTCCAACATCCTTGTATTCAAATAGGGACTTGAGTTGCTCCTTGTGCTTCAGAACTTCTGCTTCTTCACCTATGATGCAAAAATCATCAACCCATAGTAACATCAAGAGTAGCTTGTTGTTGATCCACCTGAAAAATAGACACGGGTCAGCCTTGCATCTTTCCATCTGCATGGTATGCATTGCTCGTCGGGCTTCTCTCCAGAATTGTATGGCGGTTTGAATTGTGCCGTAAAGCGTTTTCTGCAATTGGAGGAGTACATATGATGGGTAGAATTTCTGATATCCTTCTGGAATCTTGGTGAATATCTTCTCCCCATTCTGGAATTTGCCATTCAGAAAAGCTCCTTCCACATCCACAATGTAAGCCATAAAATTTGCCATGACCATCAATATCATTGCAATTCGAATTGGGATATCACTAACAACAGGTGAAGACTTGTCTTGGCCGTCATAGTGCTCGCCGTCTAGCTGCTTGAATCCTCGTATCGCGTTCCTGCATCTTACAGTACCATCAGGTTTCATCTTGTTGGCCCAAGTGGTATCCATGATTTTGGTGCCCGGTGGGATATTGGCTTCATCAATCTCTTCAAAAACGCCGTACTTGACCATCTTCGCATGTTCAGCATCAATACCCTCGGTAAACTTGTCGCGCATTGGACTGGCCATAGATTCTTTGTAGTTCATGGTCTTCAGTTCATTGGTGTTGTCAAAGGCACTCCCAGCTGCGCCAACCAGACTGAGTTCATTCCTGGCGCCTTCCTGAGATGGGATAGAGACTGACAGAAGATTGAATTCTTTCAGCGCAGTCATCGCCTTGTGGAACTGGATTTCAGCATCGGTGAATTGAGCTGCATAGCTTGCCATATCTCCATACCGTACATCCGGATTGAGATGCAAGTTTCTCACGACACGGCCATACCTTGTGGTGGTGACAACATGTGGATCCTCTGCTTCAGTGTCGTCATTGCTGTCGTAGTCCTCATCGCTCTCATATTCAATCTTGGTTTCTTCAATATCATCGGAGTAGTATTCATCGTGACTATCGAAAACGGTTGGGTCCTCTGTTGCGGGTTCAGATTCAGGTTCAGGTTGGAAGGGAATTGCTGGTGTTGGGGCTCCCCCACTTGCATCCTGAAACTGCACTCGGCGAGGTCTGGTGGTGCGCAAGATGGAAACAGGATGTGGAGGGGTGGCATTGATTGGCAGATCCAGGTGGCCACCCTCAAGAAAATCAGCATGAAAATTAATAGCTTCACCCGCTGGTGCAGTGGGTGGAAAATACATACGCCTCAGCCAGTAGATGTCCCTGGTAACGGTAAAAGTGTTCTTCAATGGATCATACATCACATAGCAATCGCCAGGCCGGTCAGTGCAATATCCAGCAAAGAAAGCTGGATTGCCTCGATAATTGAGTTTTGGACTTGTGGACCGTTTGACCCGGACTACTCCAGCCTCACCAAAGGTTCTGAGGTGGGCGCTGAAAGCAGGGACCTTGCCAGAGAAATGTTGGATCTTGGGCATAGTATTGCCATTCACGGTCACAGCCTCCAACCAATCCAACTGAACACCACATCTCAGTGCTAATGGGAAGAATCTAAACCTGTATTCGCGGGGCACATTGGCTTGGGAGCAAAGCGCCATGGCGCGGCAAACTGATCGATAGATTGCTGTTTCGACCAAGCTATTCTGCTGTGGAGTATCCACCGAGGTATACTCGAACTTGCAAGAAAATTTCCAATCTGCTGAGGCCAGTCGAGCTTCAAGTGCTGTATTTTCACCGGCCTTATCACATCGAATTTGCTTCAGATGTTGTCCTTTGGATCTCCATTGGTTGAGCAATGCGCAAGTTGGTTCAACCATTCCATCCTTGGTGGCAAAGAAATTAACAAATCGGCATGAGGAGTACTCATCAACAATCATGCGAAAATGGGGCTTGGTAATGAATGGGGCCGTCATCTTGTTACTTTTGGCAGCTTTGGGTGCCTTGACTGAGGACATATCCACAAAGAGTCTTTCTCCAGGCTTGGTAGCGGCTACATGCTTGCTGTCGGTAGGAATCACTTTCCTTTTCGCTTTGGCTTTGGCACAATCTTCACATGGGAGCAGTGGACCTCGAGTAATGGTCCAGCCAAGCGTTTCAGCCGTCCGACGCGTCCTGATCTCATTCATGTGTCCCAGGAGCTTGTGGGCTTTGTTGATGCTCATCTTGGTCCCTTCATCCGTAGTGGTGGTAGCAGTGGCTGCATTGATGTCAATGTTGTTGGTAGGATGGGCAATGCGGTCAAAATAGCCAACCCACATGCAGCTTGTGTAGGTGGGGATCTGAATATCAAAATTCACTTGGAGTCTTCCTTTTTTGAGCGACCATCTGGTCTTGTCGCTTCCCGTGGCAATCCAACCATTCTGCAAAGCCAAGTTGGCTGAGAACAGATTGAAGGCAAAGTTTGGGTTGAAATTTACACCCTGTAACATCGTCTGAAACTCCTTGTTTCCATCCTTGTCAATCTTCTGACAGGGAATATCCCCAACCTGACAGCCTTTCAATTCATCTCCACTTTGGGTGGTAATGGTGGCACCACTAGCTCGCAAATTGGTGGCACACCTCAGACTGTTGGAACTGTGGCTAGTTGCGCCTGTATCAAAAACAAAGACATTGTCATCATACAGCAGATCAAATCCTTCGGGCACAACATCTCCTTTGGTAGCTCGCTTCTGGGCATTGAGCAGTTGGAGTGAGGTAGAGGTTTGCATCGCTGAGAGACAGAAGTCGTAGTCAATGGTTGCTCCCTGGACGTCCTTCAACTTGGATTTCCAACCATTCGGGCGTCTGGCCGCATTCTTCTCATCTTCAAAACAGACAGATGTTCCATGATTGCCACCACAAAGTCCACACTTGCGACGTCGGCCCCTGTGGCCATTCCTGTTGTTGCAATTGCCGTTGCCATTGCTATTGCCATTGTTGTTGTTCTGATTGTTGCCGTTGCTGTTGCCGTTGTTGCCGTTGTTGCCGTTGCTGTTGCCGTTGTTGCCATTGTTGCCGGTGTTGTTGTTCCGATTGTTGCCGTTGCTGCTGTTCCGATGGTTGCTGTTACTGTTGCCGTTGTCGTCGGCACGTGGGTGTCCTGCTGCTCGTTGCGGACAGTTGAAAGCTTTGTGACCTTGTTCTTTGCACCAATAACAAACTGCATTGGTGGACCACTTGTCCCTTGGATCAGCAAAATCGGTCATTTCAGCACCAAACAAACTCATTTCCTTGGCTTTTGTTGTCGGCGAAAAATACGGACCATTGTCGGCGTCAAATTTTGATCGAAAAGCCGATAAAACGAAACGACGACTGAGGTGCAGAATACAAGAACGATCGAGCGTTAGAACCAAACGCACCTCCACTACCTGGAATCCTTAAGTGGTAAAAACGATATCACCTAAGGCTACAAACAAAAAGGAATAACCGGTTAGAAACAAGAAATATCCAAAGACCTGAACAGTAAGTAAACACTTGGAACCCATAAGTACATTCAGAAGAATATACTTGATATCCCGTGAGGAAATTACTTATTGCAATCAAGAAAATCAATACCGATTCCAGATGGGCCTACCTATATCCAGCACATATACCACGAATAAGCATACGCCCCATCGAACAGAATATTTAACCCCACAATGACCAATACCATTGAATGACCGATACAGTAAGACCGACACGACGCTAATACAGCAACAGCAACAGAAGAATCGGTACGATGGTAAAGAAGACAGTAACAAATAACCGGGGAAGATCTCTACCATGTAAAATACAGAGAGCCCCGATACAGTGAAATACACAGTAAAATAAGAGCGTCTCTCTGAGCTCACATCTCTTTAAATTTTAACATCATATACCCTTTGGTCGATTTTTAGAGTAACAACAGGTTATAGAGCCCTTTTAACTCGCGCTGTTGAGCGTATATCTTAAGAGCCTATCTCCGCCCGATCAGCACCTCCACTGACCGGTCACAGCCAGAGGACATTGCTGTTGAGCGATAGGCCTTCCCCCCAGCGCAGAGATTGTTGTGAGCCCGCTGTTGAGCGACTCCCTTCCAATCTCCCCCTCTTCTCTTTCTTTCTCCGACGAACGTTCCTTCGGCCCTTTTTTCCTCGGTTAATTATCTCGACCCTTTCTCCCGCTCGGCCGTTCTTTCTTTCCCCTCGACCGATCCTCCGGTCATTGTTCATCGCTTCGACGCCGTCGATTTTTTTTCTTCCCCTCCTGCTTGTGAATCAGGGGGTGTATCCACTGTTTCTACACACAGTTCTTTGATAATCCACAAGCAAGCATGGTTGACCCCTTTGATTGGAATGCCATGGAAGGCATCCAATTCCGTTTCAAGGGCAATAGCCCCTATGACGAGAAATTGAATGCTGTCTACTCCCAGATCATGGACGACACCGACATGGAAGATTTATTTGTGGAGAGCGCAGACACAAAGGTGCTAGCCCCCTCCATGATGTCCAACCTCCGCGGCAGCGTTGTCAATGCAATCACCTCCTATCTACCCAGCTCCACAGAGCTCGAGAAAGGACACATCACCCAACTCCTCTCAGGATGCACCATATCCTACGTGAATCACGTCGGTGCTGAAAAGAAAGTTCGCGGACCCGTCGACTTGGAAAAAGCTGCAAAGGAAGCACTCACACACCACACAGACAATTCCACCAAACCATTCATCATCATTGAACTACTCATCACCGAATGGCAATTCAAACCCACCTGGCGACCCCAACGCTTTGACAAGATCTATAAAGGTGCCACACAGGCCGACTCAGATGATGAAGATGCCGCAGCTACAAACCCCGCTCCAAACCCAGCGCCCACTGCAACGGGCACCGACATGCAAGAATTGACCACCCTACTCCAACAATTGGTCAACAACGGCAACAACAACAACAGCAACGCCACCAACAACAATACCGGCGCCAACCAACAATCTCTCGACCTTCCATGGAATCCAGCAACATTACCACCACCTGTGAAAGAGCGATATTACAGGCGAGATGAATTCCTCACCAAAGATGATATGAAGGATTTCCCAATCACCTACACCGACTCATCGGGAAATGAAACAATTGTCAGGCAAAACTACTACCTACACAATCTAGGCAGTGGCAGAAATGACCAGCGCCTGATCACCAGAAGTGGTGACTGCTTTGATCTCACCAGAGCCTATGACAAGTCCAAGGAAGCCGCTAGAGACAAACTATTCCTCTCAGGGTTTCCACAACTACAGGATGCAACGGACCCTCAGGTTAGGAAATGGTACAGAGAAATCACAGCTCACTCACAGCAACACCATATTTATGTCCACCCATACTATCTCTTCAGGCGCGAAGCTGATCACCTAAGAGGATTCACCATTGGCGATAACTTTCCACATGATTTACCTTTAAGATATGAATTGGCCATCAATGAATGGGGAAATCTGATTTACACCGCACTCAGAAGCGACAAAATCATCCCTGATTCATGTGCAAGCATGAAGGCAACCATCCAGAGCTTTGAAGGAGGACAAGGTTATGAAGCGCTATACACAGTTATTTCTCAGACACATCCCAACTCAAAAAGACCATCCAATGCCAGCAGAATGGTCCGAAATCCTCCAAACCAAAACCCAAGTGAATCCCTTGAAGAATACTACTTCCGGTACAAGGATTACTTGAGACTCAGAGTGTTCCTCCAAAACCAACCTGGCACTATCGGTTCAACAGAAGAAGTTAGCAACCTTATTGCAGGAACCGCCCTCTCAGAAGAGCTCTTCAAAAAAACAGAAGATGAACGCGACTCTGATGACCAATTCAAGCGAGACAAATACAAGGCAGGGAGGCTTCTACAAACCCTCCAAACATATGAACAAGAGATCAAGGCTGAGCAAAAGTACAAGAGGAACAACTCCAAACCAATCCAGCCCAAGCAATTGAACGTCTCAGGAACCAGACCAGGTCCCCGTCGGAATGATCGGTTTCAAAAGCGCGCTAGCAACAGTACTGTTAGAACACCTTCTACTTTGACATCTCACTCAATCAGCCTGATTGAATCACTTGGCTACCCGGAGATGGATGAAGAATCTGACGATCCCTTCCTCCACCAAGCATATTGCAATGCTATCACGGCATTCGATAAGCAACCTAGTCTTTTTGACACATCCAGAAAATGTATTGTTTGCCACATGTCTGGTCACAATTTTGATAATTGTCCTGCATTACAAGATATTGAGTCCCTGAAGAAACATAGGATTGCTGCGGCTGTTTTTCTGAACAAATCCAATAAACAGACCCAACAACTCTTAGATTCCACCCAACAAATCTCTCAGATCAACATTGGCAATGAAGATCAAGATGAGGTTTCACCTGATGCTACAGTAGAAAACCAAAATTTTTGCAATGGCCAAGAATAGAAAGTCTTTCTTGGAGCCATACTATGACATCACCTCAAGATGATCCTCAAGGATTTGACAACATCACAGCGTCCCAAGTGAACGGCTTATGCCCCTCCTTGGACTCCAGCAGTGTCAGCTCCTATGAATCTGTCATAATTGGTGCCGTCGACCTCCTTCCAAAAGACAGCCTCCAGTCATCTATACCAATTGATGTCTACTGTGACATGGAATCACTCAGGGCTACATCCCCTACATTGGAATCACACCTGAAGACCAATGAGGATCCCAATTTCGATAGGGACAACCCTACGCCAGTCGATACATACAATGTGCAATCCCTCGTCCCACCGGACCCTATTGCAGATACAGCCTACTTCCAACAGGGTGTCCGGGCTCAGATTGACACCGGTGCAAAGGTTTCCTGCACAAACCTCAAACACATCCTGCACGGTTACAAACCTTACACCAAGATAAGAAAATGTCCTGTCAGGCTTACAGCAGCAATAGGAGGCACAGCAGCTACCTGCATCCCTGAAGGCTCAGGATATTTGCATATCCCAGCACCGAATCACATTGGGTATATCGAAGTCTTCTTCTACTATTCTCCCTCCCTGTCAACAACATTACTGAGTGAGAACGATCTCTGTGGAATGACATCCCGTATGCGATGTCAGTTCAGTGGACAGTCCATCCATAAATCATTCACTGAGAACCTTGACTCATCTGCTCCACAAAATGGCAACCTCACCATTATTTGTCATCACAAGCAGAACACTGCCTGCAGCATTGTCCTCCATGGGAGCATCATTGATGGTCAATGCTATACACACCCAGTACTGATCCCAGATGTTGATATTACCTCTCCATATGCAAATTGTGCAACATCGTCCGCCTATGCCTTAGCGACTGACATGCAGTTCAAGGAAGCTTGTGAACTGGCCTCCAAAGAAGCAATTAGCAACTACAGGTATGATATATACACCAACCTTGTCAATCTGCAGACATGCACTGAAGCAGCAAAAGCTCAGTCTGATACCAGTGTCATACCAAGGTTTGATGCCAAACGGTTTTTCACCAAAATTGTGGACAAAAATATCCCAATCCAAGCCATCAAAACCAAGACATCGAAACTCCTGTGGCACCAAAGGTTGGGACACCCATGCGATGATTTTCTGTATCAAGCTCATAAGCACATCATTGGAGTCCCCAAGTTCAAACGGCAAACCAGTATTCTTGACCAATGTCCAACTTGCATACAATGTAAGCAAACCAAAACACCTGCTGGCTCACATTCCACACGCAAGGCCACACAACCGTTTCAGGGTTTATCTATTGATTTTGCATTCTCAGGTACCAAATCCTCCAACAGCAAACGCAAGCGCGATTATGAAGGCATTCATGGAGAAACTGCTTGGATTCTCATCACAGATCACTATACTGGTATGAAATATGGAGACACGCGAATCTCTAAAGCAGCGCCACTACACTGGTTAGAGCATTTCTTCGCCCAGCACAACCCAACTTGTGCCGACAAGTATGTTTCAGTTGATCAAGGTGGAGAACTCTATCACAATCCTGACATCAGAAACCTATTCTCTGCGTTTGGATATTCCATTTTCCCCACTGGCGCGGACGCTTCCCACCAGAATGGTACAGTTGAAAGAGCACATCGAACTCTTGCTAACTCCATGAGGACAATGCTGTCTGGTGCTAATTTGCCCATCAAGTTCTGGCCTTTTGCTTTCTACCATGCACTCCGGTTGTCCAATGCATTCCCTGAAGGCACCCAACTACATTCGCCATTGGAATTGGCAACTGGCCGTAAGGAAAACCTTGCTGATTTCCGAACCTTTGGTTGCAGAGTTTGGGTTAGACCTCCAGGCAAGAGATCAATCAAGCTCAAACCCAATGCAAGAAAAGGCATATTTCTAGGTTTTGTACCCTACACTACCAGAAACATTCTGTGGTATGATACTGAGACACACAGAGTCAAGATAGCCACACATGTCAGGTTCGATGAAGGCATGAATGATCTCCCACTTGCAGACCTCCCCACTAATGTCAAACACCTGCTCAGGACAGATGACAACATTCCATTTCCTGCGGAACCCACTGAGGTGTCATCCAGTGATTTTCAATTCTCTATCTCCCCCTTTGCCGATCTCACAAATCTCAGGCTCACTGTTTCCCCATCTTGTACTGATCAAACATTTGGCCTCCGGTATGCCAATGATTCACTGCTTGGCAGAGCTTACATCACAGATATCCTCCCAAATAGCCCTGCCTCAAAACTTTTCTCCTCACACAAGAAATCTCTCTCCAAGCTACGAGGTGCTTATATTGTATCTATCAATCACAATCGTGTCTTTACTGCTGATGATGTTACTACAGCTTTACAGGCCTGCCACGATCGAGGGGTGAGGGATTCTTCAATAGATACACCAATTACCTTTGCACTTGAAGAGAAATTGTCTATGAAGGAAGTCAGGAAACACTCAAATGAATATGGTTTATTTGCTCCCAATACCTCCTGGAAGGAACCCACAGTTGAAGAAGATCCACCATTCTTGGACCGGATTTCCTCCATCAAAGCTATCCAGCGCATTGGTACAAAATACAAGCAGCTGATACAATCAAGAATCAACCAGGTCGATAGCACGGAAGCACTCCATGCCTCCATCCAAAAACACTTGGCACCAACTGAAGACGACATGGATGTTGTCATTCCTACTATTGATATTGCATCACTTCGAGCCATCACCAAGCTTCATAAACCAGGAAATCAAGCATTACCACTAGATGCAGCTTCACTACCAACTGAAGAAATTGAACTCTTAATCAAGGCCATCAATTCCAAGGCAACTACACCTGAAGAACAAGCACTAGGGCACTTCACTCGAAGGAATCTCAAGCCTTTATCTACATGGCCTGAATGGCAAGCTGGGGAGCGAAAACAGTTTGATCAGTTTGAGGATTTGGAAATGTTTGGATCACCAATTCAATATCCTAAGGACCCCGATGCTATCATCCTCAGACCTCACTGGCAATACAGTGTGAAAAGAAATGGCGTCAGAAGAGCCAGACAATGTTGCAATGGAAGCAAATATGCAGCGCCAACCCTGCATGCCATAGCAATGTCATACTCATCATGTGTTGAACATCCCATTCAAAGGTTATTCTTTGCTATTGCTGCAAGCCTCAATCTCAAAGTTTATGGGGGGGACGCGGCTGACGCATATGCCCATTCTCCAGGGCCCAACATTCCTACCTACATGACTATTGACGATGCATATGCAGAATGGTACCGGCACAAGCATGGCAAAGACATAGACAGAAGATTGGTGCTTCCTGTTCTTCGAGCACTCCAAGGCCATCCAGAATCAGGTAGACTATGGGAAACCCACATCAACAAAATATTGAAAGGCCCTGATCTCAACTTCAAAACCACCACACATGACAGGACGATCTACACGACAGTTTTTGAAGGAGAAACGGTTTACATGCTGAGACAAGTTGACGATTTTGCACTGGCTTGCACATCGGAATCCATATCTGACAAGATCTATGACATTATAGGTGCAAGACTGAAGCTCCCTAGAGAAGATGCTGTCCCCTTCACCAAAATGGGTTTGCTTGAAGACTTCAATGGAATTGATGTCAAACAGACAGCTGACTACATTGAACTGTCCTGCGCCAATTACATTGACCGGATCATGACATCCCATGGTTGGGAGACTGATTCTAAGATGAAACCCCACTCCAAACCATCAGCGCCGTTATCAACTGAAGTACTGAGCCAACTGCAATCACATACGAATGGACCATTGGAAGGCACCAAGGAACACGCTGCATTACAATCCACATCTGGGTTCTCCTACAGAACACTCTTAGGTGAAATGATGTTTGCATATGTGAGCTGCCGGCCAGACATTGGCTATGCAGTGACCCTGATGTCAAAGTACAGCTCCAATCCCACTGCATTCCACTATACCAGTCTGAAGAACATCGCTCGGTATCTCAGAACAACCAGATCCTGGGGTATTAGGTTCTATAGACCGAATGCAGAACCATCTCTTCCATCAGGAGAACCATATAATGATGTAGTCCAAGATGGATCACTCCCAGAATACCCTGCAGATATCAAGCATAGCAAGTTGATGTGTTTTGTTGATGCAGCATATGGAAATGATCCAAAACATCGCAGGTCCACCACAGGATATGTGTTCACTTATGCGGGTGGAGCAATTGTTTACAGATCCAAAGCGCAATCACTCACTGCACAGAGTTCTACAGAAGCAGAATTCATTGCTGCAGTCACAGCGGCCAAAACAGCCAGATACCTCAGATTCGTACTCAAAGAATTGGGATTTGCCCAAGCTGGTCCAACCCCTATCTATGAAGACAATGCATCGGCAATTGAGATCATCAATGCTCAGAAGCCAACTGAACGAACCAGACATATTGAAATCAGGTTTTTTGCCATACAAGCATGGAAGGAAAACGGTGAGATCAAGATGATTCATATTCCTGGAGTTATCAACCCGGCTGATGACCTAACCAAACCATTGGGATGGATCTTGCACGCCCGACATGCAAGATATATCATGGGACACTACCCAGGTTAAATCGTTTGATTGCTGTGATCACTCTATGGCCGCGTCCGAATTGCTAGAACGATTTCATATTACAATCACGTTGATATGATTCGATCAATCGATCCATCGAACACAGCCTCAATATGACCAAGGTTAAATATACTCCGACAGTAATCCAATACCATGCGAGTAGAGTATTGGATCAAGGGGTGTGTTGTCGGCGAAAAATACGGACCATTGTCGGCGTCAAATTTTGATCGAAAAGCCGATAAAACGAAACGACGACTGAGGTGCGGAATACAAGAACGATCGAGCGTTAGAACCAAACGCACCTCCACTACCTGGAATCCTTAAGTGGTAAAAACGATATCACCTAAGGCTACAAACAAAAAGGAATAACCGGTTAGAAACAAGAAATATCCAAAGACCTGAACAGTAAGTAAACACTTGGAACCCATAAGTACATTCAGAAGAATATACTTGATATCCCGTGAGGAAATTACTTATTGCAATCAAGAAAATCAATACCGATTCCAGATGGGCCTACCTATATCCAGCACATATACCACGAATAAGCATACGCCCCATCGAACAGAATATTTAACCCCACAATGACCAATACCATTGAATGACCGATACAGTAAGACCGACACGACGCTAATACAGCAACAGCAACAGAAGAATCGGTACGATGGTAAAGAAGACAGTAACAAATAACCGGGGAAGATCTCTACCATGTAAAATACAGAGAGCCCCGATACAGTGAAATACACAGTAAAATAAGAGCGTCTCTCTGAGCTCACATCTCTTTAAATTTTAACATCATATACCCTTTGGTCGATTTTTAGAGTAACAACAGCTTTACCACCCCGGCTTTGGATACTCCGAGCTGAATCGTACAAACTTTTGGCTTGGACATTGAGAGCTTCCCAAAAATCCAATTCAGAGGTTCCATTTGCTTGCAGCGTATCAATGAAGGGTGTAAGCTGCATCAGTAGGTAGGCCGGTAGGGCAGCTTTGAATGCCACAATGAGTTGTGTCAAAGTGGGCTGGACTGATTTGTAGTGGTATTTCCTTTGCAACTCGTAGATGTCCTCAATCAAATCCTGTGGAGGGGTACCAATGGTCAACTTTAAACTCCTCAGATCAATATCCAATTGTTCTTGGTCACGGGATTGGTTCATTTGCCTGTATTCCTTCATGAGCTCTTCAATCACGCGATGTACTCTACCTCGGGGCCACTGTGACCGGAGCTCTGCATTCTTTTCAGCTGTAGCCCCCCTATCGATCTTGGACTTCTCCATGATGGCTAGGCCTGTCCTGTTGTCGGCAAAGGCCTTGTACAGATTGTTCAGTGCTTTGTTGTGGTACCGGTAGGCCTTTTTCTGCGCGGTACTCATGTCCTCTCGAGGTGTAAGCTCTCCTTCTGGAGGTAGGTCCTTATGCGGCTTGGTAGACAACATATCCCGGTACTTCCGGTTATCCGCGAATGCTTCAAACTGAGTGTACCAACGCTCAAACTTGCTCTCATCCCCCTTGGCCAACGTGGGCACTTGGCTATCCACATACTCCACCATCTTGTATTTGTATTTCTTCTTCGCGGATCCCTCGATGCTGCTTGCGCTGCTCGTACTTGCGCTTCCGCGACTTTTGCTGCTAGTCGATGCTGTACTGCTCTCAGAACTTGACAGTACGCTGCTCTCCTCTCCTGACGTCGATTCTGCAGAAAAGGCGATCTCTATCTCTTGGCTCCGGTTTGGTTGATCCTCCTCCATTCAGCCGAGTAAGTAAATTGTTGTATGCTCGATCCAAAGTAAATTGTCGTATTCCAATGCGTATTTTGTAAATTGATGTGTATTCTCGATGCGTATTCCGATACGGTACGTATTCCGCAAATTGTGGATTCCGATGTGTATCCCGTAAATTGTCGTACTCCTATTCCGACAGAAAATATGTAATTGGCCCAATCGATTCTCCGATACCAATCCTGCTGTTGAATGTATGTAATTGGCCCAATCAATTCTTCGATACCAATCCTGCTGTTGAATGTTGCTGAGCTCCAATTGTTAGCCCGCCTGCAGTCCGATCTTAATTTCCTTTTGAAACTGGCTGTTGAGCTGATTCAATCTAAAGGCAAAGAAGAGCAACAGAAGCTGTAGCTGCAGGCCGGTTGAGGTGCCGGTCTGTCGTGTTCTAATATTTCTCTGATATCCACTACGATTGGATGCTAATCCAACCAGATCTATTCTGACTATCGACACCGACGCAATCAGATAGATCTTAGGCTTGTAGTTCTACAGTAGGACGCAAAAGGGGCGTCCGGTGCAAGGTTTAAGGTTGAATAATCAAATAATCTAAAAGTATGCGCTTTGGCTTGCTGGGGAGCAAGATAGCGCTTTAAAGCGTGCTGCCGCTAATACAGCACGGTGAAATTATGAGTATTACGGTAAAATACCGTGTTACGGGGAATATCGTGTTGCCGCTAATACAACACGTATTTTTACACAGCAGATAAACAAGTTCGTGAGCAGCGCTTCAAACCTCTGCTGTCTTTTCTTGAAAACAGCACACTTAACAAGAGATTGCATGTGCGAACCTCTAGTGTGTGTTCTTTCTTTGAGTACTAAGTATCAAATTGGAGTGACGATCGATCCTGTGGAGTGACAATCGATTCTTCCCTTCCAGTTTAAGTATCGAACTCGATCGTAAGAATGAGCCCGGTAATTTTCGAGGTCTCATTATTTTCGATCTCGTACCTCTACCAACCTAGACACAAAAGGAATTTAATACTCCCCATGTGTCCACATGAAAGCATCCTCTAGTATCTGGTGCAGTCATCCTGCAACAAATCACCAGTGTTTCCACAGTAGTGAAAGATGGGCTTGAGTAAAGGATACACTACTACTGAGTGTCCCCAATGCTTGGTGAGGATGTCGGCACAGTTATCCTTGCCTGCAAGATGTTGCATGAGGATGAAACCTCTTGCGATCATGCTTCTAACATAGTGATATGAGAGAATGTGATGCCTCTTGTGGAGCCTTGCATATGGGAATGTGGAAGTTTGGATCATCTTTTCATTATCTCCCCACGTGTAGGATGTGTCGTGTACTCTAGTACCAAGATACCTGAATGACTGTCGAATGTCAACAATTTGCTCAATACAGGTTCTAGCAGATACAAACTCAGCGCCAAAGGTGGCTGTTTCAGATGTTGCTTGCTTCTTGGAGAACCACATGATGGGGGTCTTGTTTGCAAAGTGCAGGATACCAGTGACAGCTTTGCCACTTAGGATGTCATGCATTAAGTTTGCATCATAGAAATGAGACAATACAACTACCTTCCCCAGGGGTTGAGGGGCATCGCTTGGTAGGTCTTCAGAGTGCTCCCCATATACGGTATTGGACCAGTCTGTACTGGTGCCTTCAGTGAGTACAAAATCTGGTATGCCCACTCTGAATCTGATTTTGAAATGACGAAACTTGGAAATATATCCATAGATTCGTTTGGCTCTATTGAGATGGCCTTCCCTAGGTTGCACTCGAAAGCTTGATAACGTCATAACAGCAGTTTGCACGTCGAAACGTCCAATGGCAATGACCCACTGAAGTGAGCCAATCATGCTTTGATACTTTTGGATGTCAGTATCATTTAGGAATGATGATGAGTCTAGCTCTGGGTGGTCATTCTCAGCAAGGGGTGAATGGAACCTGGTGGTGGGTTTACAGCCAAACATTTGTTCATATGAGGCCTCCATTTTCTCGATGAACTTGATGGGGTTCATGCAGAGCACACCATGTTCATCTCGTTCGAAGCCACATCCCAAATGAAAGTTCATTGGGCCAGAACCCTTTAATTTGAAATTATAAGGCTCAGACTGCAGGATTACCAGAAAGGTTTCAGGATTGGCCATACATAAGCAAAGGTCGTCAACATATGTTCATATCAGCTCGTATACTGGCTCCCCATGTTTGTTGTTGCCAGGCTTGATAAAGATTTCAGGCTCTGCCCTGGATCTTTCAAAACCTAGTTCAACGAGGCAGGCAGCAAGTAGATCACCAAAACACTTGCCAGATGATCGAAGTCCATATAGAGCCTTGTAAATCAATAGGAGGTGTCCTTCTAATGATCCAAATTCAGCGCCAGCCTTGATGCATACTTTCTCGCAGGTAACAGCTTCGAGGTATGCATTACCAATGTCGGTTCCCCATGCTTCTAAGCTATTCAGTTCAGCAAGGAATAGGCACATGCGCAGACCGCGAAGAGAAACAACGCCTGCATATACACTGTGAATAGGAGCTGCAGTGAGATTGCCATTTGCAACTAGCCGGGCTTTGTGTCGGCCATCATGCTTGACTGCATAAATCATGTGAACCTTGATCTGTTGGAAACCAGTTGGTATATTGCTAGCCTTGTAGATACCTTTGTCAATAAAGGTGTCATATTCCTGAAGCTGTGACATTTCGAGGGCTATGGCATCTTGCCACTTGGTGTTACCATTAGCTGTATCAAACTGGATGGCTTCTTCATGGTTGCAAGGTACCTTGAATCCATACTGGTACTGAGGAGCAGTGTGGAAGGATCAAAGCTTGGCTTGGTGGATTAGCCTGTCTAGCTTCTTGGTTCTTTGAGCAATGGAAACAATGCGTTTGAGATGTTTCCAACCAGGTTTATCAAGCATGTTGTTGTCTTTGGCATATTTGGCTACAGTGACTGGGTCATCTGTAGCTACATTGGATAGGGGTTCGTAGGTCCGTTCCATATTTTCCCATTCAATCCATAGGTTGTATTTGGAACCTTTGTATTGGGGATGCTTGTTGTCAAGGGGACCTTGGTGGCCAAGTATGCGTCGAAAAGACCAAAGTTTGCCGTCTTCTTGAGTGACATCCCTGTGTATATAATTCATGACATCATTGTAGGCAATGATATCTTTGAGTTCATCATCTGTATGCTTGCACTTGAACTTGATGAAGTCCTTGTTTTGCTCAAGGCTGTTGTCAACGTCAACAACTGTCATTCTTTTCTGTGTGCCATCAGGGAGGGCCATTAGAAAGGATCGACCTTGCAAGTCATCAACAGGGATAGCAGGGATGGTGATAGGTTTGCCATCAGCGTCAAATTGGGCATTGCCTTCTTCATCAGTAACAACTACCTCAGATGGGCCTACAGAAGGGGTAGCAGGATTGGTGGATGGAGGGGCTGCTTCACTAACATCAAAATATGCTAACTCAGGGGGACCAAAATCATCTTCAGTAGCAGGGACGCCGTCAGGGGTTTTGCTGAAGATGTGAGGGGTTGGAGGGCCATTAAGAATCTCCCCATAGTTGTTAGGGAGTGGAGAAGATAAATAGCTGCGGGTATTAGGAACCTTGGAATAAAGAAAGGTAGGCAAGGATGGCTGTGTGACGCGCATAGGAGGTGATGCTGGGACTGAACTGGGTGGTGGAGGAGGGCAAAAGGAGGAACTATCACCAGAAGACTTAGGAATGCGAGAAGCATCTTTGGCCCTGCGCCATGCAAGAAAGCCATCATTAGTGAACAAGCCAGCGCGCTTGTTGCGATGCTCAGGGGTTAAGGCAGTGCGGACACCAGAGCGATCAAGGAGTTTATTGGTGATGGGATCCCAGATGGTAAAACATAAACTGTTGCCAACATGTTCGGCAATGCCAACAAAATGGCCAAGGCATTCAGTGGTCTGAGAGCCAAACTGTGTGTCAGGAGTTTTGTAATAGACAGGCTCAAACCAAAAGAAACTGAGGTAGGGGCTGATGTCACCGATGATACCAGTGGCAATGTAGAAGGGCTGTTTGTCTGAGAGAGTGGGATCAGACAAATGGTTCATGAGACGGCCAATGTAAGTCATACACAAAAGCCAGAGATGAGGTGGGGTGCCTGTGCGATCCATTGTCCGGTTGACAATGCGTTTAAAAGTCTGGTAGCGACGTTCGAATAGGTTTTGATGCTGGTGATATGGTTCACTTTGCCATAAACCAATCCACATCATCTTGAGATAATCAAGGACAGACTTGCTGGACTGATAGGACCCATGATCGCAGAGCAATCTGAGTGGTCTACCCCATTGTCGAACAAAATTTTGTAGGCAAGGGAGAAAATCAGCAGTAGTTCTCATTTCTTCAACATGAATGATATGAGATTTCCGGCCAAAGAAAACCTGAGCAATTTTGGAGCCACCATTGATGGCAGGGGTATCTGAATATACAACATCAGAGAGGACATCATCATTGAAAGGGCGGACATTCATGGCAGGTTGAGGTGATTGGAACCTTTTGAATATGTTGCCATCTGGACTGACGGAGAGCGAGCCATACTGTGTGGAATTGCGGAAGGTAGCCTTGATACGATCAAGGGAGATCCATCCAAGGAAGGGCTTCAGCGACAGGTAGTCTGTATCAGTGGGTGATTGAACATGGGCTGCAGCAGTGATGGAGATGGAAGGAGACTGATTAGAGCACCTACGGAGGATTTCTTGGTGGATATAATCAGTGGGGCTGAGCCAAAAGGAGGTATCAGAAGCATCCAATGCCTGGAGGGCTGGAGTGGAACGGTTGGACAGGAATGAGGTGATGGTAGAAGATGTGCCAATGTTGATATCCCTGAGTGTTCCAAATTCATCATAATCTTGATATGGAAGCGATGCGGCAAGAGGCGGGTATTTCTGAATGAAGGTATCATCCTGGGGGGTATATGCGCTATCTAGCATAGATGGGTTCCAATGCTGATCACTTGTCATGACAACATGAGGAAGATGAGCAAATTCCTCACTGGTATACTTGCGCATGGCAAGATAAGGTAAGCCATGGCATATACTGAGTGGAAAGACATGGCCATCAGTAGTGGTAATGACTTGGGTTCCACCTGTCTTGATAGAGGTATCATCCACAATCGAGTGATATGCTTCCATCTGAGGAGAAGACAAGATAGATGGATGTTGTCCGGTGTAGGCACACTCATGAAAGATGAGAATGACCGGTCCCCTGTTGGAAACAGAGTAGGCGCCACATGTTGCAATAGGGATGTTCTGGATTTGGTGATTGTTGATACCAGTTACATTGACATATCTTGGGGAAATATCCTTAGAGATGAGGCATGCATCATTTCCTATGATACATCCATTTGCCCCTCTGTCAACCATAGCATAACCGGGTGTGGATACAGTAGTTTTGCTAGAGTGGTAAGTAGCGACGGGGTTTGCTGGTGGAACAAGAGATTCACAGTCTGGTGATGCCCAATGGTGGAATTTGACTGACCGTGAAGTCTGTTCAACAGGTACATAGACATTGCCTTCTTTCTTGTAAAGTATATCAGGGTTATCAGCAAGGAAACGTGCCGGATGTGCGGGAGAAACAGAAGACTTGAGAGGCCTGTTATCGGATTGAGAAGATGCCTTGTATACACCAAGGGATGCATGGAACGCAGATCTGGCTGAGCTTTCCTCAGCAGGTGAGAGGACCTGCTCATCATCAGGTGAGAGGACCTGCTCGTCAGTATGGTGTTCATAGGCCCGACGTGTGATCGGTTTGCGAGAATTGGGATCCGGTGGTAATGCAGCATCAAGGAGCTCAGACCGGAGGCAGGCAACTAGTCGCTTCTTGTCATCAGCTGTGAAGCCAAGCCAATGCTTCATACCTTGCTTAGAGAGAGTTTTCCAAACTGCAGATGGTAGTCTTGTGGTTGGGTCCGGTGTTCTTCCAGCCTTGTAAACAGCGTAGTCCTGGTAGTCACCATCAAAATCAATAGGAGGTGAATATGAGGCCGAGTCGTCAGTGATAGCAGAATATGTGGACTGCATCATAGAAGATAAATCATGAGTATTGGCCTTGACAGACGTCCGACTTCGAGGTTGGGACAGTGAAGCTTGGGAATCCAGTCTGGTGGCTTCAAGGAGGAGGGTATTTTTCAATTCACTGATAGCGACGGCTTCATGCTGTCTGAACTTAATCATATCCTGTGCTGCAGGGGGATCATCAACTTTGCAGAATTGTTCGCTGAGTTGGAAGCTGCTACTACAGGCCTTGCAGAGGTGTGTTTTGACAGTATCAAAATCAAGTGGCCTTTGTGGATCGCGTAGTGTGTTGAGATGTTCTAGCTGAGCAAACCACTGGGTGATGAACTTGACTTTGGTGTCCTTCCATGTCCTCAAGTCAATGTCCAGTAGGTGCTGCATCACAATGGAGGTATCATATACTTTGGATTTGGACCTGTCATGTAATGCAATAAAGTCAAAGAAGGCCTGTCTGCCGTCTCTTGAGCTGGTATGGCTGAGCACGCAGGAGTAGGAAAGGTCACTCTGGAGGGCATGTAGGACAAGAGTCCAGAAGAACGCACACTGCTTGTCATGAAGGGCCTTCTCGTACCCGACGAGTGGTACATCAGGCCAGCTCGGATCAAGGAAGGTATGAGTATCTATGTCAGATGTTTCCAACTTCGCTTTGAATTTGACAAGCCAACGCTCAAACGTTGCATCATTTTGCAGGGTTGGAAATGTGGTTTCATCCCTTGATTTCTTAGTCCATGATTCATATCTCAGCTGTTCGATGGGTTTGGAGGATCTTTCTTGTTGTCGTTGGGATGTGCCGACGTGGGCCACTGTTCCAACATCAGCCGCAGATTCTCTTCTGGCCTTGACAATTCCTCTGCAGTAACCCTTGAAGGCGCCCTTGGTGTAGTGGTTTCGATCTTCCCAGTCTAATCCTTGTGAGGTAAGATGTTGTCCAAAATTGATGACTCTTTGTAGGTTCAGCTGTACATGTCGGGAGAGTGGTGTTCTTGTTCCCCTCTCAAGGTATGCTAGATCACCAATGTTCTCGATGTATAGGAAATCCAACCATGTTTTGTACTGGCTAGCAATGAGCGCCTCACACAAGGTGCTGCGGGATTCCTTTGGGACGTCCAAGGAGTCGTGCAAGAAAGTGGCTAGCGCTTGATCAAATGATGGAAAAAGGTCTGTGATAGATGTGTCCTCTTCATCATCTTGGGTTGGATTATTCTGTTGATCGGGTGCCATGTCGATTGTGGGCAGGAGGGACGTGGTTGCAGCACTTCCGGGTTGGAGTGTTTGGAATCCTGTGGACCTGCTACATGTTCGACCTGCAATGGGGATGTCGGACATGTATACTGTTGCGTTTTCGCAATCGAATCAGAGAACTATCAATCGTCGTCCGTAGTCGATCGTTCGATGATCCGCTGATGGATTGTTTCTATCGATGTTGTCGACAAACGCGTAGTCTTCTTGCAACGAGAAAGTTGAATATCTCTGTCAATGTTGGGAGATAGAGGACCAGGATGGTTCCAGCGTGTCCGCAATAGCAAGGAGAAGTCATTCCCGATAAAATACGTCGTGCAGGCGGTGTATCGAGTCTTCGAAACCGACGTGTAGACGACGTGGTAAGTGAGATCCGGAGAACTTGTAATGCGGTCCTTGGATGGAGATATTGCTACTGGCGTGTCCAATGCAATGGGCTTCTATTAAAGACAAATGGCTGGTTCGTTTGGTCTTTGTTGTGCTGTGATCGGATCAGAGAGCTATCAATCGTCGTCCGTAGTCGAGTCAATTGATGATCTGCTGTCGTCTTCTTTTGCAAGCTTCAACAAGCTTGCGACTGTTAATCTGTTAATTTCCTTTTGAAACTGGCTGTTGAGCTGATTCAATCCAAAGGCAAAGAAGAGCAACAGAAGCTGTAGCTGCAGGCCGGTTGAGGTGCCGGTCTGTCATGTTCTAATATTTCTCTGATATCCACTACGATTGGATGCTAATCCAACCAGATCTATTCTGACTATCGACACCGACGCAATCAGATAGATCTTAGGCTTGTAGTTCTACAGTAGGACGCAAAAGGGGCGTCCGGTGCAAGGTTTAAGGTTGAATAATCAAATAATCTAAAAGTATGCGCTTTGGCTTGCTGGGGAGCAAGATAGCGCTTTAAAGCGTGCTGCCGCTAATACAGCACGGTGAAATTACGAGTATTACGGTAAAATACCGTGTTACGGGGAATATCGTGTTGCCGCTAATACAACACGTATTTTTACACAGCAGATAAACAAGTTCGTGAGCAGCGCTTCAAACCTCTGCTGTCTTTTCTTGAAAACAGCACACTTAACAAGAGATTGCATGTGCGAACCTCTAGTGTGTGTTCTTTCTTTGAGTACTAAGTATCAAATTGGAGTGACGATCGATCCTGTGGAGTGACAATCGATTCTTCTCTTCCAGTTTAAGTATCGAACTCGATCGTAAGAATGAGCCCGGTAATTTTCGAGGTCTCATTATTTTCGATCTCGTACCTCTACCAACCTAGACACGAAAGGAATTTAATAGTTGGCCAGCTTGTAGTCCAATCCTGGTGGACAAAAGAAATATTCCGCCGAAGACGCGCGGATGAAAAAAAAGGTAAATGTAGAAAGTCGCTGACTCCGAATGCTAGCCAGCCTGCGGTAGATGAATGTCGCTGGCCCCAATTGTTGGCCAGCCTGCAAGGTAATACTCCGCTGGAACACGCGGATGAAAAGGTGAATCGCTGGCTCCGATTGTTAGCCAGCCTGCTGCAAAATAAGAAAATTCTCTTTCTTCTTCGACCAAGTTCCAATCCTTGGGAGCGCTCCATAATTCTTCGAAGAATGTTTGGAGGGCTCTGAAAATGGAGGTGAAACAGTCGGTATGTAGTTGGTTTTAACTTGTTGGTTATTACATGAAATTGTTACTTGAAATTGTGAGCAGAAAATTGCTCTTTTACTAAAATCACCATATTGGTGCATCGGCCCGCTAATACTCCAATGCACACACTAAATCACTAATAATCACATCGACCCGCTAATACTCCGATGCGCTGCACGTGTCCTTGTACCAATGGGCTGTAGGGATCTACCTTGCGCCCAGTAGATTCGGTACATAAGGACCTATTTTTAGTAAGAAGGAGAACCGGAATCGGTAAGTGGTAAATTCTCATTCCCACTTCCATTCCCATCTTCATTCATGTTGGTCCATTCCTGCTGAAGCAAGACTCGTCGTACGATCGATCACGCGTCTCATTCACTCGTGTCTCATTCGCTCACTCGTGTCTCATTCATTCATTCACGTCTCATTCGTTCAGTCGCGCGCGCTCGTTCGATCGACTTCAAACAACGATTGCCGATGAATTGGTTTTACGATACCTTTGACTGACGTTTTGTATCATTCACCACCATGGCATTCGATTGAACCATGGAATTCAATCCCATAAGTGTTGAATCGAGGGGTGTGCATCTGAATCAAGGGGTGTTCATTGGATCATTACATGCCGCTTAATTTGGACACATCTACCTTACAGAGTTTCCCTCCGCATAAGCCTCCACCAATTTACTTATCATCGCCCTACACGCGATTTCCAGTATTGAGATCCCACTGAAAACACATCACTGAACCGCCTGATAATTCACCACTCCTCCACCAAGTGTCGAATCAAGGGGTGTGTTGCCGGTTCCGACGAATTCACGGAACTTACTTAAGACAAAGCGATGATCCAAAGCTTAATTAACATGCGAGCTAGATGAGATCTCATACAGAAGGAATCTGCTAGTCGGCTGGTGTGATCATACCTAGGCAATTCGGATTCCTCAATATCAATCCCTTCCATCATCGAGCCAATCGATTTGAGATGAACTACAATTATGATTCTATTCTACAATTCGATCCCTTCATCGGCGTTTGATATTTGATTCTGGAATCAATAGATCTTCTTCCTACCCAGTCAGAAATGAACCGCTCCGATTCCATTCGTTTCTACAACGCGTCTCTTTGCAATTCTACGATAAGCCAATCTCATCTTTGCAAATATGACTCTCATCTGTTGAGATCCACAATCGATCCTTCCTCTCCAGTTCAATCGATTCGCCTCATCCCTAACCGGCTTGAGTCTTTTCCGCGAATAAATTGAACCTAGGACTACATCCAATTTCAATATCGATTCCCGTGATCCCCGATTGAATTCTTTCCTACGCTTGATATGGCATGAACTCTACAATATGTTTTACAATTCACCAATTGCCCACCTATGATCGATTCCTTCCCTCGGTCTGTTTGCTTTTCTAAGAGCCGGCTTGAAGCAGTCAATTCAATCCTCGACGTTTTGACTTTATCCTCGATTTAATCGATCTTTCCACCAAGTCTCCCGTTCGAATTCCATCCTTCTCTCGTCGCCATTGATCTCCCGTGTAATGAATTTCACTTTGGATTCCTTCCAATTGTTGAGATTCAACTTTAGCAACGCTTGTAGCTGAGTCGAATTATCATATACCTTGGCTTTTGATTTGCTGTGAAGGTTTACGAAATCGAAGTATGCTTTGCGTCCATCACGAGTGGTAGAATGACTGTGTACACACGATGCAGAAAGGTCGCTTTTGAAGACTTCCAACATTAGTACCCAGAAGAAGGCACATTGTTTGACGAAGAGATCACGGGTGTAACCCAGAAGGGTAGCTGGAGGCCAAGTTTCATCAAGGAATGTCTCTGTGTCGATGTCGTATGCCTCGAGTTTAGCTTTGAAACCAACGAGCCAGTGTTCGAATCTTGAGTCATTCGTGAGGGGCGTAAAGGACTTTTCATCCCGTGCTTTTCGGCACCAAGACTCGTACTTTACCTGCTGAGGTGACTTTTTGTTACTTCCCGCCGGAGGAGGTGGGGGGTTCAGAGCGGATTCATTACGCATGCGTTGGGCATGCTCTTCGCAGAATGGCTGGAATTCATTATATGTATATGATTTTACATCCTTCCAAGTTCTCAAGTCTTCTGCTAGAGCGACATTGTCTTCTTGTAGATCAATAGCGAAATCCGCAAGTGCTTCTATGTTCCTTTGAACGGATCGAGGGATATGCGTTGGTAGCCCTCCTTCAGTATAGGTAAGCTCGCGTGCAAAGTCCGGTTCGATAAGTGCGTCAAGGAATGCATTCCACTCGCATAATCCGCCTTCCTTGAGGGCTAAACACAGTTTACTATTGGCTTCACTTGTTATGCTGAGTAGGGATACGAGTATCTTCTTCATATCAGTATCAAAACTGGGAAAGTGGTTGGCAGTAGTAACTTCGGCGTCATTCTTCTCTTCGCCCCCAAATACATTGCCGGGCATCGTCGGTATGTTCGGCATCTGTGGTGGTTCCGAGCCTTGGAAAGAATTGCGCGGTGACTGGGAATGAGAACTGCTTCGTGTACGGTGTGCGACTGGCATATGCCAGCGTAGAGATTGTATTCAAGTCCGTTCTTGTTCCTCTTTGTGTGCAAGCCGTCTTAGAGCTTGCGACTGTTAATCTATTATTTTCCTTCTGAATCCGATTCGTTGAGAGTCTGATTCAAAGGCTTCTGAAGAACAGCAACGCTGCGTTAGTGTGTTAGTAGACGAACGATTGTACTCTACGCGTGACAATTGTGTTTGGATACTTTCAACAACGGATAATCGGACTACAGGCAAAGCTAGGGAAACGCCGGATCTCTTCTTGCTGTGACTTATTCAGATTGCAGCGAGACAGACCTTAGTATGTAGATTACAAGTAGTTGGTAGCAACTAGTGTGAATTTTGGGATATAAATCAGTTGAATGTTAAAAGTATGAGATAAAGTGAATTCTTGCCGAAATGCAAGATATCTCTTTTATTGAGATGAATACGTTGCAACTGCTGTTGCGTAGTGATGAGATTACTCGCTGATTATTTCCGTGCATGTATTGGTCGTTGACCATATATATCTGTATGCATGTATATGTATTGTGTGAGAATCACACGCCAACGGTTTTCTTCTCTTGTTCCGTTAGGAAGACTTCATGATATGTTTATCATTAAGGTCAGGAATTGCTCCCGTAGCTCGTGTGATATTTTATGAAATCAGAGTTTGCTCACCGAAGAACAATGGCAATACTGTAAAACAGGGATTGCTCACCGTTGATGCGCGATGGGAATCGATGCGCCGTGGGAATCGATATGCCGTGGGAATCGATTACTTAGATGGATACGGGACTCATTGATTCGTACAAATATGCTATCTACCATCTGGTAGCTTTGGTACTTCTGGTCACGAAAGGAATTTAATAATCAATTCTATCCTCTTCTACGGCATAAAATAATGCAAGAGCTTTGGAACGCTCATATTGATTCCTACAATCTCTCAATCGCATTCCGATCTCTCAATCGTATTCCACGCTCAACCGATTGTTATTTGATTCTGGAATCGATAGATCTTCTTCTCTTTGATATCATTCCACATTTGAATCTAAGACCATCTACAATTGAGCTTCTATGAACCGATTCGGATTATCCAATCTCCGCAATCAGTCTGCAATGATTAATCCCATCATCCAAGATATGACTCTCTTTCGAGTCACCCAATCCGGCATGCTTCGTTTTGGATCTATTCAATGACTCTTTATCCCATCCGCGATATCAAACAAGCATTGTCCAACCATTCCCTTCCCCTCTTTGAGCTACTCCTCGCGCTCGATCAATACACAATCACTCATGGCTCTCCCCTCCATTGAGAACCTTAATCAAATCTTCTGCTCCAGTTCAATCGATCCGCCTTATCCCTATCCGACTCATATGATTCGTTTCAATACTCAAGCTACGATCGAATTACGATTGTCAATCGATCCTCGACTTCTACAAGTGGACTCTCCAATCATATCGATTCCTACTGTCTCCTACGATTTGACGATTCATTAGCCTGTTCCCAAATCCGGTTAACCCTCTCATCAATTTCATGACCACTACATACTCAAGCACCTCTCCTCTCTCATTGATTTACGATTGGTTCGATTCTACGATTACAATCATCCGATTTGATATCCAAGCCCATACTTAAGGTTTTAGAGTTCTACAAGATGGAGAACCGACTTGTAATTCAACACTCCTTCACTAAGTGTTGAATCAAGGGGTGTGCTGTTGGTCAAAAATACACGTACTCTACTTACGTACATTCCACAGGAATTATATCCAATCTACACTTGAAAAGTTACTTATACTCCTCCAGAGATAAAAATGACTTCAAGTATCCAGACATTTAGGTCATATCATGTGTTCTCTGTCTTATGATGAATTGCACATGATCGACGACCGGTTTAGACATCCCTACATACAACACTAACACAGGGATACCGGTCGAATACAGTAAAATACACAGTAACAGAGCAATCTCATGATATGCTCACTTTCTCTTTAAATTTCAATTATCCTATACCTTTCGGTCGATTTTTAGAGTTACAACAGTTTCTTAACTACTCAGAAGACATTCCCATGTACCCCTTAGCCTTCGACCAAGTCGCCCAAGACCAAGCATCTAATGTAGATATCTCTACCAATCCTTGGTACACAACTGAAAACTTCAACGGAACCGACTTGAAAGTTGTAGACTCCAACGGTCGACAGAAAATTGTACTCCCTCCAAACCGAGTGCAAGCCACAATCAAATACTACCACCACGTGCTTGGCCATGCCGGCGCAGAAAGATTGTATCAAACCATCAACCAATTCGTATACGCCCCAAACTTGAAGGACCAAATCAACTCCTTCTGCAAAACTTGCGACACGTGCCAACGGTACAAGAATAGCCACCAAAGCCATGGACAACTCGCTACCAAAGAACACCAATACGTTCCGTGGGACACCATTGCAATCGATGGAGTAGGCCCCTGAAAAATCAAGATCCCTGGGCATGGAACAGTCTCCTTCAACGGCTTTACCATCATGGACATGTGCACCAACCTCCTCGAGATCATCCGAGCCCCACAAGTAAACCCAACCGGCCTCATGGCAGTCCACGCTCTCGACAATGGCTGGCTCTCCAGATATCCCAAACCAGTAAATTGTATTATCGACCAAGGAACCAACTTCATGAGCAATGACTTTCAACTCCACCTTGCCAACCTAGGAATCAAAGCCAAGGTCTGCTCAGTTTGAAACCCACAATCCAACGCCGTACTTGAACGAGTCCACGACACCATGAAGTCTGCAATGAGAACCGAACTCAATACCAATCCTCCACAGACGCTCCAGGAAGCCACCGACATCGTTGATAGTGTGTTTGCTTCCGCCCAGTTTGCAGTTAGATCAACCATCAACAAAACGTTTGGAATGACACCCGGAGCCCTTGTCTTCCATTGCGACATGTTCCTACCAATCCCTGTAATCACTGACTTGGCCATCGTCAGAAACAAACGACAGGCTCAGATAGATAAGAATGCTATGAAAGAGAACAGCCACAGGAAGATTCATGATTACTGTGTAGGAGACCAAATTATGGTGAAAAATGAAAAGCAAATTCCTGGAGCTTTTGACGCAAGAAGCAAAGGCCCCTACACCATCCAGCAAATTCACACCAACGGTACAGTTTCCTTTCTCTTACGAAATCACGTGATCCAACGCATGAACATCCGAAACCTGAAACCGTATCACACCAATTAAAAATTTCTTATCTAAGCAATACTGGTCGCACACGACTAACAAAAATTCTGTGCCACCAATCGAACTTTTACGAGAAGGAGAAGAGTGTGGTATTCCAACGCTCACGATTGAAATTACCCACGAATTCGAGAAAATCTGAAATACAATGCCACGCAAGCCGGTCTTCAATATTGAAGACTGGATGAAGAACATATCCAAATTCTCTATGTGCAATGTATGTTGAATTTCCATTCAACGCCTTTTTACTGTTACAAGCTTTCTCAACGGCTCCTCGGAGTAGTTGACAAAGCTAGCTTGCAATCTTAGTTTTTAACCAATACATAAACCTTATTTTAGTACCTTTTTCTAGAGGCATACGACAATGTTGAACATTTTGCTTTGTTACAAATTCTACGTAGGCCTACTTTGTCTCTGTGTCATTGACACTTATACTCGTACTTTACACACTTACTCGTACCTCTACAGTAGAATAGAATAGTTCTCAACGGAGAAACGGATATGAAACCGACGTCATCCGGAGACCCCGGGACTCTTCTATTATTTTTTTGTTTTACTTCGTACAAAGTACATCCCAATGCTCCCGTACTTAGACGAATCAACTAGCCATAATATGAAATTGCATATTACCAAATATTTACATAGTGCACGCTCAAAAACCGATTTAGGATTTTTTAAATGTCACACCTCACTGGAACAATAGCGAAGCAAGAGCGGGAACTTATGTACTAATTGTACACTAATCAACTCTTATTCGGGATCAAGAAACGATTACGAAGTATTCTCTGTACCCCAGAGGCAAGAAAAAAAGTTTAGTCGTCGGCACTGGGACGTGTGATGATAAGCGTTTAATTAATTACACCTTTGACACATTCTTTGTTCAATTTTTTGAAACTCTGGGACGACAGCGAGCACCTTAAGAAAGTAATAATTAATCAACTTCGTCTGAGACATTCCAGGTGCTCAAAGTTGCTACAGTAATATGTTAAGATTCAAATATGCCCTACCCGAACATTAGTATTGTGATACTCAAGATGCTCCGAAGCAGCGATGTGGAGACAATGATACAGAGATTCGATACAATTCTCATCGGGTATAATTTCCCCATAGTGTTATCAATAAAGAATTTTGCAATAATTGACTTCCAGATTTTTTGGGATTCGAACGAAAATGAACAGAAATGAACCTGAATCCAAAGGGCTTGGTAGAAAACATTGTTGAGTATGTAGAGATCACTTGGGGGCTCCATCAAGTTTGCGTTACTACGAGCTAGTATTATATAAATCGTTGAGGGCAATAGCAAATAATTGTTAAATGCTCGGCTGCCACGCATTTTCGAACAAATATCAATCAAAATATGGGACACCCGTGGAGGTGTGGAACTTGTAATATTGTAGATAGCATTTCCTCCTTGTATAGGACGTTAATTTTCTTCAAGAAGATCATAATTATTAGTTCTTCTTTCATTATGCGACCTGATTTATTATATGTCTCGTTTGTTTTGAAATAAGATAAAGATGTGATTTGGACGAAGTATTTCGGATTGCGGGGGATTTCCACGCACGTGAAATTAGCTTAGCCTCAGCATGGAATGAACTACCGTACGGCACGAAAGTCACACCCGTGAGGTTCGCATAATTTTTTGAGACTCGGAGACGAGTTCGTACATTTTACATACACTACTCGTACGGTACAGTACTTGTATCTCGATTCACGCTACTATTCATTGTACCGGTAGGTGTCTGCTAAGGGCCCAATTCGTTCAAACCTTGCATAAACTAATGCAGAAGACACCCCAAATTCCAAAGTCGCTGTAGAACAAGAACAAAACTAAGCACTAGAGACAAAACAAGTATTTGGAAGATTACAGACAACAGGAGCTTCCCCAGAGATAGAGAGAGAGAGAGCGAGTGCATAAAGCAAAGGTTCGGGTCCAACAATCATGACGTTTACAGATCTCGGTGATGCGAATCTCAGTAGTTTCAGTTGGAACCAGAGAGGCATGACCACTGCAGCTGAGAAGAATGCTAAGGCGATGTGGACGTTTCTTACTCGAAGGTACAATAGGAATCAGGGTAAGATGAGAACCATGAGTGTCAGCGGAAGTGTGACCAGTAGCAACTACGATCCCCTCGACGATGACGATGACCTCAGTAGAATGAGCATGACCTCCACGGAAAAGAACGCAATTGCAGTCCCACGAATAGATCAGACTGTGGAGGATTCTCTTTCGAAAGAATTGATGAAACTCTCGATGAACGATAGGCAGCAGGTCGAAGAAGAGGTTCACGGCGTGCATTGCATGTGCAACTTCAGTGAAACCCCACAATTTTTGGGGCAGAAACTGCGTGAATTTGACACGGAGCTTAATGCAATCAAGAACTCCGAGCGAAGGCGTCGCAAACGAGCACGGGCACGCAAGCAGCATCAGGGCAAGAAGAACGGAGGGGGGAACGTGTCGTGTAGTGACGACGACGTACTGAGAAACGTGATTCGAATCAGAGAGTTCCTTAAAGTCGTAGATGAAGAAGACAACACCGAATGCACAGAGGAATCGGCGCAATCTCGTTCAAGTTTCGCGTCGATTACTACGTCCTTCCCAGAAGACGTAGAAGTAGACGAAGGCGAATTGAAAAAAAGATCATGCTGGGTCAACGACCCTGACGTTCGGCTACGGTTCTTACGCTGTGAACTGTTCAATACGAAAAAGGCTGTCAAGCGCTTTGTTACCTTTCTGGACTTTGCCCAGGAACTCTACGGAGATTTCATCGCAGATCGACCCATGCGTCTCTCGGACATGAAGACACGGGAGGAAAAACGAGCTATGGCTAACATTCAATTCCACGTCTTACCATTTCGAGATAGGTCCGGGCGAAGGGTCTTTGTTTCAGTTGGATCCTGTGGATACGATGTGGAACCATTATTGCGGATCAAGATTCTCTGGTACATGATTTGGATAGCGAGCGAAGACATTGAAACTCAGCGAAAGGGCCTTGTTATCATTGGGTGGCCATGCGACGAAATTATCAGTGGCAGCAACAGTCCTATGAGCGAAGACGATACGAGAAGCAGTGATGGAAGCGCGATGGGCGGAATCGGTGACAGCGTTTGGGAAAGGAACATAAGGCCAAATATTGCCAATGTGGAGGGCATATATCAAGTTAAATCCGTAGATGGCCTTCCGATAAGGATTGCGGCCCTGCATTTTTGCATCCAGAATCGACCTGTCTACCGAATTTTGAATTCATTGTTTTATTTTACTTTGGATTCAAGTTACAAATCGAGGTATAAGGTTCATATAGGTGCGTTTTCTATGATGTGTGCCCGAGTATCCCGATTCGGTTCGGATTCGTGTTGTACGAAAGTGTGGTATACTAATTTCTTTTTGTTTCCCTTTCTTTTCAACCGATACGTGAATCATCGTGTTAGGAGAACCCCTCGAAATCCGATACAAGCTTCAAGGGTATGGAATACCGGTTGATTTGTTGCCAATAACTCACACTATGACCCTCAAGCGCCAAAGCCATTTACAGTGGATCAATTTCCGAAAGTACGTTGAACAAGGAGAGAACGGCAGCTCCAAGGCCAGCAGTAAGAATTCCTCCAGAGCATCGTTGAACGTAGATCCAGCAGATATAGTAGAATGCCCAAGATCCTATGATGTTATCATTGGAAAAGCTAAGTACACAAACAATCCCGGCAATGTCTTCTATAGAAGCCTGATCGAAGCAACACACGACGAGCACATTGCTTTGTCCAAAAAAGATAAGGTAGAAATGACATGGAGAATTGTGAAGCAAATGGATGAAATCAATGGTCGATTTTTAGAGATGAACAAACAACTCAAGGTTTGGGTGCACATCAAAGATCGAAACGTTATGAGACAGAAAGTCGCCCAATCGTACAAAGAATACAAACGAAATGCCCACGTCGTTCGAACAAAGAGGCAACAAGAGCAGAAAGAAAAGACTTACTGTGGGGACAAGCGCCAAAGGACTGATGAAACGATTCCACTTGCATTACTACCCGATAATTCTTGCATGAAAGGCTGCACAAAGCGTTGTACTGATGACGATGATAATAATTCTTCGTCTCTGTTCACATTATTGTAATACGCGCTTCATGTATTGGATGCGTGTACGCCAGACACTTCACAGCATGAATACAAAATACATCTTACATGCGTACATATGACGACTAGACAAAGATAATTTTAGCTCAGATAATAGATGGCAATAGAATTAGTCTACTATTAAGATAAAAACCAAAACTGCTTTTTCGCTTGCTCCTAAATCGGAATTTAAAGGAGATTTGTTCACAAGTTAGGCTTGCGGACATCGTCGGATTCTGGATCTTCCTCAACAGTGTCATGCGTTTTCCGTGTTATCAGTAACTATCACGCACAACTACGTTAATCACTACGTTTGTGATAGCCTCAGTAGCCTACCTACTTGTAGTACTGTATGTGCAATGCTTGTAGTTCATAGGGGTGTTGGTGGGTTAAGCAAATGCTAGAGGGGGATCCGGGAATTGCCAACCTGTTGCTAGTTTGTCAGGCTGGGTCCGGTCCCTTGGTTGCTTTGCCCACACACACCGGCGCACAGCTTTGTCTGTTAAGCCTTTTCTGCCATTGTGCCATGAGCCACAGGGTGGGAGCTGGCTGGAGATGGACATGATGGAGGGGACATGGATGGGGCAGCGCAGTTGGGGAGACTCATCACGGAGGAGTCAGGAAGATTCCCAGGAGGGGAATTAGAGAGAGCTGCCAGGTGGAGCGGGGGCCAAAGCCGGCACCCACTCCTCTGGCAGGAAGGAGTACTATGCTCCATTGTTGAACATGACAGAGGCAAGATTCTTGAAGATGGGGAGGGACTGCTGGTGCAAGTACCTCATCATGCAATCACTGTGCCATTGGGCAAGGAGCTTGATGACATTGGAATCACATTTGCCCCGGAGAAGGGCCATAGCCCCTCCTGCTCGAAGGGATCGAGCAGAGATTGCTGCAGGGGAGATGCCAGTGGTATGATAGAGGGTCTGGGCATAGACCCTCATGGAGGAGGTGACAGTTGCTGCTCAAACTAGGGTTAACATGTCCCTGGTCAAAGTAACGGGCAAGCTTTAGGGTTGGGCTGAAGGGGGAGCTGCTAGGGCAGCAGCGCCTAAGATGGAGGACTTGGTGAGCGCACTCTGCGACTGGGCAGCAGAGGGAGTCACCACTCCTGGCATGAGCCACTACTTCACCCTTGTTGCCATTCTTCTTTGTGGTGAAGGTGAGGGTAACAGAGGTAGAAGCAAGGAGCTCATGAACAGGGCCATTGTGTTGGACAAGTTTGGATCCAAGATAGAAGGAGACACCCTGGAGGTGGAAGGCTTGGTCATCCCTGGTAGTACCAGTGTACTCACCAGGGCGTAGACAGAAGAAGAAGGCTATGCAAATCATGTTGGCAATGGCCTGTCGGGAGGGGGAAGGGGAGTCATGGTATGCAAATTGAAGCGCATGCATGACCAGGGTGATTGGGACTGGTTTGACCCTGCAAGGTTCGGGGTCTAGTTTGGCGTGGTCCTTGAACTGGGCCGTTAGCCTGAAGTCAAGACTGCCAGTGGAGTTTGTTCTGGGGTCTTTGGCCCCCAAGCGGGCCAGCGTCTGGCCCACTGACCTGATGGTGTCCGATACTGTGCAAGATCGGAGGGGCTTGTGGCTACAGGAGAGTCTGCTATTATGGAGTCTTTTTGCAAAGACTTGGAGGAGGGGGATTGGATCTTGGATTGATTGGAGGTGTGGGCCAAAGCCTTGCGACAAACAGAATTGAACCCATTGATTCCAATGGGCATCCTTTCTGTGGGCATAGAGCTCAGTGACTGAAGCGCGCATGGTCTGCTGGATAGCGCCAACAAGGTCAGCGCAGAAAGCATGGGAGGTCTGAGGGGGTAGCAGAGCCAGGGCAAGTCCTGTGGATATGTGGTGTTGAAATGATGGAGCAACACAGTGTCAGAGAGGGCAGATTGAGAGAGTAGGTCAGCCAGATGGTTGACCGGGCCTGGGATGTAATCCCTGAGGGGGACATAATGGTGGAGCCTTTGGTGCAGGGCCTGGATCCGGAGCAGGTAAGCGGCGGGCCCTGTGGTAGTGGTGACGCCTTTCCATTGCCAATAGACAGCTGCTGTGTTGTCATAGCAGTTGTGGGTGGTTCGGGCTTGAACACAGGTAGCCTGTGCAAGGATATCATTGTGTGCAATGGAGCCGGCCAGTTCAAGGTCACTGTTGTTGATGGAGCCATCAGGGTTGTCAAAGGAGACCAGTTGGGTGGAGACCCACTTGGGGAATGCATGCCTCCATATGATGGGTTGTACAGTGCCATTGGGGAGAGGCACAAAATGGATCCCTCCCATGCCAGACCCCGAGGCATCACAGGCGCCCAAGGTAGCTGGGAAGGTATCTGGCACTAGCTCAGCAATGGAAGTAGGCCGGTTGGAGAGGTCAGTGGCAAGCCATTGAAAGTCGCGGAGGAAGCTGTGGACTCGTTTGGTGAGCCAGATGCGCTGCCTGCCAGGTTCCTGGTGGCGGAAGGCTTCCTGGAGGATGGAGAAGAGGTCAATGGAGCCGGGGATGGCAAGAGCCATAGACCGGAGTTCACCAAGGACTTGGTGTCATTGTTTGATTGGGACATGGCGCTGTGTGGGTGGAATGGAATGAAGGATTGCATGTAGGGGGTCCACTCGATGGGGTGGAAGGCTGATGGTTTTGTGGATGGAATTGATGAGCCAGCCAAGGATAACTTTCTGGGTGGTCCAAGTGGCGTCCCCTTGGAGCATTTTCTTGAGGGAAGGTGGTTCCTGTCAAAATGGGGTATCAGTGGCATCCAGGGGCCGGAAGACTTTGTCAAGAGATTGGAAGAGAACTCGCTTGATGGCTCGTCTGGTCCATTGGTTGCCCTGAGCTAGGCCACAGAAGTCATCCACATAGACATCCCAGTAGCGGACTGGCCTCTTGAGGGGGTTCGTGCTCTGGGCAGGGGCCAGGGCAGGGGGGCGGGCGTTGGCATCGGCTGGATGGGCTTCTGAGAGGAGATCCAGGCGGTGAGGCTGGAGGCGAGCTTGGGCAAGGCCACTGGATAGAGTGGCGTTGGCCAGGTCTGCAATGGTTTCGGTAAAGACGCAGAAATTGGGGGGACTGGACTTCCATCCCATAGGGTTGGTGAGGGGGATGGCAATGAGGGGAGGTTCCCCCTTTCTGGAAGGGAACAGGACGCCCAGTTTCATGGTGTCGTCAGGTTTCAACTGGATGTGGTAGAAGTCATCAGGGAGGTCGATCTTGGACATATACACCCGACCGAATCTGTGGTTGGCCCGGTGCAGCCTGGTGAGGAGCGGTGGAAGTGTGCGTTCAAACTGCATGGCGTCTGTTGGGGCTAGAGGGATGGTGTCTTGGTTGACCTCTGAGTAGGTGTAGTCAGAGATCATGTGGGGGCGCCTTCCCCGTTGCGGGACTAGCCCCAGAGGGCTGAGCCGGAGGTCAGGTAGGTCTTGGATGAGGCTGGCAGGGAGGACTGTCCATTTTTGCTTGTCCATCATGTCGGCATATTCGTCGCGAAGGAAGTCAATGCCTTGGTGGGAGGATTGATGAGGCCATCTGGTGATGGCCGCTGCAATCCGGGCCTGGTCCCAGGGGGGTCCAGACATGGAAGCGGGGGTAACTTTTGTGCAATAGAGGTCAAGGAGGCTCCCTGCGCGATGGGGGAGAGTCCCCACGCTGGGGTGGATGTCTCCTTGCCCGCGGAGGGTCTGGATGAAGCCCTCCCAGCTAGTGCTTTGATGGTAGAGCCGGATGGCGCGGGCGACGTGCAAATCAAGCCTGTCTGGCACGTTGCTGGGTGGGGCGGCTAGGTCGCTGCGGAGGGGGGGATCCAGCTTGGTGCTGGTGCCGGTGGCGATGCCCCGCAAGGTGCGTGTGGAGATGCCGTCGATGGGGTTGGCCAGCATGTTGCTGGGTGGAGTGGCCAGTACGTGGCTTGGTGGAGTGGCCAGCACGTTGCTGGGTGGAGTGGCCAGCACGTTGCTGGGTGGAGTGGCCAGCACGTCGCCGGGTGGGGTTAGGGCCAGCAGGACGCTGGTGGGGTGGGCCAGCCTGTCGCTGGGTGGAAGTCCCAGCATGTCGCTGGGGTGGGCCAGCGCGGGGCTGGGTGGAGGGCCCAGCACGTCGCTGGGGTGGGCCAGCATGTCGCTGGGGTGGGCCAGCATGTCGCTGGGTGGAGGTCCCAGCACGTCGCTGGGGTGGGCCAGCACGTTGCTGGTGTGGGCCAGCGCGGTGCTGGGTGGAATGGCCAGCATGTTGCTGGGGTTGGAGTAGGCCAGCACGTCGCTGGGGTTGGGGTGGGCTAGCACGTCGCTTGGTGGAGGTTCCAGCACGTCGCTGGGGGTGGCCAACAGGGAGCTGGGTGGAATGGCCAGCATGTTGCTGGGTGGAGACCCCAGCCTGCCGCTGGGGTTGGCGCGCAGGGAGGCTGGACTGACGGGGCCGGGGGAGAAGGGCGGACGTTGAGCGGGGGATGGTGCTGGGGCAGGGGATGGTTGTGGGGCTGGGTGTGGTGGAGAGCTTGTAAGGCATCGGCGTTTGACACGTTGGGGAGCCAGTTGAGGTTCTGGGTCATTCTGAACCTATGGATGTCTTCCCCAAAGTCTGGGGCAGGGAGTGTAATATCTGACTCCCATTGCTCTTCAAGCCACCCTTGAACTCTGACCTGGAAATAGTACGCCACGATTGTTGGGGTGAGTCTTTCTCCTACTTCATCAGCAATGGCTCGTTGGAGGGGCATCTGCTGCCATTCAAGCCGGGAGAGACCTTGTTGGTAGCACTTCACCACATCATGTGTGGCGCCCAAGAGGGTGGCCAGGACAGCCATGTAGCTATTCAGCTGGGTAGTGGCTTCAGTCCAATCCAAGGGAATGTAGGCCTTGGTATTTTGCAGTTCCAGGGAGTCTTTTAGAGAGAGGGAGTTGCCTTGGGTGGAGATCATGGTATCATAGGCTGCCACATTGGCAGGTTCCTCATGTTCCCTCTTCAGGGTAGCTGCTGATCCTCCTGGTGGAGTGAAAGCTAGGGGGAGGATTCCATCGGCTACATCAAAGGGACCGGTTCCATAGAAGTTGCAGTCTTGGAACCGCTTGAGTACAGCTGTGGTGACGAGTGGCGCCTGGATGCCAAGGTTGTAGGTGTCTGTGGCTACTTTACTTTGGAGGATCATGTGGGTCTTCTCGTGTTTGCTCTTCTTCGCCCAGGCGGTGTAGATGGGGGGCAGATCTGTTTCATTTGTTTTGCCACAGAGGAGGAGGAGTCTTTCAGTGTAAATGGGCCCCCACACCTCCCTGACTGTGTGCAGCTTGGAGGATTCTTGTCTTTGTTGGTCCAGGCTCTCACTCAGTCTTAGTTAATGGTCCGTGAGGGCGGCAAAGGCTGAAGTGAGTGTTGGGTCAGCTGGACCAGCTGGGAGGCCTAGGCCTGGTAGGTCTTGGAGGAGGACATTCTTCTTCATGTAGGCGTGCAGGCTGGCATCTGCTCGGAAGGATGGTCCGGGTTCCAGGAGCCGGATGGTGCCAAGGAGAGTAGTAGGTTGTGTCCCCACTGCTCGTAGGGTGTCCAGAAGGGGTTTGCAGACATCCACAAGCCCTTGCTGAAGGATGTGGGGGTGGAGGACTTGGAAGGCCTGTTTGGGGGTGAGGCCTCGACACAACACCAGTGAAACGATTTCAAAGGGGAGGAAGCACACCTTGTGAGCCTGGAGCATCTCAGTGTGGGCCGTCCCTTCAGGGATGGCTGGGATATAGTCTTGATCTGGGTTCTGGGATATTGTGGACTCATGATGAGCCATAAGATACACTCGGCTGGCTGCAGCCCTTGACAGCAGGGCTGCATCCACCTGCACCAGCTCACATTCCTGTCCTTCTACATCATCGATGTAGCCAAAGGAGCGGCCAAGGTTGGCTGAGGGCTGGGTGATGGTGCCTGGATATTGTCAGAGGCCATGGATGACCCGGAGTTGGTCCACACCAGCAGCATCTTCTTGGAAGATACCCAAGCCGCCAATGGCTTGCGCGTTGAAGATATCTAGAAGGAGGGGGAGAAGACGGGCCCCTTCAGATTCAGTGAAGAGGGTGTAGATGGCTTGGTAGGTGTCACGCCTAGCAGGGGCATCTCCAAAGGGGCCCCTCCCTTGGAAGAACTCCATGTAGTTCATCTGTTGTTGTTGTGTTGTATGTTAGAATAGGGATGACCGTCTTTGTTGTCGTCCTTGTTAGGGTAATGGTAGACGCGTTGGGCCTTCCTTCGATCCTCTCGTTGGGATCGATGATGCGATAGATGACTACCGAACCAAGATAGAGTCCTCGCGTTGGGATGGATCGGTGCGATAGACGTTACAATAGGGATGAGGACTGTTTTCGTTGTCGTCCTCATTGGGGTAATGGTAGACGCGTTGGGCCTTCATGTGATCCTCTCGTTGGGATTGATGATGCGATAGATGACTACCAAACCAAGATAGAGTCCTCGCGTTGGGAGGAATCGGAATCGGCGCGATAGATCACTATCGAACCAAGATAGGCTTGTATGGGTACAATAGGGATGACTATTGGACCTGGACCTATAAACCTTTTACTTATTCTACTACTAATTGTTTTAGGAGCAAAAAGAGTGAGCTGTAGTAGGCTTGGTTCTTGCTGGAAGAATCCTTTACAGGCTTGTTACTGCTTAGCCTGTAATTCGATTGGTGCTTGTTCATGAGCGCATTTTGTATTGAGTATCGTATCGTAGAATCCGTACCTATGTTGGTGATACAGTGAGATCTTTGCATACTCAAGGGTGTTCTCTGGTTCGTATGTCGTGCGGTACGTTCCACGTGGCACTCCCATTCCTTACATTCGGTTCGCTACATCAATTTTCCCGCCAATTTTGCAGTTCTTGGCAAGGCTACCGGTAGTACAGTAAGATGCGAGTACGTCCGAAATACCACTAAGGTGATACTTAGTTTTTCACTACCGGTACTGGACCCTTCCGAATCAGCTTTTTTACTGCACGCTCGCGCAACTACTCGCTGGCAACCAAGCAGTTTTAGTACCAATCTTGCTTGCTACACACTGGTTACTGAACAATAAGTACTTTGTACTAGTAGATTTAATCGTGGATGGTTTTGCCAAAATATTACTAAACGGACTTGTCTAACCCATTCTCAACGGACAGTACTAGTAGTATCGCTGATTAAGCAACAGAAAACTATGTGATTGTTTTTAGTGAAACAGAGCCAGCATCCTACCGTCGACTTACTATCAACTTACCAATAATTATGGTAAGTTGTTGGTAAGTTGTTGGTAGCTTGTTAGTAGCTTGTTGGTAAGTTGTTGGTAAGTTGCCGGTAAGTTGTCGGTAAGTTGTTGGTAGCTTGATGGTAGCGTTCTGAGCTCCTGCCCATTGTTGCTCATTCTAGGTGACTATGTCAAGGTTGCTGTCCTCGTTTTTGTCAAGTGTTGACAAAGCTGGCTATAGACGCATTGCGGTATTTTGTTGAGACCAAAAGAAATCTAATATTGTTTTCTACAATTATTGATCAAAGGGACGACAACAACGCCGGCATGTTGAAGGTTGTTGTTATCTTCCAGCTGCACACACCAACCCCACGACATCTTCAATCTGCTCTTTCCGGTTCTGTCACTTCCATGGGATCAATCGTTTCACCATTGATGCAATGCTATGCTGCAGTGCAATTGATAGGATACATGTTTATTCTTTCCGATAATGAGCAATAACAACCAATCGTGAATATCCCATCCCATTCTTTTGTTTCTATTCCACACCATTCCAATGTCCGACCGGTCCGCCAACAACATAACAAGATCACGGCCGATCCATTCTGTCGCTCGCACTTCGTGCTGCTACAAGAGACTAAAAAGTATCATGATAATATTATTATTTGTGTGTGTGTGGTGCGTGTGTGTGTAAGAAGTGCAACTGCAAGTGTAGGGGTGTTGTGTATTGTGTTGCGTTGTGTTGTAATAGTTCATTGCATTCGGTTCAATAATATTTGTTCCCAACAACAGAATGAAAGACAGTTAATTACTAAGGCCAACCGTCCGGACCCAGTCCCCATGACTCGTTACCATCAAGTTACCATCAAGTTACCATCAAGTTGCCAAAAACTTACCATTGACTTACCATTAACTTACCAACAACCTACCAACAACTTACCAACAACCTACCATACTAATTATTGGTAAGTTGATAGTAAGTTGATGGTAAGCACAAGGTCAGCAAAAGCCTGAAGCACGATTTGGTACTCAACGGTTGCAAGGTGGTTGCAACACACATTTACATATATGTAGTAATGAAGATACTAAATATAGTTGATAATCCAGCATTGCTGGCTCAGTGATGTTTACTAAAAACAGTGTGATCGTTTGTTAGTCCTCTACTGTGTACTGGCTAGTATATACCAGCAGTTGGGCGCACGAGTGGTAAAAAAGTAGTAAAAAAGATGATTTTGAAGGGTCCTGTGGCTCGTAGGTTAATGATACAAATTGTACCTCTAATGACTATTCCTCTATGTGTTTAGACGTAGAAATCATGTTGTCGTACGTACCCCTCAAGAGATTGGATCGGAGACCAAACTCAAATTCTGATGACCAGGAGAATAATCTTTATGACCAGAAGAAGGATTCTTCTTCTTTGACATCTTGACATGAGACCACTTTACGTTTGACATATCAATTTTAATCCTTTCATAATTCCTATTTTATCACTTTCTAAAAACGTCTCGATAGTTGATACACTGCACTTACATTAAGACTATTCGAACCAAAACGAACAACACGATAAGAAATACCGGCCGACAACATGAATACCCAATTCCAACCGTGTATCCAATACAAATGCATATTCAATGTTACAGAAGACCACGGTAGCCACAAGCTAGTAGTGGATTATGCTAGAGCCCCAAATATATCAGCAGGAAAGAAGAATATCAGGAGAGTACAGAACTTGGGGGTCAAAGAAATACTATACACATATGACATTTTTGTTGATGCATGCAATGACTTCGGAATGCCAGTCAAAAGATGGCACACCCAATGGGGATAGTGCTTATCCCGAGGCCCAAGGAAGAAATGGAATGAAACCATGGCCAACAGAAAAATAGATCATTCCAGAGAAGGGTTCAAGGCAGCCATGCGAGCATACTACATCAATGCCATCATGCCAGATCCTGATGCAAAAGGAAAATGATGGCAGCATTCAAATGCCAACACATGGCAAAGCCCATGGAAGTTTCAGAACATGATCATTTCAGCAGAATTGGCACTGTTCTTGACTACATTGGCATGTTACCCGGATACCGCGATAACAATCTTACAGAACAACAGAGGAAAAGGATGTTTTTCAAGACACATCCTTTGGACGTAGATCTTGGTAGGATGCATACATTGATACAGCGGTGAATTTCAGAGAAGTGACCATACTACAGATTAGAGACTAGTATATGACAAGAAGGAAGGACAATACCAACAAGACACAGAAGGAGAAAGAGAAGAGGAATAGGCAAGGACGTGGGTTCGGACAAGGATTCAGTTGAGGAAATGATGGACAAGGAAATGGTATAGGTGAAGGAGAGAAATGCAGAAGGCGCCCAAATGGAAACCGTACTTGGGAACAGTGCTACTTCAATCCAAAGAATCAGCAGTGGGCACCTTATCCACAATACATCGGGTCTAACAACAGCTCTTATTCGGGAAACTCCAACATGAGCGTTCAATTTGGTGGGCAATTTGGCGGTGGACGCTTCGGCCGACAATCCTGCGGTTGATTTGGAGGTCGAGGTAATGGAGTAGGAAGAGGATCCAATGAAAGCAACTACACCCAGGCATGGGGGCAGAACAATTATCACAGAGATGCTTTCTGCAACATCAAGGCAAGTGATGCCAGCTATTTTATGGCACCAAGGCATAATCAAAATCAAAATCAAAATCAACACCAATACCAATACAAATGACTATCGGAATCCCTGTACATGGATGCAATACCAGGGCCGAGTGCCGCTGAGAAAACACTAGGACCAAAAGCTGCTGAGAAAATACCAGGGCCGAGTGCCCCTGTGAAAATAACACCAGGGCCGATGACCCCTGTGAATAAAATAAAGAATGACGCAACACCAGCAGTGTTGCTGAAGATTAAAACGATACAAGGAGTATCAGCTGATAGACCCTACGTGGCATTGCATGACCTTCAGACTCTTTGGAAGTAGTATAATCTATCGGAATATATTCTCTTCCCATGATGTTATCTCTCATGTAAACCCTTGCATGTGTTTTCTTGTGTTAATATCAATGCTTTCTTCTATTCCTCTGCAACCTGAAGTCAAATCTTACTTGTTTCCTCATAGATGGTGTTTTCATCATTCTTGATGCTCACCAATTTCTTGTGTATCTCACAGTGATGTATCGACTTTTTAATCATGGGGATATGCACAAATACTGTTCATTTTACCGGTCTCGATGATGTGTCTACTAATTTGTGTATGTTTTTATGGAATGTTCTTTCTCTCGTCCTCCTTTCGTCCTGTTTGTTGTTGCAATTCTTGACATACTGACTGATTTTTTACTACTATTGTGTCTCTTGATTTCACCTTCCCGGCAGTTTGCCCGGTCAGTGCAATGTGCTGCCTTCGTCACATTGTCATAACTTTGTAGCTTTCGTGCTATCTGCACTTAAAATCTGGATGCTTTTCACTTCTGGTGGTGCATTCATAGAAAACCTTCTGTTTTCTTGTTAGCACGTAGTAAGTTTTGGAGGCTTCGCGCGTTAGCTATTACTTCGGGTATTTGGGTGATTCCCGAAAACACAGAATAAGTGTGCCACATGGCATCCTCGATGTGTGTATTCGGGAATGAAAATCGTTGACACAGATATCTGTGCGCTAAAAACTCTTCCCATATTCATGTTCATTTTTGGAATAAGGAATTTGGCCATGCCTATCATACAAACGATGAAAAATTGGTATCTGCCTCTTTCTCCGGCTAAAAAAGGTACGCACGGACTAAACAAGGTATATTTCTCCTTCATAGTAATTTTGTCGGTGTAATTTGAAATTTTCAATGTTAATTTCCCTCTTTTCCAATCGATCTATCCTTCTTGTTGTCCTCACCCTCTTAACAATCATACTTAGCAAAATTCCACTTTCATGGCAACACTTGAGATCCTTTCCATCTTCTGTATGATAGACAACGGCAATTCTGAAGATGAAGATCCTTCTGACAGGCGTCTAAGAGATAGAAGAACACCAAGAATAACCCTTTGCCGGCACTGCCAATCCTCCTTCATTTACCTTTTCAACTCTGGCAACAAACATGCTCTTCTCGGCTGCTGTGGTGTAGACCACAAGGTCTTTCATGATCTCCTAGACCTCTTCCAACCAGTATTCAATATATACACAATTGATTAAAAAACTGAGTGTATCCGCAAGCTAACCTTAACAAAGAATGGAGTACCCAAAGGAAGAAAACGAGAGGCGAATGCAACATGTTGTCTTGGGTTAGTCCTTTTTTGGTTTCGCACAAGAGGATCTGTTGCAAGAATCTCCTTAATGGCTTTTGGACTTACATCTACTGTCATGTACAAATGGATTAAGTTTTCGCGGAAAGCTCTTTTGTGTGTATTACAGAACCATCCAAAGGCGAGGATTGTACTTCCAAACAAAGAAGAAATGGAGGATTACATTAGCGCAATTGGTGCAAAATATCCGGCACTTCATGAAAAACGAGTATGGGGTGCTGCCAATGGGCTTAAACTCAAGATACAGCACTCCAATAATTGGTTAATACAGAGCCAGTACTACAACGGTTGGATATGTGACAATTACGTGCGTAGTGTTTTTGTTTTTGCACCTGATGGGAGAATCTGCATAACTGCTTACAACTGTCCTGGGTCTTGCCATGACAGTACTATTGCAAATTACGGCGTTTATGACCAGATGCAGGAAATGTTTGATGAGTATGGCGCAATGCTTATGGTCAACGCGACATTCAAAGTAAGACTTACAAACTATCTTATCCAGAATTTGCAATCAAATCAAGTTGGTGCTGAAGCTCTTGTGTTGAATCGTGAAGCAACCTTGTTTCGGCAGTTATCAGAGTGGGGGATGCAAATGATCCAGGGGCAATTTCTGTGATTGAAAGACAGGCTTCTTTTAGAGGACTTTGGAGATCAGAAGGTCATACTTAACGTGATGATGCTTCTGTACAACTACCAAACCAGTACTGTTGGCTACAACCAGATCCTTAATGTTTTCATGCATAAAAAGGATGGATACTTCTCTTATGCCACCAAGCCAACGGAAGATGCCACCGGCATGTTTGAGTAGCCGAGAGCTGTTGAGGAGCTGCGCCAAGCCGTTGAGCTGGTGGTTGGGTGCGCTATTGGACTTGGATGGATGGACTTAAGGTATTTGAAAACTGGACTTAAGGATTGATGGAAGTTTTGCCTTTGACTTTTGCTTTGGGTGGTTGAGTAGAGGTAGATTGTTAATTGGTGGTTGAGTAGAAGTAGATTATTGATTGTACTTGGACTGGATTACCATGGTTGGCTGGGATCGGATCAATCAATTCGCCATGGTTGATTAGATTGCAAAGTGTAGAGAAAGATGAATCTCTAATGATCAATCACATTTGTTATATTTGGACATAGCTTTTGCTGTAGTTTTGGAATTATGAGCTTAGAGCTTGCTGGAAGGATACAAGTAGTTTATACAAGTAGTTACGATCTGGAGTAGTTTTGATCAATCCGGAGTACTAGTTTTGCTTTTGGTGTTCGGGTTCATAAAAACCGCACAACTCCTTAATAGGAGTTCAACTCAGCACCGGACAAAGTTAATCCCATCAGTTTTTTAATACATGGAAATGGAAATGGGAATGGGAATCGTTGGCCAGTGCGTTGATTCCCATCGAGTTCAGACTTTCATGTAACAACTTCACCAACTTCACTATTTTGCATGAGTTACTAGTAGTTACTAGTAATTCATTATTTCATTCCTTTGCAACTTGCAAAGCTCATAACTTGTTTTCTTGCAAAACCAAAAGCAACTACTAATCGTTAATCTACCATGGTACTTTCCAAACAAGAACAGATTCTTCAGGCTCTTCAAGCCAAAGTCAAACGACAACACCAACAACATCAAGCCAAAATCAAACAACAACATCGACAACAGGTTGTTCAACACCGACAACAGATTGTTCAACACCGACTTAAGTGGAATCGCTGATTCTTACTATGACTCAACGCTCCAGTCAGATTTTGGGGAAGAATGGGAATCGGAGTCTTCTTTGGTGAAATTGTCTTTGGCTTTCAGATTGGCTTTTGGTTTCTTGTTGAAATCCAAGTCGGAATCGGAATCGGAATCTACATCAGGTTTGTTCTTTTGGCTTGCACTCTTCTTGGTATTATTTGCAAAGAGGCTGGCAATATCCACAGTAACCTTGGATATGACGGTGACAACTGCCTGTCTTTCTTCCCTGTTCATCTCAGCTCCCTTCTCCAAGTCTTTCCTGTTCATATCAGCTTGCTTCTCCAAGAATGACATGAGTTCTTTGTTTGTGAGTTCTTGTCTACTGACTCTGTCGTTGATGTGGGATCTTTACAATCTCTTTCCTGGTGACGCTGTCATCAACACGCCAACAGTACTAGAGGGTAAGTCTTCTCCTTGTGTTGATGGTCTTGCATTGGTTCTTGCGTTGGTTGAGTAGGTTGACCAAGAGGAACAAGGGGAAAGTCGGCATCCTCTTTGCCAAAAAGGTCTTCCTCTTTGATAGAAATAAACCCATTCTCCTCACAACCTTGTGTCATGTCATACTGCCCGTGTCCATCGCCCCCTTCTGCCTTCCAAAGCATCCTTGCCTTGATTACCTTTGCCGCCCTAACTTGCCAGGGACATATTGGATCGCCAGTTGGAATTTTTTGGCGATAGATATTGCTTAGTTTCCGGCAAATGGATTGTCCTTCCCTTGGGCAGTTAGGATAGGCATCTCTATGAGCTTCAATAACAAAATTCAATTCCTCGCTAGAGACAAGGTTAACAGGAAATATCTTCTTCAACAGAGACCTGAGTTCGGCTGAGGTGTAGCTTGTTGGACCCTTCTTTGGCGGCATGATGAATGTATGGGGAACTGGTGATATGGCCTCATCCTCTTCATCGTGGAAAAAATAGTATAATTACTTCATAAAATGTTGTTGTTTTGACTTCTCTTTTTTTCAATTTTTGGTGTCTGTTGTACGTATGATTGAAATTGGCAATCTGCAATCCGTTGGACTGTGACTCGACGTTTTTGTTCTTTTATGTGACTCGTTGTCTGTTGGATTACTAACAAGGGAATGAAAAGCGTGCAGTCATGGATTCCAAATGGCCGACATAGAATTGTGAGTAATCAATGTTTACAAGGGGGTCTCAGTAAAGACTCAAAAACGCTAATGTGAGTAAAAAAGACACACAATGAGTGACAGATGACACACAATCGTGCACGACCTAAATTACACAGATATTCTGTGTTTTCGGGAATCACCCATTAGCGTCCAGGAGGTTGGGTACAATACCTGATATTCACGATTTGACATCATACCATGGATGTTGCTTACGAAGAATTCAACATCGATGGTATGCACCGTACGGTATTGAATATGAGTACGGGCAATGGGTCATTCCAGAAAAACTTTCTGGGTCCTACCCAGATCTACTATGTCTTTTTTGTATTTCAGGAATGAAAATTAACAGACCCAGATTTTGGCGGGCCAGCGTCTAAAATCTCATTTTTGGAATAAGGAATTCTTTTGTATGGACAATAATAATAGCCAAATTTGTCCTCTTCATACGTTTAAAAATGTGGTGGGTTTAACTACGATCAGATTTTTCAGCTTTCAGCCAGCGGCTTTCAGCAACTCAACTGATACTCAACGGACAACATAATTAGTTGCCAATCCATTGACTATGTCACTTGAGTTGTTTGTTTGCTTGTATCTTTTAGAAGATGATAATGGCAATGATGATGACGACAATGACGCGGAAGAAAGGCGTCAAAGAGATAGGAGAACACCAAGGATAGCCCTTCATCATCATTCTGAGTCCCCCTTTCTTTATCTATTCAACTCAGGCAATGCACAGTCTCTTCTCAACTGCTGCGGTGTTGGCCACAACGTCTTTGGAGAGCTTCTAGGTCTATTTGAACCCATATTCGATAGTTACACGATAGATAGAGACACCGGCGCTATTTGCAAGTGGAAGGTTAATGCAAATGGAGTATGAAGTGGAAGAAAGTGCGAGGCAAATGCAACTTGCTGTCTTGGTCTAGTACTTCATTGGTTTCAAACACAAGGATCCATTGCAAGATCTGTGTCAATGGCGTCTGGACTCACCTCTACTGTTGTGTACAAATGGTTGAAGTTCTCCAGAAAGGTTCTTTTGTTTGTATTGGAGAAGCATCCAAAGGCAATGATTAGACCTCCAACGGAAGAAGAAGTGAAGGAATACATTGTCGTGATTGGTGTGCAATACCCCAGACTACATGAACGCCGCATCTGGGGTGCAGCTGATGAACTCAAAAATCAAAATTGAGCAGTCTTCTAATTGGTTGGTTCAGAGTCACTTTTACAATAGCTGGGTCTGTAACGCATACATCAACAGCGCCTTTGTCTTTGCAGCCAATGGCAGAATTTGTATTTGCAGTTGCAACTGCCCCGGTACCTGGCATGACAGCACAATCATGGATCATGGTGTTTATGATGATAAAATAGAAGAATTGTTTGTCAAGTACGGTGCAATCATTTGCGTCAACTCCGCATTCAGGGTTTACACAGGAAGACACCACTGCCTTGTCCAAAGTTTGCAGACTGATCCGGATACCTCAAAGGCTCTTCTGTTGAATCAAGAAGCAACAAGCCTTTCCCAGTTGTCAGAATGGGGAATGTGGATGATACAGGGACAGTTTATCCGGTTGAAAGACAAACTTCTATTGGAGATTTGGCGATCGGAAGATCATTTTGAACTTGATGATTCTTCTGTACAGCTACCAAACAAGTACCATTGGCCACAACCAGATCCTGAATGTTTTTATACATCAAACCGATGGATACTTCTCTTATGCCAATGAGCCAACGAAAGATGCCGCCAACATATGAGTGTTGAGCCATTGAGCTGGTGCTCGATAGCCGTTGGGTGCTTGATCAGACTTGGTGGATGTTTCGCGATTGGAATTGAATGGACTTGGATGCTGTTTGGACTTAGTAGCGTTGGATGGACTGACTTAGGGCTCGATGGATTTTTTGCTTTCGAATTTTGCTTTGGGTGCTTGAGTAGACTGTCAGATCTGATCAACAAGTAGATTGTTGATTGAACTTGGATCAATTTGATCAATGATCAATTGATCCACTATGGTTGACCGGTTGGTTGATTGCAAAGTGTAGATAAAGATTAATCTCTGATGATATATTAGATTTGGACATAGCTTCCGCTGTTACTTTTGAAGTTTCCAAGGTATGGAATTATGAGCTTGGAGTGAGCTGAAGTTTTGATCGGTCCTATTGATCCAAAGTAGTTTTGCTTTGGGTGTTTGGGTTCATAAAAACCGCACAACTCCTTCAGAGGGGTTCAACACAGTGCCAGACAAAGTTAATCCCATCAGTGCTTTGATACATGGAAGTGGGAATCATTGGCGGGTGCATGTGCTCGCATACATGGACGTGGGAATTGTTGATTTCCATTGATTTGACTCTGATTGATTTCATACTTTCATGTAGCAACTTCACCAACTTCACACGATTGTGAATGAGTTACTAGTAATTCATTATTGAGTAATCTATTATTTCATTTCTTTGCAACTTGCAAAGCTCATAATTTGTTTTCTTGCAAAACAAAAACAAAACAAAAAACGATACAGAATTTTTCTTTTAAGTTCAAACGGAACTAATTCTTCTTCTAAGTTTGAATCTACTAATCTTCAAACTATCTAAATCTTCCTAATCGGCCATGGGGGGGGGGGGGGGGGGGGATGAAGCTGAGACTCAAAGTTGACAATCCATCCAGGGTGGAGGTGAACATAGACCCAAGTCCAAATCCAGTTCAAATTGTCAGAGCCATCTCTATCATCGGCCCCATCTCTGGTCAAGTGACGTGGGTAGAACTTTTGCTTCACATCAAATTTGACCCAAATGCACAACTGCATGTTGCCATTAAACAGGAACCAATGCCTTAAGTGGAACCTCCGGCTCCGGGGGAATTGGAGTTGGAGTTTGGACCAAGCCGATTACAAATATGGTGGCGGCATCTATTATGGTGGCCTTCAATGATTCCAAGGCAGCCTCTCTTTCTTTCCTCTCTGCTTCGAAGACAGCCTCTCCATTTTCCCTTTTGAGCCGGGAATTCTCTCTTCTTTGTTCCCTCTCAAGCTCCAAATTCTCTCTCAAGAAGTCAAGAATTTCCTCACGGCCGTTGGTGTTCCTGTTGTATTGTCTCTTGGACTGCGGAGTGCTGGGAGAGGAGGAGGAAGCAAACCGTGGAGAGGACCGTGAAGAAGAGGAATCAGACTGTGAGCGCGACGATTGCTGGTACATTTATGGCAATTGGTGCATTGACTTCTGGTTGAGTTGGTTGAGTTGGTTGATGTAGCGGTGGTTGGGTTGACTGGGTTGGCCGGGTTTGTTGTGTTGGCCTGGTTCTTTGCGAAGGTTGACAGAGTGGGATCGGAGGAATGTTGTCATTGTCAGAGTTGTCGTCATCCTCGCTACTTATGTTATTCTCACTACTTATGTTATTGTTGTGTCCTTCTTCCATGTTATTATTCTTGTATCCTTCTTCCAAATGGAACTCCTCTTCTCCGTCACCAACTTCAAACTTGTTCTTTATCAACCACTTGACCCTCTTCTCTTCGCCAACTGTACCTTTTCGGGGAAATTTGGATCACCAGCAGGAATTTGTTTACGGTAAAGAGCAGAGTATTTCCTACGGAGGTTTGGAACACTTCTGTCGGTATCAAGGAAGTTGTCTCTATGGATTTGGGTGACTTGTTTCCATTCCCTAGGACTGCTGCTGGGAAGGATTGCTTTGAGGGTGTGTATCAATTCCATGGCTTCAGTTTTGCTGTCCTTGCTCACCACAGACTTACGTCCTACCCGTGATGGATTCTTCACCGTCGCTGTTGTTGGCGTTACGATACAAAATTATGTCCGGAGCTGAATATGTATGTCCTCTCCCATCGTTGTCACATAGCAGCAACAGCAGATAAAGCATTATTATTGATACCATTTGGTTTTTGTGTGTTGGAAAATATTTTGTACTAGTACTCGTACTCGTACAGTAGTAATCAGGGATCCGTTGGATGTGTGATAAGTCAGTTGGGTGGGTATAAGGGAATGAGAAAAATTTCAGTCCGGTATTCCACAAAAACAATCTGGGTAGGACCCAGATTTCCGGTACCGTAGATGTGAGCTCACGTTGGCCAGAATCTGGGTCAAAAAAGACAAAAACCGAGGTGCAGATCCAATCTGGGTACCGGTAGGACAGAAGTATTTCAGGAATGAGTGATTCCCGGCAGTGATAAAGTAATAAACGACCAGAGTAATAAAAAATATTCGGGAGTGAATAGATTGAATAGATTCAACGCACGAATATTTTTTATTAAATATCACTCAGAGCAAATTTGGAATTTGGAATCTCTAAATAAGAAACAGTAACTGTCTGTTTACGTCTGTTGAATCACTACCCGCGCCACCTACCGGCCTAATTTGGGCAAGCAAGCCTGTTAAGTATTCAAGACTGGCCGGCAGTTGAAATTTTCAGAATTTTCTATGTTATCCTTTTGAATACACATAGGGGATTCTAGTGTTTACTTATCGATCTGGTTTTGAATGATGTCTTGGCTGCTTCGTACCTTTTAAGCTGCTTTTGGTGTTAAGTGGAATGGTTTTTACCACTTAACGATTTCAAAATAAGAGGTGCACATGATTGATTCGTGGGTTGGGTGACTGAAATGTTTGATTTTAGTATGATTCTAAGATTCCGTTGGAGTTTATTCTCTGTTAGAAAATCTGAATCATATGGTACGGTACTAAAATCAAAGTTTTTAGTCCCCAACGCACGAATGAATCATGTGCACCTCTTTTGCCGGGCATGCTTGCATGCTATTTTTGGTGATGGTAAAAACCATTCCACTTAACACCAAAAACAGCTTAAAAGGTACGAAGCAGCCAAGACATCATTTAAAACCAGATCGATAAGTAAACACTATAATATCTACTAGTAGTACTTCGTATCAGCAAAGCCAATTGATACGGTACATAGAAAATTCTGAAAATTAAGTGCCGGCCAGTCTTGAATACTTAACAGGCTTGCTTGCCAAAATTAGGCCGGTAGGTGGCGCGGATAGTGATTCAACAGACATAAACAGACAGTTACTGTTTCTTATTTAAAGATTCCAAATTCCAAATTTGCTCTGAGTGATAGTTAATAAAAAATATTTGTGCATTGAATCTATTCAATCTATTCACTCGTGAATATTTTTTTATTACTCTGGTCGTTTATTACTTTATCACTGCCGGGAATCACTCAATGACCCACCAATAGAGTGTGGTATTCCAACGCTCACGATTGAAATTACCCACGATTCAAGAAAATCTGAAAAGCAAGCCGGTCTTCAATATTGAAGACTGGATGAAGAACATATCCAAATCTTCTATGTAAACTGTACGTTGAATTTCGATTCAACGGCTGTTTACTGTTACAAGCCTTTCAACCGCTCCTCGGAGTAGTTGACAGAGCTAGCTCACAATCTTAGTTTTTAACAATACATAAACCTTATTTTAGTACCTTTTTAGAGGCGTACGACACTGTTTAAACAGTCGAATAACCGCTTCGACCTTCAACCTTATTACTACCGGTAAAGACTACTTCAACTACTACACGAATAAAAAAAATTACCACTACTACACAGCTAACAAACGAACAACCGATCCGAAGATTGTCCAGTAACAATAAGAAATCGACCAGTATGTCTTACTCAGTCATTCCCTTCAAGTATGACTTTGATCAAGATTCTATTGACAAAATTGAATACAAGAACACCCAAGAAGTCAATGGATCTCAAGAAGTTACCAAGATCAAAATCCCTTTGATTACTGCAGGATCAACCAAATTACAAATTCTTTTCACCATCAATGAGTTCATTAGATCTAAGAAGACCCTCAACCTAACCACAGGACCAAGAATCTATGACAAGTTTGTAGATCTCCTCAGAGACTACACCGACTGTAGCTGGTGGAACAGCTATGTGTCAGCCAACGTCCCACAGAGAACTGTGGACAACTTCCAGACGACAGTGGAAGCATTCATCAACTTCAAGTTCAACAGCAACCTTGATGCCTATCAGAATCATAAAAGATTCCTCACCAACATTAAGAAGACAACCTCCATGACTGTACACCAATTTGTAGCGCAAGTCAACTTCCACAACCATGTTATCCTCCCATTACTACCGGGACACCCACCACAAGATGCAGAGATCAATGAAAGAGATTTCAAGAATCTAGTCTTCGAATCGATGCCTGAGGACTGGAAAGATATCTATCAACAACACCACTCTCCCCATAGAGATTCTCTCTCTGAAATGATGATGAGATTTGAAAGATTCCAATTGGCACAGAATAGAAAGAACAAGAAATCAGACAACCAGTCTCAAAATAACAACAACAGCAACAACAATGCCAACAACAACCGTAACAACCAAAACGGAAACAACAACAATCGCAACAACCAAAACAATCGCAACAATCGAAACCGAAACAACAACAACAATAACCAACGAAACAACAACAACAACAACAATCAACGCAGCAACAACCAAGGCAACAACAACAACAAAGGCTCGACTAGGATCTCAAATGACTCACCTGTGTCCTATCCACCCTGGTACCAATCACACTTGGGGTCAATGCTACACCAACAAGTATGGCACCAACTCCAATCAGTCCAATAACAACACTAGAGACAACACCGACGCGCATGTGAATGATCGCAGCAGCAATTCCAACAACAGCAATCAATCCACTACCTCTTCCCACGGCAGTAACTTCCATGAACCAGAACAACACATGTGTGTCTTCATCAACGAACCAGAAGAAACTACCATCCCTACAACTCCTTGGCCGGATCTCTTCCATGTAGACATGGATATCGATGAAGAATACTATAATTCAGACCTTCAACGATTTCCCTCTGAAAAGACCGATTCCGACAACAACAGGCAAGATGTTGCTCCTAGCAAGGACAACGTCGACATCAACCTTGCTCCAACCACAGTAAGTGTCTGCAATTCAATTAACAGATCCCTTGGGAAGTACTACTTGAAAACCCTCTTCGATTCCGGATCAACCGACAATCTCATAGTGGAATCAGCAATTCCCTCTGGAATCAAGAAGAACCTTCTAGACCAACCAATCCAAATGCAGACAACAAATGGCAAAACCACTTGCAACCACTATGTAACCTTGGAGAACACCATATTCCCAGAACTATCCTACTCCATGAAAGTCCTACAAATCAAATGCTTCGTCGTGTCGCAGAATATCAACTACCATCTCCTCATTGGAAGAAAGACAATGAGAGATCTTGGAATGAAAATGGACTTCGAGACTTGTACCATAGAATGGTATGAGAAGACAATGGACTTCCATCCTCGCAATTACTTTGACAACAAGTCCTTGCTCCACAAGGTTATGTCTGCAGAACCACACGCCGTTGCAGAAAGTTACTCCAACCAATCAATCCAACAATCTTATGTAGATGGAACCACCAAGTATGAGAAAACTGACCTCCACAAGCTCGTCACCGACCAGATCCACCTCTCCTACCAAGAGAAACAAGCCTTGTTACCAATACTCCTCCAAAATGAAGAACTTTTTGAAGGCTTGAATGACAAGGAATTAGGTATTTTCCCTAATCAAACGTTCCACATTGATCTCCAACAAGGCGCAACGCCATATCATGTAAAACAACCATATTCCATTCCACTGCACCAACAAGAAGCAGTGAAGAAAGAAATTGATCAACAAGTGAAACTTGGCATCCTAGAAAGATGCTACGCAACTGAATGGGGAATGCCAACATTTGTAGTGCCAAAACCAGACGGCTCCTGTCGACTTATCAGCGACTTTAGAGAACTCAACAAGGTCACCAAGAAACTTCACTATCCACTCCCAAAGCTCCAAGATATCTTCCACAGAAGAAGAGGCTTCAAATATGTCACCCTTATTGACGTCAGCATGCAGTTCCACACCTTCAAACTTGACGAAGCGTCCACCTGGCTTTGTGTCCTTGTTACTCCATTCGGAAAGTTTCGACTGCTCCGATTGCCAATGGGCTTCCTTAACTCTCCAAGTTGGGCCCAAGGCTGCATGGAACAAATGCTCTCACACCTAAAGGACATCGAAGTATACATCGATGATATTGGTATCTTCTCAGATACCCTCGAATCCCATTGCAAATCAGTCTCCTCTGTTCTGTCCTTACTGAAGTGTCACAACTTCTCTGTCAAGCCCTCCAAGTGCCACTGGTTTCAATCACAAGCACCATGGCTTGGCCACATTATCTCACGCGATGGTATTAGGCCCAATCCAAACAAGATTGCTCCCATCCTGAAACTTGCTTTTCCCTCAACAACAACCCAACTTCGATCCTTTGTTGGGATGATTAACTTCTACCGAAACTTCTACCCCAAACGCGCAGAGGTCCTTGCACCCCTTACGGACCTCTCTGGAAGAGCCAAAGGCAAAATCACTCCGACTCCAGAGCTACTTGAAGCTTTCAACAAAGCCAAGTCCCTCATTGCCAATGACATCCTCCTCGCCTTTCCTGATCCAAACAAGCCATTCCATGTCTATACTGATGCTTCTGACTACCAACTCGGAGCTATTGTCCGCCAAGATGGCAGAATCATCCTTTGCTTCTCCCGCAAACTCAACTCAGCCCAAAGGAAATACCCAACAATCGATAAAGAGATGCTCTGTATTGTAGAAGTCTTCAAAGAATTTCGAACCATTCTTTGGGGTGCTGAAATCATAGTATGGACCGACCACATGAACTTAACCAGGCAAAATCTTACCAGCCACAGAATTATGACTTGGAGAATGCTCCTTGAAGAATTTTCCCCAGTATTCAAGTATATCAAAGGCAAACAAAATGGCCTTGCTGATGCTCTCTCACGGCTTCCAATCCAGCAAGACCATCCCGAGAAGAAGGAGGAGTTCTTCGGTCCTCCAACTCCCGCTCCAACGGACGACAACTCAACGGACAACTCGGACCTTTCAACTGACTCAACCGACTCTGACCTTCTCTCTCTTTCTGACTTGTTTCTCAACTACCCAGAAGACATTCCCATGTACCCCTTAGCCTTCGACCAACTCGCCCAAGATCAAGCAGCCAATGTAGATATCTCTACCAATCCCCGGTACACAACTGAAAACTTCAACGGTACCGACTTGAAAGTTGTAGACTCCAACGGTCGACAAAAAATTGTACTCCCGCCAAACCGAGTGCAAGCCACAATCAAATACTACCACCACGTGCTTGGCCATGCCGGCGCAGAAAGATTGTACCGAACCATCAACCAATTTGTATATGCCCCAAACCTGAAGGACCAAATCAACGCCTTCTGCAAGACTTGTGACACGTGCCAACGATACAAGAACAGCCACCAAAGCCATGGACAGCTCCCTACCAAAGAACACCAATACGTTCCTTGGGACACCATTGCAATCGATGGAGTAGGCCCTTGGAAAATCAAAATCCCTGGCCATGGAACAGTCTCCTTCAATGGCTTTACCATCATGGACATGTGCACCAACCTCCTCGAGATCATCCGAGCTCCACAAGTAAATCCAACCGGCCTCATGGCAGTCCATGCCCTCGACAATGGCTGGCTCTCAAGATATCCCAAACCAGTAAATTGTATTATTGACCAAGGAACCAACTTCATGAGTAATGACTTCCAACTCCACCTTGCGAACCTAGGAATCAAGGCCAAGGTCTGCTCAGTTCGAAACCCACAATCCAACGCAGTACTTGAACGCGTCCACGATACCATGAAGTCTGCAATGAGAACAGAACTCAATACCAACCCTCCACAGACTCTCCAGGAAGCAACTGATATTATTGACAGCATCTTCGCATCGGCTCAGTTCGCGGTTCGATCAACCATCAACAAGACGTTTGGAATGACACCCGGAGCCCTTGTATTCCACAGAGACATGTTCCTACCGATTCCGGTAATTACTGACTTGGCCATGGTCAGAAACAAAAGACAAGCCCAAATCGACAAGAATGCTATGAAAGAAAACAGCCACAGGAAGATTCATGATTACAGTGTAGGAGATCAAGTTATGGTGAAAAATGAAAAGCAAATCCCTGTAGCTTTCGAAGCAAGAAGCAAAGGCCCCTACACCATACAGCAAATCCACACAAATGGTACAGTTTCCTTTCTCTTACGAAATCAAGTAATCCAACGCATGAACATTCGAAACCTGAAACCATATCACACCAACTAAAAATTTCTTATCTAAGCAATACTGGTCGCACACGACTAACAAAAATTCTGTGCCACCAATCGAACTTTACGAGAAGGAGAAGAGTGTGGTATTCCAACGCTCACGATTGAAATTACCCACGATTCAAGAAAATCTGAAAAGCAAGCCGGTCTTCAATATTGAAGACTGGATGAAGAACATATCCAAATCTTCTATGTAAACTGTACGTTGAATTTCGATTCAACGGCTGTTTACTGTTACAAGCCTTTCAACCGCTCCTCGGAGTAGTTGACAGAGCTAGCTCACAATCTTAGTTTTTAACAATACATAAACCTTATTTTAGTACCTTTTTAGAGGCGTACGACATAGAGGGCCGGTTGAAAACGACAACAAGCTAATCATGTACCGGTTCGTACTACGTACTAGTATGAGTACTCGTACTCGTACCGTTAATCTCATGTTCCTTTCCAAAAAATAGAAAAGGAATTGGCTGACGCATCTCCCGAACCGAACAACGTCGCGTACGCGCAAAGATTGGTTTGACAACGTTTCTATTCTTGAGAAGAAAAAGAAATACCGTACTATCGTTCATGATCGTATCACTCGTACTCGTACTCATACGAATAAGATTACGGTGGTGTTGAAATTCGATTCGGTGGAGAATAGAATAGAAGCAACTTCAAACTTAGGGCCTAAGTTTTGGCGCGCGGTAGCAATGAATTTTTGTTCCGTAGTCTACCGGTACGTAGCACTCGTAGGCTGAACTACCCACGTTACATAGCAGGACGTACAGTACGAGTATCCTCCTATCGGTTCGCGCATGTAATCAGTAACCACACGCTTTCAACCAACAACATACGCAGACAGACGTCCCGTTTTGTCCCGGTGAGATTACGGTACATTTAGGTACCATATAAACTGAGAGTTCCAAAACCAACAGTAACCATCAGCATTGGATTTAGAAGTATTTCTTTAAAACAATGAAGCGCCCTTGGGCTGACGGCTCTACTGGCTGCGAGGTAAATCAGGCGATGATCAAATACGCGCGTCCGTTGTATCGGGGGGCTTGCTCCTGCACTCGGTAAGATTGCCCGTACGAGTACCTGCTACGGTACCTATCCTGTACCGTACCAGTACGAGTTGGTTAAAAATCTTTTTTACTGTGTGATTAGATTGCTTACGTGCGCACACGGTACAGATTGATCCTTTTCCTTCCAAGAAAGATCTTACTAATCTTTGTCATCAGGCATGCCCAAAATCGATGTTAATCCAATAGAAGGTTCACAGAGTGGAGAATAACACATCCGAGCTTCGATTGGATACAAACAAAAGCCAGTTACGGTCCACCAACTCTTCTGCTCTTCCAAGGGACAAGAGAATGAATTACCAATAATTTGTTACTTGAGAGACGAAAGAAAGATTGACTCTCGAATCCAATACCAACGAAAGAAACCAATCGAAAATACAATATAACCCACCGGCCAAACCTTGTTTATTTTCATTGTAGCCAGTGAATTGTAACGGTAGTCAGTGAATACTAAATTACGTAAAATGGAGGAACATGAGAAGAGCGATGACAGGGAGAAATATGATCGAATGCAGCAAAACCCACCTTTGAGTGCGAACGATTCGACAGCTGCTGCCGATAACGCTAGCAATCACGACGAAAAGAGCAGCAGTAGAAGCGATAGCCTAACCACAACCTTGTCGGAACAAGAATCTTCTACGAAACGTCCTGTCGGGAATATCGACTCTATGGATCTACCAACAGGAGAGCAGGAATGCACTTCGAACTTTACAAACGAAAATCCACATATCTCGAACAAGAGGTTGAAGACAGGGGCCTCCAATGATGATTTTCCGAAGACTCCAGCGACTACACCAATCTCTGACGATGTCGAAAATGGGTCAAGTGACGATGGCATTGCGATGCGCCCACCTCCTACTCCTCCGCCGTCCGCTACGTCTACTGCCACGAACGCTTCGTCCGTGGCTTATTCCGAAATGACATTCGCTTCGCTCGGATCTACATCCGCAGCAGCGAGCCCATATCCTGGGGCACCGCCTCCTTCGGGTGGCGGTGGTTGGACGGATGATGATGCCTATGAGAGCATGCCCAAGACTCCGGTTGCACCCCCACAAGCATCGGCGTCTAGAGCAGCAATACGACAAAACGCTATGTCTCCGCTACCCGGTGTGTGCAGTGACTATCCTCCGGATGTTCCACCAGCACCACCAACAACTCCGGCACCGCCACGAAATGGTGCTGGGTATCGGGATTTGGGATTAGCAGCTCCGTTGCCGTTTTCAGCTGGATTTGTTCAGAATGCAAACCAGTTAGAACTTCAGCAACGACAGCACCAACAGAGAAAAAATGAACCAAAACACGAAGTGCACGAAGGAGCTGCGACCCCTGCTCCCCACAGGGATCAACATCAGGCAGAGACAACCGAAACGGCTACGTCAACAAAATTCAAAACATCTTCCATCCCGGACGACTTTTCCGAATGGGCCGTTGGAGATCGATACCAACTCTGCCGAATGCTAGGGCGAGGCTCATATGGTGAAGTTGCTCAGGCGATTGACAAGTACCAAGACAGATCTGATGCATACGTTGCCATCAAACGAATTGTCGGTCCATTTGATCAAGAAGTCGATGCTGTGCGATTGTTTCGTGAGATTCACATCTTGCGGAGGCTACGGACACTGGGAAAGAACGATTGCATTATTCCCTTGCTCGATGTTGTCCAGCCACCGACAGACGATCTAAATGACTTTCACGATTTATATTTGGTGTTTGATTACGTTGATACAGATTTGTACAAACTTATCATGTCTCCGCAATACTTGACTACCGAACACATACAAACCTTTTTGTATCAGATGCTGACTGGTCTTAAATATATTCACAGCGGTAATGTCATTCATCGCGACTTGAAACCAGCGAACATTTTATTGAACGAAGATTGTTCGCTAAAGGTACGTACCGTAGGAGCGGACGATATAATCACCCAAAAAAGTTGAAAAGCTTTTTGCTCACACCTCTACCCCGATCGAACAAAATATTGAACAAAGATCTGCGACTTTGGATTGGCTCGCGTTGTAGACGAAATATCAGTAGCACGTTCTTCTTCCGTGTCCTCTTCGACCATTCATAAAGGCATCCACGGTATCGATCCCAATATAGCAGCACAAATGAAAGCTGCCAAAAGGTTAGCGGGTAGATCTTGTTCGATAAGCCGAGAATCCTTGACGCACGACGACGACGATGATTATGATGAAGGAACTACGCCATCGGTAAGTGCGAAGAAAATAAATAAGAACCTCGAAACAACTTTGTCTCCACTTTACATGAGATCATAACCTTAAAACAATGCTGCTTCTATTTCGCACTCTTAGAAGATGCCGCTTACGAGACAACTGACAAAGCATGTTGTAACCAGATGGTACCGAGCGCCGGAACTTATCCTGATTCAGCCCTACACAACGGCCGTCGATGTTTGGAGTCTAGGGTGCATTTTTGCCGAACTATTAAGTATGCAAGAAGGAAGTGTACCTGGTTATCAAGATCGCACGCCATTGTTTCCAGGGGGCGCATGCTATCCACTTTCTGGTGACGCAGACAATGCGGAACGACTCGATCAATTAAATGTAATCTTCAACGTTATTGGAACTCCTTCGGATGAAGACGTTGCTACACTTGGGAAAGCCAACGAATACCTCAAAACTTTGAGGCCCATCGAACCAAGAAATCTTAAAGATATCTACCCCGCAGCCGATGCAAACGCACTGGACTTACTGAATAAAATGCTTAAGTTCAATCCAAATGAACGATGCACCGCGGGAGAAGCTCTGAATCATGTCTTTTTCGCAGGAATCCGACGAAAAGAGATGGAAACCTCTGTTGAAAAACCCATGGAGAGCCCTGCCTTCTTGAACGCACAGGAAATTGATATCGATACTCTGAAAAAGAAGGCGTACAACGAAGTGCTGTGGTTTCGAGATAATCAAAACTTAAAGCTTTCAGCGCAGACGACGGAAACGGAAACGTCGGCGCAAGCTGAACACAAAACTGATGTGGAATGACGTAATGCAGTAGATGCTTCATTACTCACGCACCGCCGATACTTTTTCTCGTTTCATCGTGTGTATCCACCAGCTCTTTGGATGAAGGCTTTCTATATTACGACAGATGATCTCATGCACAAACCATCTTGTGAGATTCCAACGGTCTCAGGCTGACACTTGTTGCATTCGAGAAAAAAAACCTTGAAGAGTTTGAAATGAACATTGCATCCCACCGTCCTCGAAATTTCGGGTTGGATTGGTGGATCATACCCCTTCACGCACGAAAATTTCTGCCCCATTCTAAGAGAAAAATCGCTATCAACCTGTGACAAGTGATCGCAAAGGAGTCATCAAACTCTCCAAGGGTAATATTTTCCTTGCTCGTGAGTAGCGGTAGATATGCCATGATATTGCCGAGGTTGTCCGCTGGAAGAGGGACTGATCATCTACTGTCACCACGTTGCTACTGTGAAGGGGACCTAGAGGAAATGCCGTGGCACGGGTTACAACTGTTACTCATGGGGCCTGGTATCGTAGATTAGAACGATGCATTGCACAAAGTCACAAACGCATTCGGTATGCATAAATGAATATTGCCAATGCGTCAGAACGTAACCAATAATTGTCTACGACACATGGGAGTTCGTAGTTCACCCATGTTGTGATATTATTGTAAATCAAAGAGTGGTTCCTGCATGTATGCTATTATAATAATAATATTATTATAAACCTAGATGCTGAAACTTTTAGTCTTACCTAATGGTTATTACGTTTCTAACATTGGTCTACTGATTGATGTGCTTGGATTCCTTGTCAACTCTCTAGTCAACGCATGTTCTTTCGGTTTAAAAGTGATGCAGTTCTTTCAATAAACGTACACTTTACGAAACATGAGGTGCATCATTGACCTTATCGGCGATCCGAATTGAGCAAACAATTACTTCGTATTATTATTTGATGATGCTGATTAGAGCACGAGCTATGACACTGTGTACAGGCATCAGGGTATGAATAGAGAGTCAGATTAGTTGATATCAGTGATTTTGTCATCGTATGAATAACGATACTATCTTTAGTTGACATCAGGCCCAAATTGTCATGATTGTGAGATTGCGTTTTCTGTAGAAAATTTAGCATCAAATCTACAGTATGATTCAATTGAGCATGAAATCTATCCTAAAATAGCATGCAATTTTAGGCTTGAACCCAACGTGTTAAAACAACACAGTTGTGAGTTACTTGTACTACACAGGGAGTGACACCTTCTTAAAGAACTGTGACAAAGCTTCAGTTTATCATGATTGTCTATCCTATTAGAGAGATAAAAAAAGAAAGAATGATAACAAACATTACCGATGTTCATTCTTGGTCTCATTTATTCTGTACTTTGCCGGTCAGTGTTCCTGAATTCTCATCATGAGTAACTGGTATGTGGTATTTTCTCTTGTTTTTAGTAATTGGTATGTTGGCGCGCTGACATTGTATGTACGTTGTTCCAACACACTCCTGCATTGCAGTGATAAGTAAGATTGCTGGGGAATTAATTAGATGTACTTGTGGCGGCATGTGCCTACTTCACTTCTTTGTATGTTTTTTCATATGCTAGACAGTCGACTTCACTAAGCCCCAGAATTTTGTTCGAAAACTTCGTAAACAAGCTACCTGTAAAATATCAGCAATCATGCCCCACTTGGGACATTATGACACAGTAACCTCCCCACTTTTAATCTGGTCGGTGATGAGGAAGTATCTGATATTGATGTGCCTGGTCCTCTTGGTACTGGAGCACTTACCATCTCCTCCAGCCGTATTGCACTACTAGTATTATCCTGGAACAAATTGTTGTCTTCCCCAAGGACCTGCTTGCTGGGGTTGTCCCCATCCGGTGGGTTGCAACCACACGCGTGGTACCCTTGCCATTGAAGAAAGTAGTAACACCAGATGTCAAAAGGAAGGGAATCATCCACTCCCACTAGTTTGGCTTCAGTAGAGCTTTTGGTGTTGATTTCATGCTTTGTCAACATCAATAACACAATGCCTTGCCCCATGGTCATCATTGCTCCGGTGTGGCTCCTCATATTTGTGTGCACGGCAAAATATGTGTCAATATACCAGTATGTGCTACCAGTTCCATCCAATCCAAGAACTAAGAGCAAGGCAATTGTTCCCTGCAAGTAATTCAGGAATCTTTTCAGTTTCTTTTTATCATGTGCATCTGGTGTTGATAGGCTGGTGCACAGGAAGGTGACTGCAGTTTGTATGTATGGTTGTTGGGCTCGCTTTCCCACAAACAATGACTTGGCCATACAGGAATGAAAACTTTCTTATTGATCAGAAGCTAGAGGTTTGCCGTTTGGATCCATATCAAATATGCTCACTGCTACTGGTGTTGTTGCTATTCTTTCCCCATCCTGGAGATTTTTGGGTAGGGTTTCAAGTACATCAACAATGTAATCAAACATGCTAATCTTTACCTTCCCCTGTTCTGAGTAGTCAATTATCATCCCCACATACTCGTGTATCTTTCCTCTGGTGATGGTTAGGGGCTTGATCTTGCCAAATTTGTTGTGGATCCCTTCGAGTAGCTGACTCATAACATCAGAGCCGTGGTGTGAAATTTTTAGGTCGTCCACATGCCATACCACAGTTAGTTGCTTTCCATTCACTAACTTGTTAATGGTGCACATATCATATGGGTTGGCTTCAAATCCATCTTGCTTGAGCCAGGTGACTAGCTTCTACCAGAACAGCAGTGCTGCTTGAAGAAGTGTCCTGAAAACTGCCTTATCTGCACGGGCATGGTGCATAACCTTTCTGCCCCTCTGATTAACAACACACTTTTTTCATTTGCAGGGATCCAGACAGGCAAAGAGCTCCGCCATTGCTCCATCAAGTCATATGAAAACATCCTCCCCGTATGGCATAGGTGTTTATAGGAATGCTCCTGGTATATCTGCTGTGGTGGCTACATCTCTTTCCTTGATGGCGTCGATTACGCATGATAGCATGAGGGCATAGATGGACACAGTTGGGAAGGATGCATTGTTTTTGGAGATGAAGTCTCTTTGTGAGCGCCATCAGCACAGCCCACTGCTTGGATCTTTCCACATTGTTTGCGTTTAAGGGATATTAGATAGGGTAGGGCCCGTTGTATATCCTCCTGGCTCATTTTGTGGGGATAAATGGGTCCAAGCACCTCCATATTGTGCATTGGTGGTTTGAGCTCAGTATGGATGGGTTCAACACCGGGATCCAGGCCCTTCTTCACCCCATATTGTTTTGTCACGAGGGATGTATCCAAGTTGTTGTACTTTTCAAGAGCAGCAGCCACCATCATGCATCCATGGTGTTCTTGCTCAATTGCTTTCAGTGCAGTAGAGTAGCCCAATGCAAAGTAAGATCTGTGTGTGGGTGATGGATTCATATCCATTGGATTGGCCAAACTTGTTATGCGTTCTCTGTACAGCCGGCTGCATGTTGTATTGGGGGACGGCACTGTTGGCATCCTGGGCAATGCAGTGTCTAGTGGATGCTCGGATTCAAAGCAGATGGACAAGTTGTCAGGCTGGACATCCGCTGCAGGTCCATTGTTGTGTGGTTTGTCCTCATCGGCAGGGTCCTTGACACCATCAGTGCTGGGCGTGGCCTCCAAATCAGCCGTCTCAGCCATTCCAGAGCAGTAGGTGCAACATTTGAGTCCGGGGACTCGGGCGTGGTCTCAGATTTGGCTGAGTCATCAGGCACCTGACCCGCGTCAGAGACCTCTCGAGGGGGAGGGGCCTTGACAGCACTTGGAACAGTGGGTGCAACATTTGAGTCCGGTGACGCGGGCGTGGGCTCGGGTTTGGCTGAGTTGTCAGGCACCTGACCCTTGTCAGAGACCTCTTGAGGGGGAGGGGCCTCGACAGCACTGGGGTTGGAGTGGACAGAGTCCTCAGTTCAAAGAGAACGGGTGCTTTGGGTGGCCACTCCTGTGAGGGTGTTGCCCACTGAGGAATCATTCGGGGCAAAGGACTTGTCGGAGGCATCATCATCGGACATGACGGTGTTGGTATCAATGTCAAGGATGATGGTAGTCTTGCCTTCAGAGTCACCAAACCAGAGGCCAGCAGGAGCATTTTGTTTTTTGGCAATTGCTTCAGCGTGGACAATGAGTCATCTGACTGAGGGTGGCAGTGTGCCGACACACCTGTTGAGCTGTTTTGAGATCAAAGATGAAGTAGCCCCCATGCTTGTTATTGGATGGCTGCAGATATATTACGTCATTACATCTGGGATCTTCATGTTGCAATGTGTAGCAGCACAGTTTTGGATTCAATTGGTGTCCAGTAAGTTGAGGAAGTCTCTCTTGCTTGGGAATCCTAGGACCTCTTGCAGCTTTCGCGCTTTCTCAGCATGCCGGATATCTAGGTCAGAATACATTGTCTTTTTTCCTTCTTCTGTGGTGATGGCTAGCACTGTCTCATCCTGCTCTCCTAGATCGCTGACATATAGGTTGTCAGGAGCCCTGTCAAACCTCCTGGCTGTCCCATCAGGGCAGTGAACAAAGAAGGCTTGGTCAATTCCAGTGTCTAAAGTTACTCAACATGAGTCCGGCACTAAGCCCAAAGAGAGGACACTTGCAATCCCTGATTCCAAGAATCATACCTGGCCGAAACTAGGGAGATCACCAATCATGTTTGTTGCCACACTGCCTGCATTACAATGGATGGCCACTTAACCACTGGTTGGCTCTTCCCTAATATTCTGGAGGAGGTTCCGGCTGATGATTACATTGTATGATGCAAGCTGCTAAGGATTAGCAGGTTTGGGTCCAAACAACCCGCAATGTGTGCCAGCAGGTGCTCAACTCTGTCACTGTATTGGTTATAAGGCTCACTCATGTGATTTTCTGCACTCCTGTGCTTTTCTGCACTCCTGTGTTTTCCCGCACTCCTGTGCTTTTCATATGCGCTGTTGCTGTCATTTGCGTGATTGGCATCCTACACCATTGGCAAATGGAGCATGTCTTCCATATTACAGATGTGTGCAAAACATAGTTCGTCTCTGAAGTCCTCCCCTTATGACACACTATGCATGAGCATTTGGTGAGCTTCTTTGACTTCTCCATTTGTCACAAATGAGGTCTCGTTTGTTGTCTTGTCAGTGGAAGATCCTTTGTTCTTCCCTTGTGTTCAGCCCGTGTCTCCACCTGATTGGTTAGAACTGCCGGTGCCTCCATTGTTGCGCCGGTCACCACTCCTCTTTGGTGCTTTGAACCATGTGAGCAGCTCAAGTGCTCCTGATGGTGTGGCCCGGTATACATCTTGTTGTAGGCAGAAATCATCCCTGAGGGTACCTTGAATGTTTCAATGGCTTGTCTTGTGTGCTCCTTCTATGATTTGTACGAACTGTACGAGTTATTGTGGTGATGACTTGTTGTGTGCCTTCTTTTTCTCTGCCTCGTCCATCCCTTCATAGTTGGTGTATGATGACCCTGGATGGTTCTTTTTTAATGCGTACTTCATCAGTTCCTTTGAGTGGATGCTGATACCTGCTGTCTTTAGGACCTCAAAATACAGGGTTTCTTCTTCAACATACTTGGTTGCATTCTTGCCTGCATCATGGATTCTGTTGACCCACTGCTTGAGTTTGAGTAGCGCATCCAATGCGTGACATATCATGCTTTCATTGTCCCTGTACTAGCAGATCTCTCAAAGATTCTTGATCAAACTGAGTGTGTCGCTGCCTGCCTTGATAGTTTTCCAGTCATATAGGCTCTTCAACTTCTCTGTTATTCCGCTAGTACTGAGCTGTCCAAACAACATCGGGAACATCTTTTGCAGGTTGTCATCATAGGATTTGCGCTCCACACATTTTTCTCAGGCGGGTCTTGTCCAACCATAGCTTGGTCTTGATTTCCTTTATAAACTTGTATTTCACAATTGTCCCGTCTGCCCCAACAGTTGTCCACTCGCTGGAGCCTGGCAGTGTTGCTTCAAAATTGACGGAGACGAGGTCCTCAACTGTGCACATTGGCCCACTTAAATCTAGGTTGATCTTTCCCGCAACCACCTTAGCGTCCTTGTAGAAAGAATCAAACTAGCTGTTGTGAGATGGAAAACATTAGTCAATACTATGATCGATTACAATTCCTTTCATATCCAGCTGATTGAGTCCGGTGAACTTTCAGCTAGGGGCACTTTTGCTGGTTCCGGAGCCTTTGCCTGGGCTCCTTTGGCAAGGCGTTTTGCTGCTGTCAGGAGATGATTCTCTGTTGTTGTTGTCGGTGGTGGTGGTGGTGGTGGTAGTGATGTTTCTGGGGTTGTGCTCACCCTTATCCTGTTATCTGGAGTACTCATGGACATAGAGGGGAGGCTTTTTTGTGACATGTGTTGCCTTGGATTACTCAACAGGGCTATAAGAACACCTTGGACACCTCAACAGGTTGGCCACGACACAATAAGCGGAGATACTTGACAACTGGTTGCTCGATTTATGGGTAGAAGCAGCTGTGGTGGTTCCTCTCATAATTTCTTTCTCTTTTATGTTAAAACAACACCGCTGTGAGCTACTTGTACTACACAGGGAGTGACACCTTCTTAAAGAACTGTGACAAAGCTTCAGTTTATCATGATTGTCTATCCTATTAGAGAGATAAAAAAGAAAGAATGATAACAAACATTACCGATGTTCATTCTTGGTCTCATTTGTTCTGTACTTTGCCGGTCAGCATTCCTGAATTCTCATCATGAGTAACTAGTATGTGGTATTTTCTCTTGTTTTTAGTAATTGGTATGTTGGCGCGCTGACATTGTATGTACGTTGTTCTAACACAACAAAGAAGTTTCAAATAAGCAATAATGATCGATACTCTGAATGAGAAGCTGCAAGAATAAGGCATAATTGTCGCGTTTCTTAAATATTGTAGAACACATTTACTTTACTTGAGGATATTCCGAGACAATTTTTGAGGGTGACATGGTGGATACATGGATATGAAATACTTCGGTACTACTACTGATGACTTTTGTTCAATAATGAACAACAATATCACCTTTCGCATTACTAGCTAAAAGCTTTTCTATCTCATCTGTTTATGTTTTATCAAATTGATGCAAAATATGATTCTCTAATTTAGTCATGCACCTCCAGTAGAGACCTCTTCCCCCAAGAAAGGAAAGGGAAGCTTGATATGGCAAAGCTTATGAAGTATGGACTTCAACTTGGAAGAGTGCTTAATGGCAATGCTCTAATCTTCTACCAGCTCTTCCTCCCCTTCCATACAGATGAAGAATATGAGAAACAGGCAAACGACACACTGCAGCAAAAGCCCTTCTAGTCGGAAGTGCTGAAATGAAGCAACAACTTTGTCAATCAAGCTAACACTGGGAAAGGGTGTTAGTATGTTAAAAGAACCAAGCTCTCTGAACTTGCTCACTTTGATGGTATTGTTGTCTATCTTCATGATGGGGCTTTGGAGGGTAAGAAAGGCAGTATCTGCTACAGATGGATGAAGAGTGGTGCGCTGTATTCCGCTGAAATTGCAAAGAAAATGTCATGGTATTGGTGGAGGCAAATCAAGTCTAATTTGAAACTGAATTGCAACCATGAAGCTAAGTATAGCAGGCTATTATGCAAGGATGACATGAGCAAATTCAACTATGCTTACAAGTTTGACTACATTCACAAAACTCTTGTTCACAATGTGCATTACTTCAGCAAGAAGGCATGCTCAGACCTATGTATGAATGAATCAAGTTGGACCTAGTACTATGGTTTTGGTGGACCCATGGTTGATTGTCTGAAAGGGAAGATCTTTTCTAGGGGGGGGCAAACCATTTTATTGAGTGATGTAGACAAAGTTAGACCAAGCGGGTATCTGCACACAGGCACCAGCAGTACAAAAACAATCACCACACAGTACTAAGGGCTGCTCTGAAGTACAGCATATCTTCACAAAGTATTTTATTCCAGAGATTGGAAAACTGTGTTCATTCCCACCCCATCTCACTGCTGATAACTTCTTCAACAGTGATTCCATACTTGACTGGATGGGAGGGCTGGGTTTTGGAATGATTGGAACTGTGGCGCAAAACAGGCATCCCAAAAGTGTTGAAGACGAGTACTTTCACAAGGAAAATGTATCATCTGTATCTGGTAAGAGGTGTGCTTGCGTTACCAGGCTCTGTAACCCTGTTACCATGGTGAAGGAGGTGCCTACCAGTGCTGAAGCTGGCAGGTTTACAAAGGGGTACAAGTGGATCCATTGCTTGTTCCAGAGTACAGAAGCTTGCAATATTGGTTCTGTAAATAGTCTTGATTCAAATGGTTTATTCATGTGCCATAAAGAGCGCCGGAGGAGGAGGAGGGGGAGAAGGAAATGGGAAATCAAAATGAACCATTTGCAAGAGCTATATCTTCAAACCTATGGAAAGCTAGACCAAATAGACAGTGTTATCTCTAGGTCTAACATTAGCTACAAGTATTGGAAGTATTATCATGCCCCAATTAATCGTGCTAAGGCGTTGACAGTTCCAACAGCATTTGATATGTACCAGGAGCTCACAGATGGCACACAGGGTCTAGCCTGGTTATTGCCTAAGAGACAGCAATTGGATTCTAGGGGGCTTAAACAGAAGTTAGCCAAACAAATGCTTGCATACAATCCATCAGATAAGGTTTATCCAGTGGATGTTGTACTCAGCAGAGAAGTGACCCAGTCTTCAACAAAGCAAAGGTTGGTGCAGAGTGACCAGCGCAGATCTTGTGCATATTTTTTGGTGGGAGAATATTGAATTATCACTGTTTGGAAACTGTGTTTGAGGCAAAGCTGAATGGTAGGTTCTATTTGGAGTTTGATACAGAGGAGTACAAGGAGCATCACAAATTTGTTTTGCATTAGCAAGTGGAGAAGCAGGAGGAATTGCTACATGTGTGGTGCTGGTTGCTACACAGTCTGTGAGAAGTACATGTTTGGCAAAAAGTTTGCACTTCTTTGCAAAGGTGACTGCTTTGCAGACTATCACTCCTACAAGTACTTTGGATTGGGTATTAGGGGTGACTTCAGTTGCAGGATAAGAACTGATAGAAAGCCAAAGAAGGATTGGGAAAGGTGCACTGGTCTACTGCTGAACAGGCCTTGAATGAAGCTTATTAGTATTGCATGCTGTTTCAAGGTGGCAGTGCACCTACCACAGTTAGTGATTGCTGTAGTATTGCGTGAGGTCATGGAGCTATCTCAGAGGTGTAAGGTATAAATCAAATGCTCTAGTATCTGTTAGTTGCATTGCACTGTACTATTAGATTAGGTTCTATTGTATTAAAATCATTAGAATAGTAGGTTGATTTGGGTTAGATCAATTAGATGGGTACCAATTAAACCTGGATCCAGATTGCGTTCCAATGGATTGATCAATTGTGATGGATAGATCCAATTGATCTTAGATCCTGTCGCGTCGCGTACCATCAATGGATAGATGGATTGATTTTATTTGATTGCTGATCCAGATTAGATCGATTGGTTTTGCCATCAGCTTTTTCATCACCAGCGTGACTTGGTGTACCAGCAAGTGGGGTTTAGTTGTGTTTCTCTTCTTTTTTTCTTCTCTGCCATAACCACAGCTCCTTCCAGAGCTTGATGTTGGTCTCTTGTTGCAGTTGCAGGGCTAGGGGGACTACCATCATCAACGTTGAACAGGGGACTATTCCAAGGCGTATCATCAGATGATTGCATCTTTGCATCTGATTGTTGAAATAAGATCTTCTCCAAGCCCTTAGGGGAGGGGGGGGGGGGGGGGGGGCTTTCTTCTTTCCTGCTTGTGGGGGGACAGGGGCTTTGGGGGGGTGTTTTGCAAAGCAAGGGTTCTCATGGCTTTGGCTATCCCAAGTGGCTTTGCTGTTGATGGTACTTGGGCTTTCCCATGATTGAGCAAGTTGGATATAAGGGCTGCAGCAGATACTTCCATGTCTTCAGTGCCCCTAGCAAAAATAGGGAACTCCATGGAAGCAAAGTTTGTGGCACTAGTAGGTCCGTTGTCAACCTATTCAGGGCAGTGATTAGTCATCAGCTGCATGTTGATCCCCATAAACCAATTCTGTTTGAAGTGGTTGTTGTCCTTGTACTTGGGAGGAAGCTTGTGTTGTGCTGTGAATCCCCCCTCTTTAGACATGTTGTAAGCCTGGTGACAATAATGTTGATGACAAGGTTGTTCGCAAGAAAAGTAAGTAATTTGATGCACGCAAATTGGCGATCACAATTGAATTCATTGCTTGAATTTTTTAATCGAAGGAGTCATTAGTAGTAAAAGTTACTCCCATAAACCCCGCATTTTGCCCAAAAAATGCAATATCCATAAAAGTGATCCCTTCTCACCAGTGGTGGCGTTTGGGGTTCAAAGGACAACTTCCTTAGCCAAACGCACGGTTCAAAAAGAAGAAAGTGACAGCTTTCAACTGGTGTACCACTTAGTATCCTCCGTTGAATACTTTGCAAGTGGTGTCACATAGAAAAAGGCATATTCATTTGAAAAACAACGAGTTTGATAGTTAAACCGTAAAGTAAAACGGAGAAGACTGCATTCTTTCGAAAAAGTTCAGGATATAATATTTGAATTCGAAAAGAAGGGCTTCACCCGAAAACGATAAGGATTTGTAATGCGTTGTCAAAAAAATATCCCAGCTATCGGTGTCTTCTATGTGTACTGTAACAAACACTCGCCCGATCCAAAATTTTTGCGTACCGGGGCTATGCTATCAAATCAAACAATATCCCCCTGTTTCGAGGTGTCCTCCCCGTCATTGTTCGCTGGCATAAAGCTTCTGCAGTTCCCAGGCGATCGTCTCTCGGAATGATGATGTCCAATCCATCCTGATACAATCTCAATACTTCGAACGATCGTGCATGTGAACACTGCTCGTTCCGTTGTGCCGGTACAAGTCGGCAACACCTATTGCTGCATCGTTGATGTACTTCTTACACAAAAATCGTTCGTAGGCATCGGATATCACAGATAGTGGCTGATCTGGGGAATCTCTCCACGCTATGCACCGGGGTGGCGGCCGGTGCAATTTCGATTTCACCGGAGTGACGGGATGATTATGATTGCGAGTTTCTTCGGACCGACTGGTAGTGTCGAAAAGCCGGATTCGATCAAAGAGAACCATTCTTCTACCGCGAGGATTGGAATTGTAGTGGTTCTCGTTGTTATCGGCATCCTTACTATCAGCGTATGTCGGAAAGTGTTCGCTGTACAACCGGTGCGAACGAAGCTGGCCCCTAATGGGAACCCCGCGTCCCGTGATGATGGCTCTTCGGATGCTGCGAGGGACGGCATGCTCGGCATCGGCCGTCACTCCTACCATTTCGACTCGGTAGGGCAACAGCAGAAGATCCTCGTCCATGGGCTCCGCCCGTTCCCAGTATTGTTCATTATATTTCGAATACCCTGGCCCCAGAAGATATCGATGTTTATGGGCATCTCGAACCATGGCGATGGTCTGCCGGACGTAGGGCATCCATGTCATGGTCCCATCCACAATTACATCTCGTTGATTCGCCAGGGCCATGACGAGTTGCTGGTTAGCTGCATTCGTGGAATGGTCATGAACCAATTGCGAGACCCTCTGACTGCTCGCCCTGTGGATTCTCTTTGCGGCCCCGTTCCTCTGGAGTAAAGCGTTGAGCGCGTGAAAGACGGGATCAGAGTGCTTGAAGGCATCAGCTTCCACCACCACGGGATTGTTTTGGAACATTTCGTCGTCGGTGGCCCTGAGATAGGAAAGCACCGAGGTCTTTCCAGCTCCCATTCCTCCTCCTAAAAAGTAGACGGTTGGAGAGCGCCAGTGAGAGAACTTTCTGGCATCTTTCATAAGACTACTACTGCCACCGATGTTACAACTATTGCCTTGCCGTTGCTGTGAGGCAGTAGCCGAAGCCATCCGAACGAACGAAAGATTTGTTTGCATTGGTTTTTGAAAGTAAGCCTTTCGAGTCTTTTCCCAGTTACCCCTCGACCAGGAAAACCCGTTAACATTTTTACAATTTCCGGAATCATCGCGGCTATGTTTGATTTTGAGGAGTGCAGCTTTGCTTGGTTCCTCTTTTCGTCCGACACCGCCGCGTTGTTCCTTGTTGACCCAAATGTAATCATCGATGCGATTCCAGTTCGTGGAGAGATATTCGTGCAAGAGAGAATTCTCTAGGCAGCTCTCGAGGTCGTTTTGAAATATTTCAAGCTCGGATTTTTCACCGGAAGAGGATGGATATGAAACACCGCTGGGATTTTCATCATCAGAAAAGTCTCTCCCTCTCATCAATACTCTGAATAGGATTTCTATTGGATCATTCAAAGGCTCGCCGTTGATGTAGGCACCGGCAACTCCCCGGATCGCGGAATGCGCCATCTGTTGGAATCGATCCTTTTGATGTTCGTGTTGGAGTTCATTATCCTGCACGGCCCCAACTAGAACATAATCTCTCTCGCCACAGATTGACTGATCGCCACGGGCAACAGGATAACGACCATGCACCATGGATGTGGGTCCAAGAAGAACCGAAACGCAGAAGGAGGCAAAAGATTGCACGGTTTCTACCTCGCTGCACTCACTACCATCACCATCGTTATTCGTGCCGCTACAACCGATTGCATGTCGTAAATGGCTCGTCATGATTTCAAATTACTCATATCGACTTCAGTCTTGATCTTGTTCATTCCATACCGAACTTGCACAACTCATCGTTCATACTGAATACTTCCCTATCTGCTCGACATTTCTCACTGTCGCAAAATGAGTGGAATGATTCCATTCGGGGTTTCGTGTTGATTCGATAATAGAGCACGTGATGAGGTAATTACGAGTAAGATTACTCGTACGTAATTACGAGCACTTGTACGAAGTATCTTATTTCCTCTCGAATCTAACGGGCACGTTCGTTCGAAGATGATGTGATGTTTTCGGAATCTTCGGAATGGGGCGATGGGCGATGGAGGGAGGGATTCTACCCGTTCCATGTGTACTCCTAACGAACGTTCGCATCGAAGGTATGAATAGTACAACGTAGGTCGTAGTCCAATACTGCAGACTGGACCAGGGGTCATAATGGGTGATTCCCGAAATGCCAAAATCCTAAATTTTGGGAAAGAAGAAAGCTCCCCCCCTTCCCCTAAGGGCTTGGAGAAGATCTTATTTCAACAATCAGATGCAAAGATGCAATCATCTGATGATACGCCTTGGAATAGTCCCCTGTTCAACGTTGATGATGGTAGTCTCCCTAGCCCTGCAACTGCAACAAGAGACCAACATCAAGCTCTGGAAGGAGCTGTGGTTATGGCAGAGAAGAAAAAAAGAAGAGAAACACAACTAAACCCCACTTGCTGGTACACCAAGTCACGCTGGTGATGAAAAAGCTGATGGCAAAACCAATCGATCTAATCTGGATCAGCAGTCAAATCAATCCATCTATCCATTGATGGTACGCGACGCGACAGGATCTAAGATCAATTGGATCTATCCATCACAATTGATCAATCCATTGGAACGCAATCTGGATCCAGGTTTAATTGGTACCCATCTAATTGATCTAACCCAAATCAACCTACTATTCTAATGATTCTAATACAATAGAACCTAATCTACGTCCGATAACTGTCACGTGACCCTTTTTTTTTCCGTCGCGAGGTACTTTCGCAACCCCTGCTTGTGTGTAATTTTAACAGTAGTCCCCCCCTGTGATTCACTAGGTCAGTATTATGCCCAATTTTCTAACTCTCAATTTCTGGGTCGCGATTATTTTTTTCCTTGGGTCATGAATAATTATTATTAATTTTTAATAAAACCTACCCGTACACTCGCGAATCACATCTACTAAAATTAAATACGCAAGGTCATGACTCACAACCAAGCCCCCCCTGTGATTCGGTGGCTTTGTATCATGCTCATTTTTCTAACTCTCAATCCCTGGTTCGCGATTATTTTTTTCCTTGGGTCATGAATAATTATTTTTAATTTTTAATATCACCTACCTGTACGTTCGCGAATCACACCTACTAAAATGAAATACGCAAGGTCATGACTCACAACCAGTAAAATTGAACATTAGTGCTCGCGACACACAACCCTTAAAATGCATCTCCATTGCTTGCGACACACTGCCCTTATAATTTAATATTTGTGCTCGCGACACACGACCCTTAAAATTTAATATCATCGCTTGGGACTACCTACCACTACAGTTGAATTATTCGGGTCAAGAATTTGCCTAGTAGTATCATATGCAAAATATATATGATTTTCTTTCCGTACAATTTAATCATTTTTGTCACACAATCTACTTTTTGCAACCATGGTATGCAATGTATGTAAGATATGTACCTTTTACCCTAATCACTCTCCCCAAAGATTTACCCGATGTCGTACTAACGTCGTAGGTGTGAACCCACCTGTGTTGTTGTCAAATTAGTGAATGGACTGACACAATGAACAGTAAGGATTCTGAAAACAATGCCTAAACTTCCTCCATTTTGTCAAGGAATTGCATCCATGCAGGATCAATATAGTTGTCATCCTCATTTTCCTCTTCAGCAAGACTACTGGCAACAGTGCCACCATTTTTCGACACAGTACTGGTAGGATTGCTTTCTGAGCTGAATCTTTCCAGCATCATCTTCTCCAAATTTTTACCTGTTTTGGGATCTTCTCTTAACGTTTGTACCTTCTTGCACAATTATGTGAACACTTTCCGTCATTCTTTGTCCCATCCATCTGCACTTCCACTTTTTGAATCGCAATATTTTTTTTTCATGTATTTTTTTTTCTTTGTGTCGTGTATGTTCCATCAAGTTTCATTTGCTTCTGTTTTTTCCAATTGCTGTACTCGTTGTCAATTATCATTAGGTTGAAAGCCTCATCCGTAACAGTAAAGATGGCACTAATAAGATCCTTTGTCTTCCTCAGCTTAAAGTTTGTCTTTCCCGGATTAACGGCAGACAGGATTCTTGTCACAAAATAATAAAATTCTTCATTATACGCATTTCCGTATCGCCGGTACTTGTTTGCCAGAATTTCCACGGAGTCCGTATTTATAGCTACAGTACCAGGGAATGATGCCGGCACTTTTGCCATTTCACTATCAGCTGCGGTGATGACAACAAATGGCAGTATGATATTATAGTATGGCTGGGTTAGTTGTACCTCGATCGTAGGCACATATGGAAGAACGTCCAAAGCACCATAATTTCCAGACGATTCAACCATTACGCTGTCACTTACCAAACCAATTTTTTCTTGCCAATGTTTGATTATTGTGCCTCAATTTTGCCAGGGCTTTTGGTACTGCATTATCAAAGTAGGCACAGAATTTCTTAATGGGTATATTTTTTGGAACGGAGATTACACACGCATCGATTCCTTGCACCATTATTTTTTTGGAGAGTATGTTTGTTGTCAGAAATTTCATGCCACCATACCATTCCTTCTTCACATAGGCTCTCACCTGTCCTTCAATTGTATCTTGATGTGTTTTCAATAGTTTCATAGTACCCGTTTTCCTACTATGTATACTTCCATAACTCAACGTACTCACTTTATCAACGCTATCGCCGCTCCGCACTGTTTTCAATGGAACCATGTCGGTCGTTTTTGCAGCATCCTCTTTATAATTCTCTCCCTTCTTACTAGTATCACTCACCATTTTCAGGATATTCTCTAGTAGATCTGGATTCTTATTCGCTATTTCTGTTATTATTTTCACCACGCGGTTCACGTTTTCTTTTTCTATTGTCTGCCCTCCATAGTTTTTTTTTTCGCTTGTCCCGTGGATATTTTCACTATTATCCTTATTCTTGTTGGAGCTCCAATCATTGTCTTCACTAACTGAACTTGAATCAGTGTCACTGTCAGTGTCACTTTCACTTTCACTGTCGCTGCTGTCCATCATGCTAATGTTTTCAGCTGTTCTTTTTAGTGGTGTCTCTCTTTCCGCCGCGGTTGTGCCTTCTTGTGTTGCTGCAATTGTTGTGTTCTTCTCGGTGGACATGGTGGTAATGCTTGTATTTTTGGTATTATCTCTAGTGTCTCGGTCCCTGGCTGCGTTTGCCATACCTGCTATTTTCTTTTCTTGGAGACGTGTTATTTTTGCCTTGGGTAGGTTGGACCATTTTTGTTTCGGCATCTTGTATTTATATTTTTTCAATCGTCGGTGTTTTTGGCAATTTTGTGAATTTTTATGATGCCATGTTTTTGCATTGATTGTACGAATTCAGCAATTTGCATTACATTTCTCTTTGTGGAAGCAGGCTTGTGAGCGCGGGCCAACCAAAAAGAACTGTCGGCCTAGCCACATCATTTCCCCCCCCCCTACATTTGCTACTTAATTCAAAACAACTAGTACTACTAGATTCTACAATACCAATTTATTTTGATGTTCCCCATCCTATCACTCTGCATATTGAAATCTGTAGAACCAAAAACAGGCACATTGTATGGAACGGTGTTGGAGATAACAATTCTCTGTTAGGGAAAATCCGCACAACGTATGTACTTTTTGTTTTAGGGTTAAGTTTCTGGAACGGCGTTTCAGATTGAGTTGTCTGGAACGGCAATTCTGACTTCTTCATTTGTAAGGAACGAGGCGCATTGATGAGCCTGTAATGGAAAATAAGCACGATATATGGAACGGTGTTTCAGTGTTAAGTGCCTGGAACGGTGTTGGACATAACAATTCACTGTTAGGGAAAATCCACAGAACGTCTGTATTGGCGTTTCAGGGTTATGTTTCTGGAACGGTGTTTCAGATTGAGTTGTCTGGAACGGCAATTCTGACTTCTTCATTTGTAACGAACATTTTTCACAGTAGTTAATTTTTATATTTACGTTTTTAACGAGGACAGGATCGTGCACGTATTCCTAAGTAGGGGTAAGTTTTGCCATAAAGCTTGTTACTAGCACCATTTCACACATCCCTACGCACCACAAGGAACGGGATAGTTGTTGTACTCCTCTAAATCTTTTCCCGGTGAATTCCAACGTTTTTTGTAAAGTTGTAGCCAGTGCACAATGTTTCTCTCCTTTCTATCCTCTTCCTCCCTTTTCTCTTTGTTTGCAAATTGTTGTAGTTTTCTTTTTTTCCTCTTAGACTGATTTTTCGCTTTGTTCATGAACGAATTCCAATTGTCTTTAATCTTGTTTTTCTCCGTTTCTTTGTTTCGTTCCTTTCCGTCATCGGTTTCTTCGATGTACATTATACTGTACTTTTCAATGATTGCCTCTTCAGCTGTTGTGCGCCACTTGTTGAACCAAAGGGTTGTCAGACAGGGACGGTTACCCGGGTGAAAATGTATGCATTGCTTTATGTGTTTTCTGGCTTCCGGCGTCAGGTTACACCATTTCTTTGGTGGAAAAGTATGATCATTGAGTTCAAGCCTCTCTCGTTCTCCTGATTGTACTGGTCGTCCAATACCCACATTGTTGTAGCACTGTATGCCCTCCGTTCCTTTCAATGCTGGATAACCGCATAAAATGTGTGCCATAATGATACCCAAAGCCCACACGTGGTCAACGCCACCAGTGTCGCCTTCCTCATAGAAAGGAAATATGTCCTCAGTTACGTACTTCAAGGATTGTTCCCAAATTTCTAAAGCTTCTTCTTCATCAAAATACCCTTTTGGGCTGTTGAGTCTTTCTCTCATGTCGTCGATCTTGTTGCATCCATTAAGTATTGTGAGTACCAAGTTGCTGTTTTTGGCACATAGGGCATCGAACCCAGTTTCAAAATGATATAAGAATGGATTTTGCTCGCCGCTTTCCTCACCGTCATTTAGCTCATTCCTTCTTGCACAGTACTCCACAGAATCCAAAAGATACCTAGGCTTCAAAACCTTCCTCTTGTACGCTGATTGTGGTGTTGTGTTCTCCATTTAGCTCTTACTTCTAATAATGTTTGATGTTGGGCAAATACTCAGGTATTTTCGTACAATTACTCATTGTAAACTGTTAAGGAATAATTCTTACCGCACTTTAAGTGGTGTAAATTTCATGATCTTGCAAGGATTGGGTTATATTGAAGTCACTGTGTCTTGTGGTTCGACTCCTCCGTAGAACGGTCCATACGTAGTACTTTCCTCATTAGTTTTTGTTCCTACTAGTAGTATTTCTTTATTTTTGTATGAAGTAACCTAAATAGTGATTGCTAGTAAGTTTTTTAGTGCAAAAGTTTGTCATTTGCTGCAATTTAAGGATGAATACTGCTCATTCTATGGAATGGGTAGAGTATGAAACCATATTGATAATTCTGAGGCTGATACTTTAGTCTCTATGAATTTTTTTAATAAATTTGGTCACTGGTCATTTTTCCTCCAAATCCAGTACCCAAATGCACTAATTAGGTGGTGACACACAAACCATGACAGATAACTCACTTCTGTTTCTTTCATGATTCATCTTATCCATTACAGGAACATTATTTATTGTTCAATCACACAAAATATCTAATTATGGAATTTTTAATTGCAAATTAGTGTGTATTTTCCCTCCAAATCCAGTACCCAAATGCACTAATTAGGTGGTGACACCCAAACCACGACAGATAACTCACTTCTGTTTCTTTCATGATTCATCTTACCCATAACAGGAACAATATTCATTGTTCAATCACACAAAATATCTGATTTTGGATTTTTTAATTGCAAATTAGTGCGTATTTTCCCTCCAAATCCAGTACCCAAATGCACTAATTAGGTGGTGACAGCACACAAACCATGACAGATAACTCACTTCTGTTTCTTTCATGACTCATCTTATCCATAAAAGGAACAATATTCATGGTTCAATCACACAAATTATCTGATTTTGGAATTTTTAAATGCAAATTAGTGTGTATTTTTCCTCCAAATCCAATACCCAAATGCACTAATTAGGTGGTGACACACAAACTATCACCTATAACTCACTTCTGTTTCTTTCATGACTCATCTTATCCATAACAGGAACAATGTTCATTGTTCAATGTTCAATGACACAAAATATCTGATTTTGGAATTTTTAATTGCAAATTAATGTGCAAACTGTATAATTTTCCACCTGATACTTTAGACAGTTTTGATTTTGAAATACTTATTGTCCCTGATGAATTTTGAATTACTTATTCTACCTTGATATAATCCAATTACCAAAATTGTGATGACCAATCAGTGTTTTAGTGCAACTGTGTGTCATTGCCAACAATTTCATCATCAATGTTGCTAACACTATGGATGGGGTAGAATATGAAACTAACTGTGTAATTTTCAAGCTGATAGTGCTTTAGACAGTACACATTTTGAAATACTTATTGTCCCTGGACATAATACAATTACCAAAACTGTGAGTCCTAATAAGTTTTCAAGTGCAACTGTGTGTCATTGACAGCAATTTCATCATCAATATTGCTAACACTTGGGATGTGGTACACTATGAAACCAACAGTATTATTTTCAAGCTGATACTACTTTAGACAGTATGAATTTTGAAACACTTATTGTCCCAGGACATAATCCAATTACAAAAACTGTGATTCATAATAAGTTTTCAAGTGCAACTGTGTGTCATTGCCAACAATTTCATCATCAATATTGCTCAGATTATGGACGGGGTTCTTCAATTCATTGTTCACTGAAAATGCATCCTGTTGTCGTAAATCATGATACGATCAGATTGGACTTCTGTATTGGTACTACTAACTCTAGTAGTAGTAGGTAGAACATTCTGAGAACATTCAACTACTAACCACTATGAACACGCAGGTAGGACTACAGTACTACAAGAACATTTAATAGTACTAGAGTAATATGAAAAGCTTAAAATAATCTACTGCTTGTAGTACTCTACTAGTAAATAAGACTTATGATTCTTTCTTACCTACACAACCATTTTTTGGTTAATCTGAATCCAATGTTGAGAAGAAGAAGTACTAGTGACGTAGTACTACTACTATGATCACGTCTTTGCCGCTTTGCCACTCTTTGTTGTGTTCTATGGTGGTGCGTGGTCAAGGCTATGCATGTCTACCCAATACAGCATTGTTTCATTCTTTGAAGACCTCGGACAATTTGGTGAACTGCGGTTTATTTGACCTGACACGGTCGTAAGGGAACCAGGTTGCGTGTTTCACTGTTGTACCATCCGGTAGTTTCTTGTGCACCATGTATCCAGGGTATTGAGGATAATGGTCCTTCCTCTTCGATGCATAACTCTTCACTACACCAGTTCCAGGTGCTGGAATACCCGTGATTGTAACCTCACTACCAGTTGCGAATTTAGGATAGGAGATCACGGGATCAGGATCTGTGAACAACACCTTAACGTTTCCGGAGCGCTTCTGTCTTACTACGTTGTCTGGTCTTGGACGAGGAACTTGCAGAAGGTATCCAAGATCTTGAACATGGCCAAGGTTTGGAGAAACCTTCCTCTCCTTGTACTTCGGCTCTCCATTTGATGCGTCTGATGCAGACTTCCTTTGTTTATTACGTTCTGTAAGGAATGACTTCTTCTTTGCCTTTGTGGATGCGTTCTCTTTGACTGCGTGTGGGTTGGTGGGAGGTTCGTTGGCGTTTCCTACTACATCTTCTTCTTCTTCATCATTGTTTGGGTTACCTCCACCAATTGAGGAGTCAGAGTTGTCCGTCAATTTATCTTCCCAAGGAAATCGGAAAAATGAATCCACTTCATTGAGACCTTTGTTAGTGAACACTAGCCATCAGACGGAATACGTGTCATTCTCTTTGATGAATGTCTCAAAGTTTTTCAAGTGCACCTTCATGAAGTCCCACTTTGCAATGTTGGTAGCTCTGTAACACTGACTTGTGGGTACCTTGATTTTTTTTAATAGTTGGATCAATGATTTGCCATCAGATTGTAAAGTCTTTTCATCCTCGCCTGAAACAAAACTTACTTCCAAGTTTGCTTCCAACACGTATTTTTTGTTCTGGAAAACCAAACACAGAAGTTCCTTTGTCAAGGGGACGAACAATTGGCCCCCAACGGGTAGATAATTGTAAGTTGTCAGAAATCGAAGAGACCTCTCAAAACACTTAAAACCTTGGAGTAGTATTTCCGGTCGTGTGATGAAAATATCACGGAATACGAATCTCGTATGTTCCCAGAACAATCGATTGTCCACCGTGTACGTGCAGTTCTCATCAAAATTAAGGAACCTTGTCACGGATACGCTGTAGTCCTCTTTTGCAATGGGGTAAGTATGTTGACACTCCTTACCTCTCACAAGCTCACGTGGAGTTTGTTCTTCAGATTGAATGGATTGAGCACCGTCATTGGTGAAAATGAATAACCGATCTTTGCGGTGAGGTTCACCAGGATTGGAGTTTGATGACAATGACTTTTGCTCTGCTTTCAAATATTTGTCCAAATTCTTGTGTGCGTTGTCAACGTTAAAAGAAGTTTTTTCTTCCTTGTCCAGTACAGCCTTCATTATTGCCTTTGAAACCATAATCCTAGTAACCAGAACACGTGTACCGTTAGGACCACGGGACAAACGAGATGTTAGAACATAATCGAGCAATTCCTCGCAAACAAGATTCACCTGGTCAAGTTGGTCCAGCGTGGAAACAACATTCTCAACACAGGACAAACTCAGGAGGTGATGTTGCGACAATGTCTTCACATGAACTTTGTCCTCAGGATCAAAATCGTCGGCAAATATGTCCCGTTCCTCCGATTTCTTTGCAGTAGAAAGAGTCACCAATTTTTTTGCAAAGTCAACGCCTACTCTGTAACAGTTGTTAAGAGTTTTCCGGTGCTCCATAATCTTGCAAAAGTGAAGAGAAGATAACAGTTTGAATCAAATAATCCCCACCATATTGTCAACTCCTGGTATTTTGTACCGTCCAACCAAAAACGAAGGCTCATAGAGATTGGGCAATAGTTCCTTGTACAAATTGTCATCTACTAATGACTTGTCGGCGAAGTGGTGAAGGCTGAGTACTTGAAAAATTCGTGCCTTCTGTCGTTGGAAGAATACATACCCACAAATACATGAGAACCTTTTGAAACGCAAGGGGTATCTTGGACACATCGGATGGCCATTCCAACTTGAGGTATTTTGGGGAAACAGTCCTTAAGGGCACTAACTTGACTGCTGCAACACCTTCTCTTGTTGGTGCACACACAACTTCCTGACCCCTAATTTGATTCATTGTATTGTCCAACTGTTCAAAGAAGTGACTCGCTGAAAGAAAATGCCTCAATGCGTGGTGAAAGGAAAGACCTTCAAAGAATGAGACCATCTGCCAGACATATAGCTTCCCTTTCTTTACATCCTCTTTAAATCGTTGATTGAAAAACGGACCTTCCATTTCCGGTGAAGGTGCAGGGGGGAATTTGACACAACGTACGTACCACCAAAGTAAGCTTAAATACACTTTCATGTACTTCAGTATGGTGTCGTAGTTAACCACATTCTTCGACCAAACAGCATGCAACGTGCCTTCCGCTACTTTGTCTTGTCCTTCAACCCGGGTGAACTCTGTTACACCTGCCGTGCTCTTATCATTGATTTTGATAACGGAGTTGAGCGCTGACTGGAAGGTGTTCCATTTATCTTTCATTTTGTACTCCTTGAAACGAGTTGTCAGCTCCTTTGGATCCAAGATACAGACCTTCTTTATCAACTGTGAACCGGAGTCATGTAGGAAAAGATTTACCATCACGTCAACAACCCTTGGTATAGGACCCGATGATGGTTTGTCAGCCGTTTCTTGCTCGCTGAAGTCAGGACGGGTTCCGGAAGAAAAAAGTTTAGTAACGATGAAAATCTTGTTCATGAGCTGGCTGAAGACCAATTCGATGTCCCAACTTATGGCAGTGATGAGTTCGTCTGTCAAAATATTCTCTGAGAATCCGTTAGGACCCTGTTGCTTCAGACAAGCTTTGATGCGTCTTTTCATCGCATCCGTGTGAACCTTGTATTGGGAGTCATCATCAAATAATTCCAATGATAAACTTCCACTGGCTTTATTGTCCAAAGACGACAAAGGTAGTGCAGCACCTGTGACTTCTTGATGTGGTGTTGCGGGAACAACTGCTGGTGTTCGTCCCTCATCACTTCTTCTTTTTTTTAGAGTTACTTTTCGATTTTTTTGGGTTTCCTCTTCTTCGGTTTATCAACTGCACGCCCTTGACTGACCGGATGAGGTTTTGGATCATTTGGAAACAACGTTCGTGGTGCTTTTGCTGAGGCTCTGGCTGTGTCTGCGGCTGCCCCTTCATCTCCTGGTGGTGTAATAGTATTGTCTTCTGACCCTTTGGTTGCGGCTGCCGCTTCATCTCCTGGTGGTGTAATAGTATTGTCTTCTGACCCTTTGGTTGCGGCTGATGCTGCATCTCCTGGTGGTGTAATAGTATTGTCTTCTGACCCTTTGGTTGCGGCTGACGCTGCATCTCCTCGTGGAATAGAATTGTCTTCTGACCCTGAGGTTCCATCTGTGATTGCATTTCCTGGTGGAATATCATTGTCTTCTGACCCTGCAGTTCCGTCTGGAACTTCACCAGCGATTTCGTCTTCTGGTGAATTGGACATCCTTCTCACCTGACTTCTTGTTTTCGTTGGCATTGTTTGATTGATATTTTTGAGAAGAACAAAATAAAATTGTGTCAAAGCAATCTAAGTTGCTACAATTTGATAACTTGTTGCATACCAAATCAGAAAACGCAACCCAACACAACATTCTGAAATGATGAAACGAAAAACATATTGGACAAAACTTCAAACCACAGCGCCTCTAACGACAAACAAACATCATGCAACAATCATGTACAAATATTTTGAGATTTTCTGTCTACTTTAACGGCAAATAAATAGTAGAACCTGCAACGATGTTCCAAAAGAAAACTTAAAAACTGACCAAAACAAACCATAACAATATGAAACACCGATCATCAATTTTGAGATACGGTGCTCTATGTTGAGAATTTCCAACCAATTGTTTAAAACCCAGTAACATTCATTTTGAGATTTCAAATTGAAACATGATTCAAACACAAAGTCTGAAACGCCATTCCATGACTGTTGACATGAAACGTACAAGAAAACGTTTCACCACCCAACAACCTTACGTACTACTGCCTTTTGAGATTTCAACTTGAAACATGATTTGAACACAAAGTCTGAAACGCCGTTCCGGTTACAGAATTCTGAAACGCCGTTCCATGACTGTTGACATGATTTGCACAAGAGAACGTTTCACCACCCAACCTTACGTACTACTTCATTTTGAGATTTCAAATTGAAACATGCTGCAAACACAAAGCCTGCAACGCCGTTCCGGTTAGAGAATTCTGAAACGCCGTTCCATGATTGTTGACATGAATTGTACAAAAAAAGTTTCACCACCCCAACAGAAGTTGTTACTATCATACCTACATTACTACTACTACTACTACTACTATCATAATACACCCGGACACAACGGTAGCGGTGGAGAAAGCTACTGTTGTAGAAATCTACGCAAATTCAATACCAGAAATTATCTAGTACAAGAATTGTGTAAAAAGCTACTGTCGTACGATGCTACGCAAATTCAAAACCATAAATTATCTAGCACAAAAATGGTGTAGAAAGCTACAGCTGTAGAATGATACGCAAATGCATTACCAGTAATTATCTGGTACGAAAAGCGTGTAGACAGCTACTGCTGTAGAATGCTATGCTAATTCATTACCGGTAAAATGTACTACCAGCACCGGTACATGAAAAATCTCACTATCACCGTTACGTACATGAAAGATCTCACTGTGTCACTAGTTGAGAACGTTAACTAAGAAATTATGGCACTATTCTTTATTGTTCTATATTCAAAACGCGCGCGCTGCGCGATATTACTTACTTAACATTATCAACTTAATTAAGAAAGTCAAATGATTCTTCATTGTTCTATATTTAGTGAATTAGATCTCACAGGTTAAATATCGATTTTTGTTTTCGAACACACACACACACACGCACACACACACAAACAGGGATACTGAAAAAATTCGAATTTCATGTAGATTCAGTACTAAGAAGAAAAAAAATTCGGAATTTGCAAAAACACTCACACTGCTGATTTTACAGTGTGATTTTACAGTGTGATTTTACAGTGTGATTTTCTTTTCTTTTTGAGGCAAAAAATACTCTTTCCCTTCATAATCTTACCAAACTTATCTTGAGCAGAGTTGCTTTACCGTACTTGTACAATAAAGCACTCCATCTGAGAACGCGGGATCCCACTGAACTGATCAGCAATGATCACTAGTAGGCAGGGAATTCAGGCTCGAGATATTTTAATCCAAAATAACTGCCTTGGCTGGAAAAAGAATTGGACGGCATTGGACGATAGAGGAATTGCTGGATAGATATTGTTGTTTGGGTGCACACAAACATATACGTCTTGAAAGCAATAAATCTGCACCCATTGCGTAAATATATCAACAGGATCAAGATCCAGTTTTTTGTGACAAAGGAGTAAGATTGAACAACGTATCGGCAACAACAATTCGACCGACGAATTTTTCCCTGGAGGTGCGACGAATTTTCCCTGGAGGTGGAGACAACGGATCGGAACAAAAGATCGGAACAACGGACCAAGGTACGGGGAACAACGATTGTCGGAACTACAATTGTCGGAACAAGCAATGGTACAAATGAGAGAGATAGACAATGATTATACTGCCTCCGGCATTGCTGATAATGTATTTCCTCCCTTCTTTTTTTTCTTTTCATAGGACCGGATTGGAAACAACGGATCGGAAGGCAACACCCAGTCGAAGGCAGCAAAAGGAACAAGGTGAGATAGATGGACAATGATGCCTACATCCTACATTGCTGATGATGTATTCCTCACTTGTGTTTTCCTTCTTATTTTCATAGGTACGGATCGGAACAACGATCAATTGGAGCAACAGATCAACGTGAAGGGACAACAAGGCCAATGCAGGATCGGAACAACGGATTGAGGTGCGGCGAATCTTTACTAAACAATGGATTGGAACAACGGATCGGAAACAACGGACCGGAAACAACGCTGGAGGTGCGGCATCTTGTTCCCTGTAGGTGTGACGAATCGGAACAATAGAGGTGCGGCGAATCTTCCCTTGAAATCGTAAGCATCAAATCGATCGGAAAAATTGAAGGCAACAACAAAAGGAGGCCAACGGTGTAGGTTAGTGGCATGTAGATTATATTATTTTGTTGTTATTATTTACTCTATGTTGTAGTACATCAATAGATACTCACCCATTTTGTTCAATTATCATATCATATATTCGAATAGGATCGTCGACAATGGCAACAACAGAGAGCAACAACAGCAACCGGGAACCTCGCAACAGCGGCAAGCGGCAGCCATAGCAACAGCAGCAAGCGGCAGCAGCGATAGCAGCCATAGCAACAGCAGCAAACGGGAATGATTGAAGCGCCCGCAAAAGTCAGAATTGCCGTTCCAGACAACTAAATCTGAAACGTCGTTCCAGAAACTTGACCCTGAAACGACAATACAGACGTTCTGCGGATTTTCAAGCGGCCGGAACCGGGAGCGCTCGAACCAACAGCAACAGCGGCAGCGATAGCAATAGCAACAGCGGCAAGCGGCAGTAATAGCAGCAGCGGCAAGCGGCAGCAATAGCAACAGCGGCAAGCGGCAGCAATAGCAACAGCGGCAAGCGGGAACGATGGAAGCGCCCGCAAAAGTCAGAATTGCCGTTCCAGACAACTAAATCTGAAACTCCGTTCCAGATACTTTACCCTGAAACGCCAATACAGCAGACATTCAAGTCAGAATTGCCGTTCCAGACAACTAAATCTGAAACGCCGTTCCAGGAAACTTGACCCTGAAACGCCAATACAGCAGACGTTCAAGTCAGAATTGCTGTTCCAGACAACTCAATCTGAAACGCCGTTCCAGAAACTTCACTCTGAAACACCACCAATACAGACGTTCTGCGGATTTTCAAGCGGCCGGAACCGTGAACAATCTAACCAACAGCAACAGCGGCAAGTGGGAACGATTGAAGCGGCCGCAAAAGTCAGAATTGCCGTTCCAGACAACTAAATCTGAAACGCCGTTCCAGAAACTTGACCCTGAAACGCCAATACAGCAGACGTTCTGCGGATTTTCAAGTGGCCGGAACCAGGAACAATCGAACCAACAGCGGCAGTGATAGCGATAGCAACAGCGGCAAGCGGCAGCAATAGCAACAGCGGCAAGTGGGAACAATCAAAGCGCCCGCAAAAGTCAGAATTGTCGTTCCAGACAACTAAATCTGAAACGCTGTTCCAGATACTTGACCCTGAAATGCCAATACAGCAGACTTTCAAGACAGAATTGCTGTTCCAGACAACTAAATCTGAAACGCTGTTCCAGAAACTTGACCCTGAAACGCCAATACAGCAGACGTTCAAGTCAGAATTGCTGTTCCAGACAACTCAATCTGAAACGCCGTTCCAGAAACTTCACTCTGAAACACCACCAATACAGACGTTCTGCGGATTTTCAAGCGGCCGGAACCGTGAACAATCTAACCAACAGCAACAGCGGCAAGTGGGAACGATTGAAGCGGCCGCAAAAGTCAGAATTGCCGTTCCAGACAACTAAATCTGAAACGCCGTTCCAGAAACTTGACCCTGAAACGCCAATACAGCAGACGTTCTGCGGATTTTCAAGTGGCCGGAACCAGGAACAATCGAACCAACAGCGGCAGTGATAGCGATAGCAACAGCGGCAAGCGGCAGCAATAGCAACAGCGGCAAGTGGGAACAATCAAAGCGCCCGCAAAAGTCAGAATTGTCGTTCCAGACAACTAAATCTGAAACGCTGTTCCAGATACTTGACCCTGAAATGCCAATACAGCAGACTTTCAAGACAGAATTGCTGTTCCAGACAACTAAATCTGAAACGCTGTTCCAGAAACTTGACCCTGAAACGCCAATACAGCAGACGTTCAAGTCAGAATTGCTGTTCCAGACAACTCAATCTGAAACGCCGTTCCAGAAACTTCACTCTGAAACACCACCAATACAGACGTTCTGCGGATTTTCAAGCGGCCGGAACCGTGAACAATCTAACCAACAGCAACAGCGGCAAGTGGGAACGATTGAAGCGGCCGCAAAAGTCAGAATTGCCGTTCCAGACAACTAAATCTGAAACGCCGTTCCAGAAACTTGACCCTGAAACGCCAATACAGCAGACGTTCTGCGGATTTTCAAGTGGCCGGAACCAGGAACAATCGAACCAACAGCGGCAGTGATAGCGATAGCAACAGCGGCAAGCGGCAGCAATAGCAACAGCGGCAAGTGGGAACAATCAAAGCGCCCGCAAAAGTCAGAATTGTCGTTCCAGACAACTAAATCTGAAACGCTGTTCCAGATACTTGACCCTGAAATGCCAATACAGCAGACTTTCAAGACAGAATTGCTGTTCCAGACAACTAAATCTGAAACGCTGTTCCAGAAACTTGACCCTGAAACGCCAATACAGCAGACGTTCAAGTCAGAATTGCTGTTCCAGACAACTCAATCTGAAACGCCGTTCCAGAAACTTGACCCTGAAACAACAATACAGACGTTCTGCAGATTTTCAAGCGGCCGGAACCGGGAACAATCTAACCAACAGCGGCAGCGATAGCAACAGCGGCAGCGATAGCCAACAGCAGCAAGCGGGAATGATCGAAGCTCTGCCGCAAAAGTCAGAATTGCCGTTCCCGACAACTGAATCTGAAACGCCGTTCCAGAAACTTGACCCTGAAACGCACTCCATCGGCAAATCGATTCGTTGTCGTCCTCAAACAGCTAATCTGCACAGAGTCTGGCGATTGTCAGACAAGAATGGCACCCGGTGCAATGGGATTGAAAACAACAACAAAGCAATTGCCAACAAAAGCAATCAAGCAAAAATCAAAGAGGAAACATGGGAAGACATGTAGAAAGAGAATGACTTCAAAATTTCTCCAAAACGCAGCACCGTCATCATCAACAATCCACCAGACTTACAAACACTTGTTGGAGATAAAACCAAAGAAGGCACGTCAAAGTATGAAGGAAGTTGTACAACATGTCGAGCAAATAGCATTGAAAACAGTTCACAAGAATGGGTTTCAAGGAAAATTCATGGAAACTCGATGGGGTTTGAAAACAGTTGGAGAAAAGGAATATACATTGGAAGAGGCTGTGTCTATTGATAGTTTCAAGACATTGGATAGTATCAACGAAAAGTTTGTTTTAGCGTTTGCCGAATCAGAACCATCATTGAGAATCTTTGCAAAAGCTTCCACAAAATTTGCAAAACAACGCTTGGGTACTCCCAAAAATATAGAAATTACAAGAACATTTGCTGGGGAAATTGTTCAATCTAAACCCAAAATAGGCCAAGGAACCAAATGTGACAGTGTAAACAGTGGATATGGTATTATTGGGATGAGACCAACTCAATTGAAATTGGGAAATGGTGTGTATGTTTTCAAAAACAATGTGGAACCAGCAACAAAAGACCACCTTGAACAGACAGCCCTACACATTGTGAAGGAAATGCAGCTTTGTTTAAGTGAAGTGTCCAAATTTGTCAACCTTGAAACAACTGTGATGAATGAGGTTGTTAGTCGTACAACACTGAATGCAATCGGCCATCACACAACTACCTTTTCTATCGGAAAGGATTATTGCTCAAAATGCCATATTGATGCCGATATGTTCTATATGAGGCTGACGGTTATTGCTCCAAAACATGTAAGTGATGACGAGGTGATTTATTACTTTGTATTCCCCACGTATAAAGTGAAAGTTCCATTGAGGTCAGGCAATACTCTATTGTTCAATCCATTAGTATTACATAGCTGTTTGAATCCAAAATACAAAGGCTGTTATATTATGAGCGCCTATGTATCAACAAAAACTGTGCTAAGAGCTAATCCTCTATAATAATATTAAACAATAATTTAAAGTTAGACGTTCCATTCACTTCGTTTGTTTTCCTGCAACATTGTGCAATCATTACGGAGTAGCAATCAATCGAAACTTAGTAGAAATATGTTACGATCGATACGAAGGAGCATTTGATTCAGTAATACTAAGTTATTATTGATATTGTACTAGGTAAACAATTAAGTATTGGATGTGTCAGAGAGGACCTCACTATTGTCATCATCGTTCGATGTCATTGAACTGTCATCACCTGAATTAGTAGCATCATCATTATTGCCGCTGTCCTGTTCAACAATAGTGCATTGGGAGTAGAGTGCCTCTTCATTAGGCAAAGATGACGTTGTCTTGTGGAATTCATCCAGCCAAGCCCTTTGATTTGAGACAACTAGATATGAGTTTGGGTACCAATTGCATTGAGTTGTGGGGCAACTGCTACATCGGAAAGTATGCTGTCAACATGAGATAAGAACAGGGAAATTTTGTCTAATTCACCTCTGGTCACAAACGACAAAGCTGTTGGTGTTGGAGTGGATTTAAACTTGGTCACTACTGCATAAATGCCTTCGTCGGCAATTTGGTATTCACAAACAAATGAGTAAGGCTGCTTCAGATTGTAGAATTCAAGGAAACACATAATATGACAGGGTATTTCACATGTGTCAACATCGAACAAGGCCCAATCGTACCAGACAGAGTTCAGTTGGCCACCATCGGAACGATATGAAGGGTGGCTCCAAAACAAGTAATTTTGCTGTTTGCATTGGTCAAACCTGTTATGTTCAGTAAATCCTTTCACAAAGGTAGAGTCCTGCAAAAGTGGGAGCACATTCTGACATACAAAAGACAACAGGATGGGAGAAATATAGGGTTTTGTTTTGTTCAATGACCTAACCCATCTCATAGTACTTGCCCCATCGTTGTTAATGAACACGTGAAATTTTGAACCAGAAACTTCAGGAGGGATTCGATTACCAGAAACATCTTCTGCCGTCACTAAATTGAACTTGGAAGTAGCTACTCGTAGCAGCATTTTTTCTTCCTGTCGCTTTGCCGTTTGCATTATCAATGTCGAAGCATTCTGTTGAGTGTTCTTTGACAGTGATTTGATTTCAGTTTTGTGTTGTGATTCTGAATAAGAAGAATCCCATCTGCATGGAAGTCCCCAAAGCTTTATGTACTCAACTAGATGAAAGTATAGATGGTTTTTGATCAGTTTTGTACCCATTCCCTCTCTGAGGCAGGTGGAATTAATACAATTGATAAAATAGATTATTATCTTGGGGAGATTTTCCAATCCAGAAATGGTTATATTCCCATACTTCAAGAATTCTTCCATGGATAGGATCAGTCGAATGACCTCTACTTATTTCTGAATAAATGTTGCGTCCTGGATGATGTTTATTGCCACATCAGAACAAAGGGTGATCAGAATGGAAATGAGCATTCCGGAATAATCATTACCCTCCTTTTTGGTAATGGAGAGAAGCTGACTTGAAAACTTGGTTCTAGGGAAATCTCTGTCCAATTGCCTTGACAAAAGACCACCGTATAACTGCACGAGTGAACCAATAGTAGCTGATGTGCCATTGGTGTTTAAATCAGGGGCATACCAACACTTAGGACTGCCTTTTAACAAAGAATCAAGTGATTCTACTGCCCTACGTGCTACACCCAGTTGATGCATATGCAAACACTCACCGGGAGTAGCAAAGTGAATGTTGTTGACATTACTACCAAAATTGAGGCTGTGAAAAGCATTTTTTATGGGATGGTGGGGAATGCTTTTGAAGTACTCCTTGTATTCCCTTGCAGAAATGTTTGGGGGGGTGGTTCAAAATCTTCTGGAACCCAGAGTTGGGTCTGTTCCTCCACTTGGGATTTTGGTTTATGGATGACATGTGTAGGACATGTACAGTGTTGGCACAATTTCTTCACCTTTTCCGTGTATGATCCATACTTTCCGCATAGCTTGTCATGAAGTTCTGTATCACCAACAACATATGCAATCGCAAATTTCATTTTCACTTTGAACACTTTTCCTGCATACGGAAGATAATCCCACTCCAACCTGCCATGCATTTCACATACTTGCTTGAAAGATTGCAAAGCCAATGCCAGCGCAGTGTGTAGATTTTGAATATGATCTTTCGCCGTGTTTTTGTGTGTGTCTTATGCTCTCAATTTCAGTGTCGGGATGACAATAAATTGTGGTCCAAGTGTCAGGTCGTTTTCTTGCTTCAACATTGAAAATACCAAGAGTCATGTTGAGAGGAGTGAGTGTGAGACGGCCATGTGCATCCAAGCTGATTCCATCCATGTAGAAAATGATTGGAACAAGGATTTCCTCATTTTCATTGCAGATCTGCTTCCACGATTCCGTCCGCCAAGACCCATGGTGTAGTTCTGTTATGCATGTTTCGTTAGTGATTGGTGGGTTGTTTTTGGGTGAAAGAGGAGCCTTGACATTCGGAAAAGACAAACTTTCTTCTTGCATCAATTCCTTATTGGTCAGAAGGGAATGAAGTGCGTCTGGGAAGGATTGAACAAATATTTGGGTGGGTAAATTGCCAGGTAACCAGTTAATTATGTGTGGCTCAAACTTAGTCTCTGAAATACCCAAATTGGACTTGATTTCACTAAATGTGGCTTCTCGATGGCAGGGGAAGGTAGTGCTGAAGTCAACACCATGAATATTTTGACATTCGTTTGCCCATTGAAAAATAGATTTGAACGTGCTTAGAGGTAACTTGTGTTTTGTCATTAGATTCATGAGCTTTATTTCAGCAATGAGCCTATTGGTAGGTGAGAAAGAAACACGGGATCAGATCAATTGCTCTCTTTCATTGATGTTTGGTTGGGATGTGGAGGGTTCCGCAGCATCCATACCATTATTGTTCTGAATAGGAAGGCAAATTTCTTCATGAATAACCATGTCATCGTTGTTGCTGTTGTCTTCTGAAGGAAACAACTGTGATTCCATTACATTTCTATCAATTGGTGGAACAAATAAATTGTGTACTACCTGACTGTTTAGAACTGAGTTGAACATTTTGTTAGAGGATGCCTTGTTAGTGTGAGCGGCAGCAACAGCAGCAGAGGGAACAATTGGACCATTCTCGGTCAATGTCAGGCCATATTGTGAAGGGGAATGGCAAACTGTAGTGGATTCTTCTTTGGCAGATGACAAAAATTCCATAAGGTTATGGTTTAAATAGAAATCACGGCAAAAAGCTATTGAATCAAGGTGACGTGACAGGCCTCGTGATACATATCGGTATGATTTGTGTGAAGAGGAATCTTGTCTGCTTCGGATGAATGTCTTTGACTTGCCCTTATATGACATGCAGCTACGACAAATAAATGATTTGGGAATTTTGGTATAACAACCACTCTTGAAGTGATGGCAATTTTTACTAGGTTGTGACATGTTCTTCTATTGGAAGAAGGGAGGGGGAGAAATGGTTTTGATGGGGGTGTTCAATGAACATGATGAAAATGAGCATGATGCTATCGGATCGAGCATGAAAAGGCATGATGGTATGAAAAAAGAAATGAAGTGAGATAGAAACAACACGGAAACATACTAGCAAACAAACACTTCTGAAAAAAAAATTATTTCATATCTTGGGTTAAGGTTAGGAAGTTTGGCACCGAGATTTCAAATTTAAACATGATTTGAACACAAAAGCCTGAAACGCCATTCCGGTTAGAGAATTCTGAAACGTCGTTCCATGATTGTTGACATGAATTGTACAAAAAAATGTTTCACCACCCCAACATAAGTTGTTACTATCATACCTACATTACTACTACTACTACTATCACACCCGGACACATATCTACGAAAAGACCAGTTTTTGAAAGGCAGTTCCAAAAAAAGGAAAAAGGGATAATGGAGGTGAAATCGTGTAGGAAGGTAGTGCTATAGATTTCTACGTAAATTCGGTAAAACAAGCATGATGCTATTGGAGCGAGCATGAAAAGGCATGATGGTATGAAAGAAGACACGACGTGACATACCGTAGAAAAAACGCGGGAACATAGCAAACAAACACTTCTGAAATTAATTTTATTTCATATCTTGGGTTAAGGTTAGAAAGTTTGGTAGCGAGAAATAGATTTTTTAAATCAATTTAGTCAAAATTGAGAGATCAATGGACATTTTGAGTCATCGGGGAGAATTTTGGTCGCAACCTGAGGGGGGTCGAAACTCTTCACAAAAATTGTGAATTTAAAAAAATGCCCTGAAAATAGGGCTTGCAAGGGGTCGCGTTGGGTCGCGTGACAGTTATTGGACGTAATAGTACAGTGCAATGCAACTAACAGATACTAGAGCATTTGATTTATACCTTACACCTCTGAGATAGCTCCATGACCTCATGCAATACTACAGCAATCACTAACTGTGGTAGGTGCACTGCCACCTTGAAACAGCATGTGATACTAATAAGCTTCATTCAAGGCCTGTTCAGCAGTAGACCAGTGCACCTTTCCCAATCCTTCTTTGGCTTTCTATCAGTTCTTATCCTGCAACTGAAGTCACCCCTAATATCCAATCCAAAGTACTTGTAGGAGTGATGGTCTGCAAAGCAGTCACCTTTGTAAAGAAGTGCAAACTTTTTGCCAAACATGTACTTCTCACAGACTGTGTAGCAACCAGCACCACACATGTAGCAATTCCTCCTGCTTCTCCACTTGCTAATGCAAAACAAATTTGTGATGCTCCTTGTACTCCTCTGTATCAAACTCCAAATAGAACCTACCATTCAGCTTTGCCTCAAACACAGTTTCCAAACAGTGATAATTCAATATTCTCCCACCAAAAAATATGCACAAGATCTGCGCTGGTCACTCTGCACCAACCTTTGCTTTGTTGAAGACTGGGTCACTTCTCTGCTGAGTACAACATCCACTGGATAAACCTTATCTGATGGATTGTATGCAAGCATTTGTTTGGCTAACTTCTGTTTAAGCCCCCTAGAATCCAATTGCTGTCTCTTAGGCAATAACCAGGCTAGACCCTGTGTGCCATCTGTGAGCTCCTGGTACATATCAAATGCTGTTGGAACTGTCAACGCCTTAGCATGATTAATTGGGGCATGATAATACTTCCAATACTTGTATCTAATGTTAGACCTAGAGATAACACTGTCTATTTGGTCTAGCTTTCCATAGGTTTGAAGATATAGCTCTTGCAAATGGTTCATTTTGATTTCCCATTTCCTTCTCCCCCTCCTCCTCCTCCGGCGCTCTGTATGGCACATGAATAAACCATTTGAATCAAGACTGTTTACAGAACCAATATTGCAAGCTTCTGTGCTCTGGAACAAGCAATGGATCCACTTGTACCCCTTTGTAAACCTGCCAGCTTCAGCACTGGTAGGCACCTCCTTCACCATGGTAACAGGGTTGCAGAGCCTGGTAACGCAAGCACACCTCTTACCAGATACAGATGATACATTTTCCTTGTGAAAGTACTCGTCTTCAACACTTTTGGGATGCCTGTTTTGCGCCACAGTTCCAATCATTCCAAAACCCAGCCCTCCCATCCAGTCAAGTATGGAATCACTGTTGAAGAAGTTATCAGCAGTGAGATGGGGTGGGGATAAACACAGTTTTCCAATCTCTGGAATAAAATACTTTGTGAAGATATGCTGTACTTCAGAGCAGCCCTTAGTACTGTGTGGTGATTGTTTTTGTACTGCTGGTGCCTGTGTGCAGATACCCGCTTGGTCTAACTTTGTCCACATCACTCAATAAAATGGTTTGTCCCCCCCTAGAAAACATCTTCCCTTTCAAACAATCAACCATGGGTCCACCAAAACCATAGTACTAGGTCCAACTTGATTCATTCATACATAGGTCTGAGCATGCCTTCTTGCTGAAGTAATGCACATTGTGAACAAGAGTTTTGTGAATGTAGTCAAACTTGTAAGCATAGTTGAATTTGCTCATGTCATCCTTGCATAATAGCCTGCTATACTTGGTTTCATGGTTGCAATTCAGTTTCAAATTAGACTTGATTTGCCTCCACCAATACCATGACATTTTCTTTGCAATTTCAGCGGAATACAGCGCACCACTCTTCATCCATCTGTAGCAGATACTGCCTTTCTTACCCTCCAAAGCCCCATCATGAAGATAGACAACAATACCATCAAAGTGAGCAAGTTCAGAGAGCTTGGTTCTTTTATCATACTAACACCCTTTCCCAGTGTTAGCTTGATTGACAAAGTTGTTGCTTCATTTCAGCACTTCCGACTAGAAGGGCTTTTGCTGCAGTGTGTCGTTTGCCTGTTTCTCATATTCTTCATCTGTATGGAAGGGGAGGAAGAGCTGGTAGAAGATTAGAGCATTGCCATTAAGCACTCTTCCAAGTTGAAGTCCATGCTTCATAAGCTTTGCCATATCAAGCTTCCCTTCCCTTTCTTGGGGGAAGAGGTCTCTACTGGAGGTGTAACTACAGAAGAATGTAGGAGTGGCTTCTTCAGGAACCCAGTTCTGGCAGTGAAACTCCCATCCCTTGTATTTCGTTGCAGATCCAACACCAGGGACAGGAGTACATCCAGATGGAAGCTTGTGGTACATGTACCTACCACCAGATCCCTTCTCAAACTTCAATTGATAACAGAATTGGTCCCAGACACCAGGGTTGTCAACATCATGCCAGTCTGGTTCTCCAAGTCCGCTCTTGTTGTCTGAGGGGGGAGTACTAGTCTTTTGGGGGCTTGGTGTAAGTCGTTGCTTCCTCAACTTGGGTTCCATCCTTGGTTAGGGAGCTGATAGCTCCACTGCTTTCATGCCTGTCTATTTGAATCATAGGGATGAGGATTTCAGCGTCGGATTCCATTGTCAATGCCTGGATCCGCATCAGTCATTGTCAGTGCCATTGTCATTGTCCTGATGCTGGTGTATCCATCTTGCTATTGGAAATAAGAGTATAGCTTGTTGTTGCTGCTACTTTTATGAGGCTATGACTAGAATGAGGTTTAATTCTTTCTTTAGTTTAATTTCATCCGTTTGATCTTTTTCTAGAGTTGAATTATTCTATCGCTGGCAGTTCTGACATACATTGTTCCATTACATGATTGACAGAAGAAAATTGTGCATAAAAATGTACATAAAATGGTGTGTTCATGGGATGGATCACTAAAATTATCATGTGAAACAAAGGGCGTGATTTTATAACACGAGAAAAAGGCAACCCATAGTAATCCCTGCAAAATGCGGGAAAAGGTGCGCCGCGTTTGGACGATAGTTGGTGACAGTTTAGAAAAACAAGGCAAACGGGAGCATTTGTTCATCACGACAGATCTTAAATGACTACAGGATTTCAGACGATTTCAGGAATCGTTCCCACACTACCGATATATATAAGCTGCCAGTGAGAAAACACCAGCAGTTTGTCATGTGTGAAACATTTACGAAGCCTATGCTATTTCAATTAAGTATGGACCGCAAAGGACAACACTACTTCATTCCAAACTTCAAACCCTGCTTTGCATCAAAACCAATGATCCCTTCGCACCCAGAATCCCTGGAAATCAGACCGACGATTCATCCTTCCTTCTTTCCATTCAACATTTTATTCTGTCGACGTCGTTTCCTCTGGGTTTCATTCATTCCGTTGCGTCGTCGGCGGTTTTGCTTCGAATCCAGGTCTTGACAAAGTCCATAGATGCCTTGCCTTCGGGAAGCAGCGCCTGCATCATCGAAAAGACGTGGCACATGTGTTTCCAAACCGCCACCGTAACATCTGTGGGAGGGCTTCCGGCAGTGGCGGTCCCCGTTTGTGTTTGTGTTTGTGTTTGTGTTTGTCGAGCCTTGTTGACAATCTCGATGGTCATGTCGTAGCACGCTTCGTGTTCACTGACAATCAGGCACAGGGGTGGCAAACCCGTCATGTCGTGGGTGAGTGGGGAATACCGCCTCCGTCCGTTGGCATTGTAGACTGGGCCGTCGCTGCCGTTGTCACTGTTGTCACCATCGGTGGTGGATCGAGCCCGCAGGTCCTCTTCCACCGGCGGAATGAATTGGTGTAGGTACGGCAACCCGGAGTCTTGAACCGCTTGCGTGACGACCCAGTCGTATCTGGAATTTTGAACAAATGAGCCACTGGGAGGCTGCGGCTCGCGGTAATCGACGTACGGTCCAAAGAGGACCGATCCCTTGATCTTGGCACCCGTGCTCCGGGTTTGGGACAATAGGTCGTCCACGAGCGGCTCCAAAATCGTGGGGTGCATCGGTTGGTCTTGCTTTGCCGACCGATCCCGCAGCATCTGCAAGAGGCGAAGGGCCAGGGCACCCCCGCTCGAGATTCCCACAAAGACAATGTTTGTTGTTGTTGTTGTTGTTGTTGTTGTTGTTGTGGCCCTTTGTTGGTCGTCATCGTCATCGTCATTGGTGGTAGCTTGTTGCTGTTGCTGTTGTTGTTGTTGCTCCATCTGCAATCGCCGGAGCAAATGCCGATAGGCCCAGGCCACGTCCCACAGCACGTCGTCGATCTTCGCCTCCGGAGCCAACCGATACTCGGGGATAAATACCGCGTCCGCGTTGCAGTCCTCCATGATTTCGTTGGCCAAGGAAAGGTTTCCCTCCGCATCGCCCGCCAGGTAGGCCCCACCGTAGATCCAGAACAGGACGGTGCGAGTGGTCGGATTGCGTTTCTGTTTTTGTTTTTGTTTGGAATTGGTGACGTACAGACCTCGCACGGTTTGGTGATCGCGCTGGGAGTCGGGAACGATCGAAGCGGTCTCGTCCTCGTGTTCGTCCTCGTTACACCCACCCGTATCGTCGAGGACTCGTTCGACGGTTTCCTCGGAGGGAATGTCATTCTTGCTCACGACGTTGAGCTGGCTCAGGGCGAATCGCATCCGCGGAACGTCGATCACCAAGAACTGGGAGGGATAACAGAGCGTCGAATAGGCCTTGTATTCGTCGCTGACAAACCGGTCGTCGCAACTGCAACTACAACCCTCGGTTTTCGCAGCGGCGGCAGGCGAACGTGAACGTGAACACGAACGCAAACGCGCCGAGCGATAGAACCGATCGTCCTTGTAGCCCCCCATCCATCGACACGCGACGAGGGTGTGGATTGCAACGTACCTCTCCCAGGCCCAAAAGCAGAGCTTGCGCTTGACCCGGAGGGGGACGTATTTGTGCCAGGCATCCAGAACGGCCATCAGCCACCAAGAGACCAATAGTTGGTCCATGAGAGCTATGGATTGGAGAATCCAACGGGGAGTGGTCCATCGCGATGGCCAGTCGAAGTTGTTCTTGTTCTTCGGTGGTGGGTGGTTGTGACGCAGTTGTTTTTGTTGTAGTAGCATGTCACTTTTACAGCCGTCGTTGCCACAGTCACGGGTGCGGTTCGTCGTCGTGCTACCGGTACTCGTAGTAGAGTCGGAACTGCCGGAGTTGTTGTTGCCGGCCGAACATCCCTCGGCAGCGGTCGGATTCAAGAACGGGGAATGGTTGTTGGGATCGTCGCAGACCATGTAGCTGTAGGTGGATTTGCTCCGAATGGATGGCGCGGTTGTTCCTTTCCCGTCGTCATTATTTTCGATCGTCGTTGTCGCTGTGGCTGTAGCTGTCGTTGAGATGGATTCTCCCGTATGATCGAAATGTTTTGGTATGGTCACTGTGACGACACGAGTCGACATTGTTTTTTTTTAGTGGTTCGAAGTTTAATCTTATGGTGGCAGTGGATTGATGATATGTAAGCGTTGTTTTGTGTTGTGACGAATACGGTATATTGGTATGAGTACGTAGCCAGTTTTCCATTCGAAAGCATTCCGATTACTGTATTTTTTGATGAAACAAATTACTTCGTACGAAAAATAATACTTCGTACTTAGTACGGAGTACTTCTCAATAGGAGTACAGTGCGAGTACGTATGGACGTACGATACCAACGATGCGACCGATGATGATGTTTCAAAATCCATTCGATGGTGATGTCGCCGATGGTGTCTTTGGAGCATGGTACAATACGAACTCGTACCAGTATCCGTATCTACAGGGGAGTGCGGAGAACGTACATATTTCCGTCATTGCCGTACGGTAGGATCTACCTACGCACGGATATGGTACAAAAAACATGATTCAGCTATCACTCACATACGTTTGTGATAGCCTCAGTAGCCTACCTACTTGTAGTACTGGATGTGCGGTGTTTATAGTTCATACGTGTGTTGGTGGGTTAAGCAATGCTAGAGGGGGATCCGGGAAGTGCCAGCCTGTGGCTAGTTTTTGCAGGCTGGTCCGGTCCCGAGTTGCTTTGCCCACACACCGGCGCACAGCTTTGGCTGTTAAGCCTTTTCTGCCATTGGGCCATAGGCCACAGGGTGGGAGCTGGCGGAGGATGAACCTGGAGGGGACATGGATGGACAGCGAGGGTGGGAGAATCATCAGGGAGGATTCAGAGAGGAAGATTCCCTAGGGGGGATCAGAGAGAGCTGCCAGGGGGAGTGGGGGCCGAGGCCGGCACCCATTCCTCAGGCAGGAAGGAGTATGTTCCGTTGTTGAACATTACAGAGGCAAGGTTCTTGAAGATGGGGAGCGACTGTTGATGTAAGTATCTCATCATGCAGTCACTGTGCCATCTTGCAAGGAGCTTGATGACATTAGAATCACATTTGCCCTGGAGTAAGGCCATAGCGCCTCCTGCGCGAAGGGACCGGGCAGAGATAGCTGCAGGGGAGATGCCAGTGGTATGGTAGAGGGTCTGGGCATAGACTCTCATGGAGGCTGTGACCGATGCTGCTCGAACTAGGGTGAGAGCCCCATTGTCAAAGTAACTGGCCAGCTTGAGGGATGGGCTGAAGGGGTGGGTGCTAGTACAGCATCGCTTGAGATGGAGTATCTGGCGAGCGCACGCTGCCACAGGGCAGCAGAGGGAGTCACCACTTCTTGCATGAGCCACTACTTCACCTTTGTCGCCATTCTTCTGTGTAGTGAAGGTGAGGGTAACAGAGGTAGCAGCAAGAAGCTCATGCGCAGGACCGTCATGGTGGACCATTTTGGAGCCCAGGTAGAAGGAGACCTCCTTGAGGTGGAAGGCTTGATCATCCCTGGTAGTACCAGTGTACTCACCAGGACGGAGGCAAAAGAAGAAGGCTATGCAGATCATGTTAGCAATGGCCTGCCTGGCTGGGGAAGGGTAGTCATGATATGCAAATCGAAGTGCATGCATGACCAGGGTGATAGGGACTGGTTTGACCCTGCAAGGTGCGGGGTCCAATTTGGCATAGGCTTTGAACTGGGCGGTTAGCCTGAAGTCAAGACTGCCAGTTGAGTTGGTTCTGGGGTCTTTGGTCCCCATGCGGGCCAGCGTCTGGCCCACTGACCTGAGTGTGTCCGATACTGTGCGAGATCTGATGGGCTTGCGGCTACAGGAGAGCCTGCCGTCATGGAGGCGCTGGGCAAAGACTTGGAGGACGGGGATTGGATCTCTAACAGATTGGAGGGTTGGTTCAAAGCCTTGAGACAGACAGAATTGAACCCATTGATTCCAATGGGCATCCTTGCGCTTGGCATAGAGTTCAGTGACTGAAGCGCGCATGGTCTTCTGGATAGAGCCAAGGTCAGAGCAGAATGCATGGCAGGTTTCAGGGGACATAAGATCCAGGGCAAGTCCTGTGGGTAGGTGGTGTCGAAATGAAGGAGCAAGGCAGCGTCAGAAAGGGGTGATCGAGAGAGCAAATCAGCCAGGTGATTGACAGGGCCAGGGATGTAATCCCTGAGAGGGACATATTGGTGGAGGCGCTGGTGAAGGGACTGAATTCGAAGTAGGTAAGCGGCAGGCCCAGTGGTGGTAGTGGCGCCTTTCCGCTGCCAATAGACAGTTGCCGTGTTGTCATAGCAGTTGTGGGTGGTTCTGTATTGGACACAGGCAGCATGGGCAAGGATGTCATTGTGCGCAATGGAACCAGCGAGCTCCAGGTCACTGTTGGTGATGGTGCCATTGGGGTTGTCAAAGGTGACTAACTGGGAGGAGACCCACTTTGGGAAGGCATGTCTCCACAGGAGGGGTTGAATTTTTCCATCAGGGCGTGGAACAAAATGAATGCCCCCCATACCATCCCCAGAGGCATCACAGGCGCCCAAGGTGGCAGGGAAGGTGTCCGGCACCAGTTCAGCAATAGAGGTTGGGCGGTTGGATAGATCCGTGGCTAGCCATTGGAAGTCTTGAAGGAAGCGGTGTACTCGTTTGGTGAGCCCGATGCGCTGCCGGCCTGGATCTTGGTGTCGCAAGGCTTCTTGGAGGATGGAGAAGAGTCCCATGGAGCCAGGAATGGCAATAGCCATGGATCGTAGTTCTCCCAGCACTTGGTGCCACTGTTGGGTGGAGACATGGCGTTGGTTGTGTGTGATGGAGTGCAAGATCTCCTGTAGCCGTGTGACGCGATGGGGAGGGAGGCTGATGGTTTTGTTGATGGAGTCAATGAGCCAGCCAAGGATAACTTTTGTAGTGGTCCAGGTGGCATCTCCTTGGAGCATTTTCTTGAGTGAAGCTGGTTCCTGTCTGAATGGGGTGTCTGAGGCCGCAAGGGGGCGGAAAACCTTGTCGAGGGATTGGAAGAGCACCCGCTTGATGGCGCGGCGGGTCCATGTGTTGCCCTGAGCTAGGCCACAGAAGTCATCCACATAGACATCCCAGTAGCGAACAGGCTGCTTGCTGGGGGTGGTGCTATGGGGGGTGCGTCGGGTGGCCGCGGGAGGGGGATTCAGTGGGATTGCAAAGGGGGCGCTCGGAGATGGGGCTTCAGATGGGAGATCCAGGCGATGGGGGGTGAGCCTGGCCGCTGCCAGCCCCGTGGAGAGGGTGGCATTGGCCAAGTCTGCAATGGTTTCAGTGAAGGCACAGAAGTTTGGTGGGCTGGATGTCCACCCCATTGGGTTGGTGAGGGGGATTCCAATGAGGGGTGGCTCGCCCTTTCTGGAAGGGAACAGCACTCCGAGCTTCATGGTGTCGTCTGGGTTCAACTGGACCCGGTAGAATCCATCAGCTAGGTCTATCTTGGACATGTACACTGGACTGAACCTGTCGTTGGCGCGGTGAAGCTTGGAGAGGAGCCGGGGAAGGGTGTGGCCAAATTGCATGGCTTCTGCTGGGGCTAGAGGGATGGTGTCTTGGTTAACTTCAGAGTAGGTGTAATCTGAGATCATTCGGGGGCGCCGGCCTCGCTGGGGGACTAGTCCCAGTGGACTCAGCCGGAGGTTTGGAAGATCTTGGATGAGGCTGGCTGGGAGGACAGTCCATTGTTGTTTGTCCATCATGTTGGCATATTCTTCGCGAAGGAAGTCGATGCCCTGCCGGGAGGATTGGTGGGGGCCCCTGGCTAGGGCCCCAGCTATCCGGGCAGTGGTCCAAGGGGGGTGATTCATGGAGGCCAGGGTTCCCTCATGCCCAAAGTGGGCTAAGAGGTGACCGGCTGGATGGGGGATAGCACCCACATCCGGGTGGATGTCACCGCTTCCCCGGATGGTCCGGATGAAGTCCCCCCAGCTAGTGCTGTTGTTGTAGGCGTGGATGGCTTTGGCGATGTGCACGTCCAGCCGGTCAATGGGGTAACCGGGAGGTGAGCAGGTGGGAGGAGGCCCCCGGATGGGGGATGGGCGCCCCAGCGTCGGGCTGGGGCCCAGCTTGGGGGTGCTGGAGGGAGGAGGATGGCCCAGACCGGCGTTGGGGTATGGGCGGGGACCCAGACCGGCGTTGGGGTATGGGCGTGGTAGGAGGGGAGGACGCGGCGCGGAGCTGGGTGAGCCGAGGGTGCTGGAGGGAGGAGGATGGCCCAGACCGGCGTTGGGGTGTGGGCGGGGACCCAGACCGGCGTTGGGGTATGGGCGTGGTAGGAGGGGAGGACGCGGCGCGGAGCTGAGTGGAGCTACCAGCGCGCTGCAAGGCGGGCTGGGAGCTGTGGTGGGGGGGTCAGAAACAACAACGAGAGGGTGTGGCTTACCTAAGTCAGGTGGGAGGGGTTCGGATTGTGGCGACGCTTCTGAGTGCGGCGAAGCTGAGTGCGGCGAAGCTAGATGGATGCGTCGAGGGGGGATGGGGGATTGGGTTAAGGGAAGGCGTAAGCCTAAGGGAAGGCGCTGCGTATTGTGGAGTGGGGAGGGGTGGGTATTGGGATGGGGTGTGGTGAGGTCCCCTGTGGCCATTAGCTTGAGAGGGGGCGCGGCGCCTTGGATGTGGTGGCGCTTGCCGGTGAATCAGGCTGCATATGCCTCTTGGCACCACTCTCAGAGCTGGTCTTGCTCCCTGGATGTGATGGGGGAGTGGTCATAGAGGTGTCTGCATCCAGTGAAGCAGTTGCCCCGGATGTGCCAAGAATGGCAGCGTTCCCGGCCATCGGGGCGTTTGACAGGGGTTCTGCCTTTGGTTTTCATGGCTGCGATGACAGACCTCATGGTGTTCTTTGTGATTCTGGCGCTGATGGGATCGGAGGGATCGGAGAATCGGGAGTCTCTGGTGGGATTGTACAGCTGGTCTTGGCGCGGACCGTTGCCTCTCCCTCCTGGTTGAGAGGGAGGGGCGCCTCCCGATTGGGAGGGAGGGGCGCTTGAAGGGGCGATCTGGGGGCTAGGTTGCTGGAGTGCTCGCAATGCATCGACGTTGGACACATTTGGGAGCCAGTTGAGGTTTTGGGTCATTCTGAACCTGTGGATGTCTTCCCCAAAGTCTGGGGAAGGGAGGGTGGTGTCTGCTTCCCATTGTTCTTCTAGCCAACCCCGGATGCGGACCTGGAAGTAGTACACCACAATTGCAGGAGTGATCCGGTCGCCTAGTTCATCTGCGATGGCCCTTCTGAGGGGCATTTGTTGCCACTCTAACCTGGAGAGACCACGTTGGTAAGCTTTCACCACATTATGTATGGCGCCTAGAATGGTGGCTAGTACCGCCAGGTAGCTTTTCAGCTGAGTGGTAGCCTCTGTCCAATCTAGGGGGATGTAGGCTTTGGTCTTTTGCAAATCCAGAGAGTCCTTGAGTGAGAGGGAGTTGCCATGGGTGGAGATCATGGTGTCATATGCTGCTACATTAGTGGCCGCTTCATGCTCGCGCTTGAGGGTAGCTGCTGATCCTCCTGGGGGGGTGAAGGCTAGGGGGAGTATGCCGTCTGCTACATCAAAGGGGTCGGTCCCATAGAAGTTGCAATCTTGGAACCTCTTGAGTACTGCTGTGGTGATGAGTGGCGCCTGGATGCCAAGGTTGTAGGCATCTGTGGCCACTTGACTTTGGAGGACCATGTGGGTCTTTTCATGCTTGCTCTTCTTGGCCCAGGCTGTGTAGATGGGGGGAAGATTGGCTTCGGTTGTTTTCCCACAGAGTAGTAGGAGCCTTTCAGTGTAAAGGTTCCCCCACACTTCTCTTACAGAGTGCAGCTTAGAGGATTCTTGTCGTCTTTGGTCTAGAGACTCACTCAGTCTTAGTTGCTGGTCAGTGAGCGCTGAGAAGGCTGCTGTGAGGGAAGGGTCTGCCGGCGCCGGGCCTGCTAGGCCTGGGAGGTCTCGGAGGAGGACATTCTTTTTCATGTAGGCGCGGAGGTTGGCTTCAGCTCTGAAGGCAGGTCCGGGTTCTAGGAGCCGGATGGCGCCCAGAAGAGTGGTAGGTTGTGTCCCCACGGCCCGGAGTGTATCTAATAAGGGTTTGCAGATGTCCTCCAATCCTTGCTGGTGGATGTGGGGTTGGAGAACTTGGAAGGCCTGCTTCGGGGTGAGCCCCCTGCACAACACCAGTGGGATGAATTCGAAGGGTAGGAAACACACCTTGTGCGCCTGGAGCATTTCGGTGTGGGCAGTCCCTTCAGGAATGGCCGGGATGTAATCTCTCTCGGGGTGTTGGGACACGTTGGCTTCATGGTGAGCTAGAAGGTACACCCGGCTTGCTGCCGCCCTTGACAGCAGGGCTGCGTCCACCCGCACCAGCTCCACCTCTTGTCCTTCCACATCATCAATGTATCCAAAGGCTCGGCCCCGGTTGGCTGAGGGCTGGGTGATGGTTCCTGGATAGCGTCGGAGGCCATGGATGACCCGGAGCCGGTCCACCCCTGCTGCATCTTCTTGGAAGATGCCCAAGCTGCCAATAGCTTGTGCATTGAAGATGTCCAGGAGGAGGGGGAGAAGCCGGTCCCCATCAGCTTCATTGAAAAGGGTGTAGATGGCTTGGTAGATGTCATGCCTCGCAGGCGCTTCCCCAAAGGGCCCTTCCCCTAGGAAGAACTCCCTGTAGTTCATTGTCGTGTAGCTAAGATCAAGCCGGATTCCTGGCCGGAGGTCGGCGGGTAAGCGTTTACCTACTAAGTCGGTCAGATTAGAGAGACGCGTTGGGCTTCTCTGGCGGAGGATTCTCCCGTAGGGCGGAAAAACCGACGCGTCGCGATAGATGACTATCGGACCAGGCTTGTACGGTTACAAGAAGGAAGTCGGCGATGTAGGCGTCTACCTACGTCGATGAGATTAGAGAGACGCGTTGGGCCTCTCTGGTGGGGATCGTCCTCACGTTGGGAGAAACGACGCGTCGCGATAGGTGACTATCGGACCAAGGTAGGCTTGTACGGGTACAATAGGGAAGACTAGTGGACCTGGACGTATAAGCCTTTTATTCTACTACTAATCGTTTTAGGAGCAAAAAGAGTGAGCTGTAGGCTTGGTTTTTGCTGGAAGAATCCTTTACCGGCTTGTTTGTGCTTTCCCTGTAATTTGCTGCTTCTTACAGTGGAATTGCTGTATTCGGTGAGGAGTGATCGTAGTAGAGTTCGTACCTACGTTGGTGATACAGTGAGATCTTGCATACTCAAGGGTGTTCTTTGGTTCGTACGTGCGTCGTACGTTCCACGTGGCACTACCATTCCTTACATTCGGTTCGCTACATCAATATTGTACCGCACACTATGTTACTGGTGTGAGGATAAATCCCTAGTGACTAGTGAATAAACTCACTCTTATTGTAAATGTAAAACATGCGTTAACAGAAATAGGAGCAATACATACATTTTGCAGGTTATGAGCCTACAACAACTTCATCAGATCATTTACCACAACACAATTGAAGAACATTTTCTTAGCAGGCTGATTTACTGCAACTTCTCTTTCGAACATCGAGCCTCCTCTCTTTTAGACAGCTTCTTGCACTCGAAATCCTTCGGCAATTTTCAGCATGGGAATTCGGAATCCCTAAATAAGAAACAACAGTAACTGTCTGTTTAATCACTACTACCCACGCCACCTAACCTGCCTATTTTGGCCGGCAATGCTGTTAAGTATTCCTCAAGGCTGGCCAGCAGTTGAAAATTTCAGAATTTTCATGTACCGTACGATTTGCTGCTGATTTGATTGCTGATTCACTATCCTCACTACTAAAACACTTAAGTTGCTCTCCAGCAAAAGCCAACACTCTTTCTTTTTTTAATCGCAATTGACACCAATCAACATGGCACTGGAGTTAGTACTGCTTGGATACTACTACTATGACAACTACTTGACCCCCAATTACAATAACCCACTGCTTGGCAAGGAAGATAAGAAAAGAAGGAATCGTAGAACTCCTACTAGGATCGCAGTTAAGAGATACAGTCAATCTGCTAGTACAATCTCTATCAATCTGGCAATGATCAGCAAGCCCTTCGAAATTGCTGCAGAGCCAAGCATGTAATAGTAGTAGTATTCAGGGATTTCCTTGATTTGTTTGAGCCTTTCTACAATCGATACATGTATGATGAGAAGACTGGATCAATTTTGTTTGTCAGTCAAGAGTTTGATGCAACTGGTGGTTGTGCTAGCAAGAGTGACAACAAGATCAGCAACAGGCAGTACTACTAGTGTAGGAGGAGGACATTGGTGCCCTGTTTAGTAATGGGCTGCTGGAGAGACAACAACAAGAAGTCATACTGTTGTTGAGTTTCATTTTGCTGTTTGCAATTTTTCAGCTGGCCAGCCAAAATTAGCGATGGTCACCAAAAAAAGCATGAAAGCACCATATCAGGCAAAGGAGGTGCAACAAGAGGTGGTGCACATGATAATTGATTTGTGCGTTGGGTGCTGACTGAAATATTTGATTTTAGTATGATTTTAAGATTGTTCCGTTGGAGTTTCTTGTTCGGTTTTTATTGTTGCTTCATTTAATAAAGTTTTGAAAGTCAAGATAGTCTCGACTGCCAAAATAGTACTTGTATTCAATAGTTAATTAATCTATGTACTGTACTAGCTAGTAGTATCGTACCGGTACTACTATGTGAATGGATTTATTACTTTGGTCGCAAACTTTTATTAGTACTTTATCACTGCTGGGAATGGGTGATTCCCGAACTACTTTTATGTACTACATAAACCGGAAATTTTCTACTTGACCAGGCTTTTTTTTACAAATCATAGTCAACGTGAGCCCACATCGACTATGATTTGTAACGTTACAACGGAATCCACATGTTGTTTCGCGGAATCCACATGTTGTTTTGCGCATGCTTGTTTATACATACATTCCAAAATGAGATTCCACATTCCAAAATGAGATTTATGTACTAGCCCGCCAAAAAAAGTATGTACAAAATTTTCATTCCCGAAATACTAAAAACAGAAATCTATGTACGTTATGAAAAGTATTGCGGGAATCACCCAATCACTCAACGACGCACATTGAACTGTGCGATAAGTAGTACCGGCAGTAGTAGTGTCATTGCATACAGTACTCGTACTCGTACGTACTCCTCGTACTCGTATGTACTACTCCATGATGTAATTGCCTACGGTATTGAGTGATTCCCACCAGATGAAAACGAATAAAATTAATGAAAAAACATATAAAAAGTATGTGTTTTCTACATAGATTTATTCATTTCTGAATAAAATTTGTCAGTCGACATGTGTCCGACTGACAGTTTTTATTCACTTTTTTAACACTGAATAAATTTCAACGGAATCTTAAAATCAAAGATTTCAGTCATCCAACGGACGAATCAGTCATATGCCTCTGTTGTTGTTAAGTGGTAAAAACAATTTCACTTAAGGGTGCAAAAGAAACGGGTTAAAAGATTCGAACCAAGGCATCCTTAAAAACCAGATCAATAAGTAAACACTTGGAGCCCATATGTGCATTCAAAATAGTACATATAGGAACCCGTGAGGAAGTTACTTATTGCAATCATGAAAATCAATACCGGATCGGAATGGACCTCATTTATTCCATATATTCTGATCAAGGAAAGGCCTAGTAAAAGACTGATATCATCGAATGCCATCCTTGAATACTTAACAGGCTTGCTTGCCAAAATAGGCCGGTAGGTGGCGCGGGTAGTGATTAAACAGAGAGTTACTGTTTCTTCTTTAGGGATTCCAAATTCCAAATTTGGCAGTTAATAAAAGTATTCATCCGTTGGGTGTGATAAAAAAGTATCCATTCTATATACTTTTTATGAACAACGCACAGACACTTCAATCATGTGTCACTGACACACTATCTCAGTCCAGTCACGAGTCATCGACACAGCCTTTCAGTCATGAGTCACTGACACACTCCTCCAGTCCAGTCATGCGTCATTGACACATTCCCTCAGTCATGAGTCAATGACATCGTTCCCGATCCTCTGTCATTGTTCAATCGTATTCGAACATCAAATAGAACCTTCTCCTTGAAGTCTCATCCGAATTCCGATTATCAAAGAACACAGTTCTTTTCCAATCGTATCACTGAACTAGCTGGGAAGCTTCTCGAAGTATCTCGAAGTCATAGTAGACACTAAAACTCAATAGCACACAATTTCATACACAGCGTAGTTCATATTGAATTCAATCGCAATATCGCTTTGAAATTTTTTTTTATCGATAAAAATATCTAAAACCTAACCGTAACCTCTAACTCACCATGTCTGCTGTCGCTCAACTTCAAGCCGCTAAGCAGGCCCCCTTCTTTTTCAAACCCAAGCTTCGCTATGAAGATTACCCCACGGTTTGTCTTGTCCACAGTGTCACGCAGTACAGCACGCGTCCCTCTCCTTCGGTCACCACCACACCTGGCACCCCAGGCACGAACCTCCCTCCTCCCCCTCCTCCGGTGACAACTTCTTCGTCATCCGTCAAGAAACAGGATACCACCTTTTGCCCCGACTCCAGCGACTCCGAACGTCTCATTCGCGTTCTCGTCGATTTCATCGACGCCGTTGGACCGCACAACCTTAACATCAAGGACGATGCCAAACATTACAAACTTCGTGAAGTCCTTGGTGGCGACCTCAAACACACCTGGGACGAAATCGTTACCGACGCCGGTTCTCGCATTCAAGATGCTGATTTTACCAACAATCTCAACGCATTCATCTCCCTCTTTCTTCCGTCCAACACGTTTCTCATTCAGCAAGAATACATGTCCAACGCAACTAAGACGTACCACATGAATTGCTTCGCAGCCGCCGGTCGACTTCGCTTAATCAACATTCTTAGCGTTCACCTACCAGGATCCGGAGGAATGCGACTCTTTCCCACTAAGACAACCATGAAGAATGCCTTCTTTCGCCTCATGCTTCCGACTTGGCAGCTCAAATTCAACGAGACGGGAAATCAACTCGATGATCAAAACTTTCCTCTTCATCGTCTCGTCGCGTTCATGGAACAACAACGTTTGCATCATGACGCTGGTCAAGTCTCTCGTCCATCGAATCGACACTCCTCCTCTTCCACTGGATACCGCAACAACCGCAACGGCAATGGTAACGGCCACAACAATCGCCCTCGTTACTCTTCGTCATCTCAGTATACGTATGGCAACAACACCACGTATCGCCGTCCGACATACACTAATCGCACCACTCGCGACAACTCAACCCAGACCAGTCGCTCGAATCACGGATATGCCCCGCGCCGATACAGTCCTTATCCTCGTTCCGAGCGTACTACTCGCTCCGACCAACCATCCTCGGCTAGTCGTACTACTCGTTCGCAATCCGCCAGCAAAACGCGTACCAGTCCGTACCGAACCCGCTCAACTGCTGCCACCGATGCTCATCATTTAGAAATGGGTGATGATTTCTACTACGATCACGACCCTCAACAGTTCGACCACGAGCATCCCGATTCCAGGCCACGTGACGACGACAATTATTTTCACGACCAAAATACACAAACGGACGCTCCTCTTACACAGGAATATGACGACGAACACGACGAATGTTATCATCAGGACGATGAGCCCGAATACGACAGTCAACCTGACTACTGACAACCACCTTCGGAACCTGTTCCATATACTATCGCAATTGCCCGCCTTCTCCAAAACTGCCCCTCCCCACGTCCCTTCCTCATTCTTTGTGACTCTGGTTCCAAAACAACTTGGTTTAGCCATCACGCGCTTCCGGTCACAATCGTACCTACCAACACTACTCCTATTTCTGGCATCACGATGGCTGGAGAATTCAACTCGTCTCAACAGATTTCTCTTCAGCATTTCACACTTCCGGAACTTGCCCCCAAAATAATCCTTCCCACCCTCGACGCTCGCGTGTTCCAAGCCCCTTGTCGTTACGACATGATTATCGGACGCGACGTCCTCCGTCATTTTCAAATAGTTTTGAACTTTCACAACAACGAAATCAAAACAGCCACACATTCCATCCCGATGCGGCAATTTCCACGCATGCACGCCGACTCTGCGGCACTCGCTCTTCATATTCACGCAAGCCACGTTGACAACAATACCCCTCACGATTCGTTCGCACTTACAACGAACAAAACCAACATTCAGGAATCCACTTATGATCAGCACGACGTTCGCACGGTATCTGACAACTGCAAACACTTGTCACAAGATCAACGTGACCGCCTACACTCAGTTCTCTGCAAATACCAAACAATCTTCGATGGCACCCTTAAACATTATCCAGACGAAGAAATCCATCTCGACATCGATCCAACTGTCAAGCCCAATCGTTCTCGCGCTTACCCCGTACCCCACAAACAATTACCCCTATTTAAGAAAGAACTCGATCGCCTCGTCAACATTGGCGTCCTTTCTCGCCAAGGTCGCTCCAATTGGATCTCCCCAACTTTCATCATTCCCAAGAAAGACGGAAAAATTCGATGGGTTTCCGACTTTCGCGCTCTCAACAAAGCCATCAAACGCAAAGTTTACCCAATTCCCCGTATTCAAGACATTCTATCCCGCCGCTCCGGATACAAATACCTCACCAAAATGGACATTTCGATGCAATACTATACCTTTGTCCTCGACGACGAAAGCAAAGACTTAACCACTATCACAACTCCATTTGGCCTTTACAAGTACAATCGCTTACCAATGGGAGTTTCTCAATCCCCAGACGTAGCACAAGAAATCATGGAACGAGTACTCCACGACATTCCAAATCTCGAAATTTACATCGATGACATTGCTTGCTTCAGCAACACATTTGAAGATCACTTGCAACTCATCGACACAGTACTCACCCGTTTACAGGACAAAGGCTTCGCAATCAATCCACTCAAATGCGAATGGATCATACAAGAAACTGATTTTCTCGGCCATTGGCTCACTCCAAACGGAATCAAGCCATACATCAAGAAAATCAAGGCAATCTTAGCAATGCTCCCACCCAAAAACCTTAAACAACTTCGAGCCTTCCTCGGGCTCGTTACATACTACCGCGACATGTGGCCACGCCGCTCTCACATCCTCGCCCCGCTCACTGATCTTTTGAAAACTCCTCGCACATTCCAATGGAACGACACTTGCCAAAAAGCATTCGAAGAAATGAAATCCATTGTCTCAGTTGAAACAATGCTCGCGTACCCAGATCACAACATACCGTTTCACATTTATACCGACGCATCCGACTTTCAACTAGGCGCAGTTATAAAACAGAACAACATTCCCGTCGCATATTTCACGCGCAAGCTTAACCAAGCACAATCCAACTACACCACCATCGAAAAGGAACTGCTTTCAATTGTCGAAACATTCAAGGAATACCGACCCATGCTCCTCGGTGCACTCATTCACCTCTACACCGATCACAAAAATCTAACCTACAAGCTTTCTACGTACAACACCCAACGAGTCCTACGATGGAAACTAATCTTAGAAGAATACAACCCCATTTACCATTACATCAAAGGCCCAGAAAACACAGTCGCCGACTCCCTCAGCCGAACCCCAACAACCCTCACTTCATATTTCACAACTACCAATTTCAACGACGATGTCTCCAACGACGACTCCTTCTCATTTAAACAAATGGCCGAGAGCCTAATGGCGCTGCCATCATGCGCTGCATCGACTGATTGTCATCCTGTCGAAGACAGCTATCTGATTCACCCCCGTTTCGACCAAAAAGGCAGATTGCCATTTCATTTTACAACCATTCACCAGTATCAATCACATGACCCAAAAGTTCTCACTCTGCCACAAAAAGATCCCAGACGATTTTTCAAACAAAAGCTAGACAACGTCGACATCATTTGCCGATACGACGAACTAACACCTAACTCCCAGTGGAAAATTGTCATCCCTAACGACATGCTTGCTCCTCTCGTCAAATGGTACCACGAAATAACAGTTCACTCCACAGGCATGGACCGACTCGAAGCCATTCTCCGCCGTCACTTCCATCATCCCGACCTTCGCGCAGTATGTCGCAACGTCATATCCAATTGTCTCATCTGCCCCCTTGTTCGTACAGGAACCCGACAAGCAGGTCAACTTGCACCACGCACAGCTCCCATAACTCCCTGGTCTGAAGTCCACGTCGACTGCATTGGCCCATGGAACGTCGAAATAAACAAAATCAACCTCAAATTTGACGCGCTCACATGCATCGACCCAGTTACCAACCTTATCGAAATCATCCGAATCCCCGAAGCCAAGACAGCCGAAAACATCAGACGACTCTTCGAAAACTGCTGGCTCTCCCGTTACCCTCGTCCCTCACGCATCGTACACGATCATGGTCCCGAATTCAACGGACACGACTTTCAATTCCCGTTAGACTACGCAGGCATCAAACCAATAAACATTTCCCCCCACACACCCACCGCCAACGGAATTATCGAGTCCACCCACAAGACCATCGGTCAAATCATACGCACCATGATAAACCTGAAACCCCCCAAAACCAAAATAGAAGCCAATAACCTTGTCGACGAAGCAATATCAACAGCAATGCACGCCCTTCGTTGCAATCCAGTTTCAACACTTGGAAACTTCTCGCCCGGTGCCCTCGTCTTCAATTGTGACATGCTTCTAAATATTCCGCTCCACGCCGACATCATTACCTTAACCAAACATCGCCAAGCTCAAATTGACAACCGCCTCCTTCGCGCCAACCGCAAACGCACAAAACACGAATTTGTCGTAGGTCAAGGCGTCTTCGTCTCCATACATGATCGCAACAAACTCGATCTCGTTCGCGAAGGCCCCTATCCCATCTTACAAGTACACACAAACAACACAGTCACTATACGCCGCGGACAAACACATGAACGCATCAGCATCCGCCACCTTACCCCAGCCAAACCATCATAAATTTTCATGGTAAGGGAGACTGAACAACGCACAGACACTTCAATCATGTGTCACTGACACACTATCTCAGTCCAGTCACGAGTCATCGACACAGCCTTTCAGTCATGAGTCACTGACACACTCCTCCAGTCCAGTCATGCGCCATTGACACATTCCCTCAGTCATGAGTCAATGACATCGTTCCCGATCCTCTGTCATTGTTCAATCGTATTCGAACATCAAATAGAACCTTCTCCTTGAAGTCTCATCCGAATTCCGATTATCAAAGAACACAGTTCTTTTCCAATCGTATCACTGAACTAGCTGGGAAGCTTCTCGAAGTATCTCGAAGTCATAGTAGACACTAAAACTCAATAGCACACAATTTCATACACAGCGTAGTTCATTTATTAACTTTCGATTCTATTCACTTTCATCTGGTGGGAATCACTCATTCAATAGCAACGCCCAAACGTACAATTTTGGGTCGCGCAAACCGAAACGTGGATACCATAAGATCTTACCCAGAGATGGGTTACTCTAATAACGATCAGCAGCCACTTTACTTCACAAAGAAAAGATGAGACAATACAAGACAAGACAAGACAAGACAAGAGAACTTTCGTCTATTATCTTCTGAACTCGAGTAATTATAGTATATCGAGAGCACATCTTCGTTTCGTCATCCATATATGTATGATGTGCATTTGCTTATTTGTCTGCTGTCGAAGAAACTTGGAATGGGCAGGCCGGTGCCACAGATACAGATACAGATACAGATACAGCGACAGCCACAGCCACAGCGACAGCGACAGCCACAGCCACAGCGACAGCGACAGCCACAGTCACACCGGGAATGTAGACTGCGCACTACAAACACAACTCCGACGCGTGGCAGGACCACAAGAATCAATCAATCGATCAATCGATCGATTGATTGATTGAATGATTGGTTGATGTGATTGATGTGATTGACTGATTGATTTACCTGCACTTGCGAAGGCAGGAACACAAGAAACCTAGCGCGATAAAAATAACAAACATTGCCATTATCACCGGTATCGTGACCATCGCGGTGTTGGAACTCGAACTCGAACCGGAATCCGATTGCACGCTCGAACCCGAACCCGAACCCGAACTCGAATCGATCTTGAACGGAGCATCGGGATCCGGGGAACCCACACCCTCGCCGTTGCCGTCCTCGTCCTCGTCCTCGTCGCCATAGGCCCGGCAAGTCGCCGGATTCAGGATCGGAAGATCCGGGGCATTCAATCGATACCACGGCGCAGCCTTGAACGGCGACATAGCGTACGAAATCCGCGACGGAAGCAAAGAGTTGCACGACGGTTGCACCCGGTCGGTGCTACCCGCAGGGACCGTACAGGTCCGGAATCGGAAGGCGTCTTGAACGTCCGTGCGTTTCGTGAAAGAGGTTTGCTGTATCTGGTGTTGTACAGGAGAACTGGTCGTTGTTGTTGTTGTTATTGTTATTGTTATTGTTGTTATTGGACGAGTACTCGTACTCGTGCGACGATTGATCGCTTTTCGTTGCGGTGGGACAGGCGCCTCCGGTGGCTTCTCCGTATGCCACGTTAGTCATGGTTACCAGGATCGTGTTGTCGCCATCGTTCTGTAGATGTCCAGCATCGATGATTGTTGTTGTTGCTGTTGCTGCTGTTGCTGTTGCTGCTGCGGAGTTGGTGCTTGTCCTCCTCCGCAATCTGCTCCACCCGAAAGAGGTTGCACCGCACTTCGTCGCTGCCGTCTTCCCGACTCCACCAATACCCCATTCCAACGTCGATACAATGCCAGCCAACCACAAGGGCCTCCGAGGAGTTTCCGTTTCCGTTTCCGTTTCCACCACCGGTTTGTGATTGAAGCATCGGGGTATCGGTTCCCGGATCGGCAATTGTCCAATCGAGGATACCGTCGTTGTCCATTTCCATAGTAGCGGCGGCTAATGATTCGGGTTCGTTGAGTGCACAATAACTTCCCTCCCATATCCCGACCAATTCCGCCGGTGGAGATACTATTGGCAACGAAGAATCACTGTTGTAAGACTCATCGTTGGCAACAACAACACACGAGTTTGTTGTTGTTGTTGCTCCTGTTGTCTCGTTGGTTCCTTCTCCAACCGCAAGAACGAACACGGCACCGAGGCAAATGAGACGAATTGTTTGTTTCATGGTGGATTGCATTGAATTGTCGTTTTGGAATTACTGTATTGTTTTTTTGGTTTTGTTTTGTTTTGTTTTGTTTTGTTTTTGTTTCTCTACGGTAGTATGTAGTTTTAGATTTTATGAGGAAAGGGGAGAAAATCGGGACCGGTAAAAAGCTGAAAGGAACACAGATTTCTTCGCCGCGTTTTCACACCGTGTGAAAATGAAGAATAACAATTGAAATGCATCAAGATTGCATGACAGAAACATCACCCAATTGCGTGCTCTCAATATTACAGGCTATTTTCGCGATCCCACAAGATTAATAATACGAGTTGAATTTTTATCTTTTCCGGTCATAGAATTGACACAGCGAATCAGTCACATCGCTCGGTGTTCTTTATTTACTGTTCCTAGCTACTTATCACAATTCACACTTGCAATTATTTATTATTTTTTGAGAACTTCAACACCGAAAGCCGACGACAGCATGTTTCTTCAGCGAAGAATTGGATCACACATTCATGAAGCGCCCACACTACTACGAGTACTACCGTAAAACTACTAGTACGAAGTATGATTATTATTCTTTCCGTCCCCACGAGACAACCAGCAGCTTCAACAAGAGAAACCGCCACAAAATGAGGCGTCACGAAATCAATATTGAACTCTACCTGCTGTAGTAACAATTCGGTACGGTACGAATACGGCACGAATCAATCATCAAACGTTGTAAAAGTATTACTGGTACTGCGTAGTAGCAAGTACCGGAGTAGTTATTAGAGCAAACACATACTAGTACAGGAGGTACGAAGTACGGTAGAGTAACAACAACAAGAAAAATGGATATAATCTACTCCTACCGTACCGTACTAGTAGTCGTGATTCTGGGCGGTCAGCAAGAATGAACTCAGAGATTGACTTCTCCTCCCCCCCCCCCCCCCCCCCTTGGTAATACTACAGCAGAGTATTGAGTACTACTAATTGAGTTTCAACCTCTTCTTGTGTAATTTGTAGAAGTAATTAGTATCAAATTCGTGTTGTGTCAAATTCCTCGTGTGATTGATTTAAAAAAAATTGGAATTGTTTGTTGCGTGCGCATGAAAAATAATTCTCTATGTATTTCTGCACGCAACAACAATTTCAAAGAGGACTAGTATTTTTGCACTCATAGTTTCAGCCCCATTATTCTAATGGCCCCTATGCGAGGTTTTAATGACACAACTTCATTTCATGCTTACCCCAATAATAATTTATTCTCTCCTCAATTTTCATTTTTTCTTCACAACACACATCTTTTGTAATATTATCCTCCTATGTGCAATGATATTGTCATAGCATTACTATGAGCTTCTTGAAAACCGGCAATCTATTATGTTACATGATCCATTTCACAATACTCACACTACAAATATCAAATACCAAAAGCCGACCAACATGTTTTTGTACAAAGAAGAAAGTATTTTATATGCATTTGCAATAACCTCCCTTACGTCCGATAACTGTCACGCGACCCAACGCGACCCCTTGCAAGCCCTATTTTTATAAAATTCGACCCTGCCTTTGTTATGCGCAAGGGAATTTTTTAAATTCACAATTTTTTGTGGTGAAGAGTTTAAACCCCCCTCAGGTTGCGACAAAAACTCTCCCCGAGGACTCAAAATGTCCCTTGATCTCTCAATTTTGACTAAATTGATTTAAAAAATCTATTTCTTGCTACCAAACTTCCTAACCTTAACCCAAGATATGAAATAAAATTATTTTCAGAAGTGTTTGTTTGCTATGTTCCCGCCTTGTTTCTATGTCACAGTCGTGTCTTCTTTCATACCATCATGCCTTTTCATGCTTGCTCCGATAGCATCATGCTCATTTTCATCATGTTCATTTAACACCACCATCAAAATCATTTCTTCCCATCCCTTGTTCTTCCAATAGAAGAACATGTCACAACCTAGTAAGAATTGCCATCACTTCAAGAGTGGTTGTTATACAAAATTCCCAAATCATTTATCTGCCGTAGCTGCATGTCATATAAGGGCAAGCCGAAGACATTCATCCGAAGCAGACAAGATTCCTCTTCACACAAATCATACCGATATGTATCACGAGGCCTGTCACGTCACCTTGATTCAATAGCTTTTTGCCGTGATTTCTATTTAAACCATAACCTTATGGAATTTTCGTCATCTGCCAAAGAAGAATCCACTACAGTTTGCCATTCCCCTTCACAATATGGCCTGACATTGACCGGAGAATGGTCCAATTGTTCCCTCCGCCGTTGTTGCCGTTGCTCACACTAACAAGGCATCCTCTAATGAAACGTTCAACTCAGTACTAAACAGTCAGGTAGTACACAATTTATTTGTTCCACCAATTGATAGAAATGTAAGGGAATCACAGTTGTTTCCTTCAGAAGACAACAGCAACAACGATGACATGGTTATTCATGAAGAAATTTGCCTTCCTATTCAGAACAATAATGGTATGGATGCTGCGGAACCCTCCACATCCCAACCAAACATCAATGAAAGAGAGCAATTGATCTGATCCCGTGTTTCTTTTTCACCTACCAATAGGCTCATTGCTGAAATAAAGCTCATGAATCTAGTGACAAAACACAAGTTACCTCTAAGCACGTTCAAATCTATTTTTCAATGGGCAAACGAATGTCAAAATATTCATGGTGTTGACTTCAGCACTACCTTCCCCCGCCATCAAGAAGCCATATTTAGTGAAATCAAGTCCAATTTGGGTATTTCAGAGACCAAGTTTGAGCCACACATAATTAACTGGTTACCTGGCAATTTACCCACCCAAATATTTGTTCAATCCTTCCCAGACGCACTTCATTCCCTTCTGACCAATAAGGAATTGATGCAAGAAGAAAGTTTGTCTTTTCCGAATGTCAAGACTCCTCTTTCACCCAAAAACAACCCACCAATCACCAATGAAACATACATAACAGAACTACACCACGGGCTCATGGTGGACGGAATCGTGGAAGCAGATCTGCAATGAAAATGAGGAAATCCTTGTTCCAATCATTTTCTACATGGATGGAATCAGCTTGGATGCACATGGCCGTCTCACACTCACTCCTCTCAACATGACTCTTGGTATTTTCAATGTTGAAGCAAGAAAACGACCTGACGCTTGGACCACAATTTATTGTCATCCCGACACTGAAATTGAGAGCATAAGACACACACACAAAAACACGGCGAAAGATAATATTCAAAATCTACACACTGCGCTGGCATCGGCTTTGCAATATTTGAAGCAAGTATGTGAAATGCATGGCAGGTTGGAGTGGGATTATCTTCCGTATGCAGGAAAAGTGTTCAAAGTGAAAATGAAATTTGTGATTGCATATGTTGTTGGTGATACAGAACTTCACGACAAGCTATGTGGAAAGTATGGATCATACACGGAAAAGGTGAATAAATTGTGCCGACACTGTACATGTCCTACACATGTCATCCATAAACCAAAATCCCAAGTGGAGGAACAGACCCAACTCGGGGTTCCAGAAGATTTTGAACCCCCCCCCCAAACATTTCTGCAAGGGAATACAAGGAGTACTTCAAAAGCATTTCCCACCATCCCATAAAAAATGCTTTTCACAGCCTCAATTTTGGTAGTAATGTCAACAACATTCACTTTGCTACTCCCGGTGAGTGTTTGCATATGCATCAACTGGGTGTAGCATGTCGGGCAGTAGAATCACTTGATCCTTTGTTAAAAGGCAGTCCTAAGTGTTGGTTATGATTTTACATGTGATATCTCATGATAAGGATACCACGGCGGATTATACGGTAAAAGACCGATCGGCGATGGCCGGTTGGTTTACATGTGTTTCGCGTCTTATCGGTTTTGGGGCAAATAACACGGTGGTAACGCGCGCAATATTACTGTGGGAGATTACAAGTAATATGCCTGCAAACGACAAGTAATTAAACCGAGAGGTCGTTCGATCATTCGATCACATCTACGATGATTATTCTTACGATCTTTTTTTTTTTTTTATTACCGTAACAACGCGGTTTGTTACGATGCAGTTTTCTTAAACTGTCTGATCTATATGAAGGATGCGAGCGGAATAAAAAATTAGAGCCGCAAGCAACATCATAACGATTGTGTTCTGTAACTCTACAAATGTGCAAAGGATTCTCCAATAAAGGTAGCACAGAATCACAAACAAAGTCAAGTATGTCAGAAGGAAAAAATGGTTTGCTTGTGTTTGTAGAACAAAGCCACTTCATGGTTGATTCCCAATTCTTGGTTCTTATTATTTGAAAATGAGAACCACCACCATCAGCAGGACGTTCAATTGGAGGAGGGTCAGGCGGATTCAAGTTGTAGTGATATGTTGCCTGGCTTAGCATCATTTTCTCCGACTTTCGCTTGACCTTTTGATCAATTAGTGATGCAGCATTACTTTGCGTGTTCTTGGAAGGAGCTTTAATCTCAGTTTTGTGGTGAGATTCATTTGGAGGAGCACTATCCCAGCCTGCAGGGCTTCCCCATAAAGAGATATAATCTGTTAGGCGAAAGTACAGGTGATTCTTGATTAGTTTTGTTCCCATCCCTTTTCTGTGACATGTTGAGTTTATACAATTGATAAAGTGCACGATTGTTTTTGGAAGATTCTTTAAGGAAGCATTTTTCATCCAACCGTGTTTAAGAAATTCTTCCACCGATAGAATGAGCTGAATTACCTCTATCTGTTTCTTTACAAAACGGCGGTCACCAATAATGCCAGATCCATGTTTGGAAACCATAGCGATGAGAAGAGAAATAAGCATTCCAGAAAAATCATGCCCTTCTTTCTTTGTGGTTGATAGAAGCTGAGTCCCAAATTTGGTGCAAGGAAAATCTCTATCAGACTGACGTGATAACAAACCACCGTACTGTTGTGCTAAATGGCCAATACTGTTAGCAACAGCCACGCCGTGATTCAAATTGGGGGCATAAACACATGGAACACTTCCACGGAGCAACAATTCAATTGACGTGACTTCCGGTTTGGCAGTACCAAGCTGGTGCATGTGCAAACATTCACTGGGAGTTGCAAAATGAATGTTGTTCTGATTTGTACCAAAGCATAGATCATGAAATACATTTCTGATGTTGTGATGAGACTTGTTTTTGAAGTTCTTATTGATATCGTTTAGATCAGTGCCAGGAAAACAATGAAAATCAACAGGTGACCACTTCTTTGTTGCAGGTTGAACAGAAGGAATGTTTATGTTCAGAGAATAGCAGTTGCAACAATGATGCCACATCTGCATGACACCCTTGTTGAAGGAGCCATATTTTCCACACAATTTATCATGAAGTTCTGTGTCGCCAATAACATAGGCAATGGCAAATTTCATTTTTACCTTCCACTGTTGATTTGCGTACGGAAGATAATTCCATTTGATACCACCATTTTCGTTACACGCAGCTTTAAAGGAACAAAGCGCAACTTCCAAACCATTATGGAGATTCTGAATTTTTTCCTTCAAAGTGGCAGGGCGAGAGTGTCTTGTTGACTCCCATTCTGGGTCAGGATGAAAGTAAATAATTGTCCATGCTTCAGGTCGAACACGGGTTTCCGCATTAAAGATACCAAGTGTCATGTTCAGTGGCGTAAGCGTAAGCCTTCCGTGCGCATCGAAAGAAATGCCATCCATGTAAAAAATTATAGGAACAAGAATTTCTTGGGAATTGGGATTGCAAATTTCTTTCCAAGAAGATTTCCACCACGAGCCGTGATGTAATTCTGAGATTAACGAATGAGGATTCAACTCAGGATTATTGTCAGGAGATAGAGGGATGGAATAGTTGGGAAAAGAGAGGTTTTTTTCTCTCATTAGCTGCTGGTTGGAAAGTAGAGAATAAATGGCATTCTTAAAAGAACGGACATACACCTGAGTGAGTTTATTGTCAGGTAGCCAATTCAGTATATGAGGATGAAATTTCATATCGGAGAGACCCAGATTGGATTGGAGATTGTCAAAAATTGCTTTCCAAGATCTAATTTTGGCATCACAAAAATCAAAACCCGGTGTCATTTGACTTTTATTTGCCCACTGGAAAATTGATTTGAATGTGTTCAGTGGCAATTTATGCCTGGCCATTAAATTCATGAGTTCCAATTCAGCAAGAAGATACTGGGGCGGCGGTAGTGTTGTGTGGCTATGAAATGCCTCCTCTCTTTCATTCAAATTGATGATTTCATGCAAAGATGGTGGTGGAGGGTCTTGCTCAGCAATATCAAAGTTAACATCAGCACCATTAGGGTGACCTTCTTCATTGTCTTCACAATCTATGTTGTTGGTAGAACTGTGATCGTTGTTTTCGTTTTCATTTTCGTTTTCGTTTACGTCATTGTCATCCTCATCCTCGTCATCGGTATTGTCGATATTATTATTCAGCAGGAATGTATCTTCATCTTGAACAGCAGAAACAGCCATGTAAGATTCAATGGCGTTCCTAGCCATTGGCGGTGAAAAATTATCATGTACAATCTGTCTGTTTAGAACAGAATGAAGACCAGTGACTGATTGACTTGTGATGGTGAGGTGGGAGAGATGGGAAGGGGGAAAAGATGAACCATTTTGTGTCATAGTCATCCCAAAATCTGACAGAGAATGTTGAACAGATGGCAAGGTAGGCTGCACTTTGACAGAGGTGGAGAACTTATAGATCTTTCGTTTAATTAGACCCTCACTTTTGTATAGGTTGTAGCATTGGATATTGTAGCCGAGATGTTTTCTTAGGCCATACGACAAATATTTCAAGGTATTGAACTCTTTTGACCCAGATTTGTATCCAAAAAACTTCTTGGATTGTTTGCCTTTCTTATCCCAGCAACCACGGCAGTATCATAGAAGAGGGGTTTTTATAACAGGAGGCATGATGTTGCTGAGTTGTTTGAAGGAAAATATCAGTAGAATGGGTCAAAAGGACAGAGGTCAAAAAGATGGATCGTCGAAAGGAAAAAAAATTACATGTATTATTTTGTGTGTAATGTGTTTTCTTGTACGGTAGATTTCCTTACTACCATACTTCAATTGCAAAAATGGTCCGTACAGTAAATGCATTACTACTTCGTGATAATTGCAACATTCCTCGTACAATATGTGTACGGTACAGTCAACAGCATGTTGTGAAGATGATAAAAAGTCATTCATGCGTAAGGTTGACACAAAATATTGCTTGTCACGAAAATAATATGATATCCTTAACCCTAAAATTGTTATTTTATTTGAGGAGTGACGAGATATTGTCTCAAAAGTAAAAGTGTGTGACGCGCGAGGTTTTTTAGTAAACACGCGAGCTCAGAAGGCAGGGAATTTTTAAAATAGGGTAGGGAATTTTGAAAATACTGTGCGATAGCCTGCGGGGGGTAGAGAAACAGTTCTTGGACGTGGGTACGAGTATTCCCCCTAATTCACAGAAAAATATTTTAAAAATCAGGCGAAATTCTGTGGGTTCCGGAGGGCCCTGGGAGGGTTGTCAGCATCGACTAAAACTCAGTTTTCGTTTCATAGCCACAGCATAAACATCCACAAAAAAAACTTAAGTCCTTTGTCCTGAAGTTTGATTTCTACTTCAAGTTGTTAGATTGCAGTAGATAGATTTGTTGTAATATTGATTAGGTTCTAAAATTGTGAGCATTACGGTCAAAGATTACTTGGATCGCACCTCCACCGGTCTCTCTTTACAAGCTGTATGTGCGCTGAAAATGAATCGTATAAACAGATATTTGCTCTCGCAACTGTCACGATTAAGTTATTTGGCCTGTCTTGTGTACGTCTCGCAGTCTGTCTGTCTGCCCTTTAACTGCGTGATTTCTAGAGTCCCCGTGTCTTCGTGGTAGTATTGTACTAGTAGGAGATACCTATCCCGCGGGTCTCATTTTTTCATCAACCCCATCTCGCCACATACACCTCATCGCTAGTTCAATTAGCCTGGTCCCACTCATTAATTTAGTGAGTAAGTCCGCGATATTCAACTCGCCTGGCTCCTTTGCAATCCGGATAGTTCCTGCAGCTATGCACTCCCTTGTCTTATGATAGGTGGCACTATTGTGCTTCTTCTTACAAGGACTTTCCGGTCGTGTAGTGTTCTTCACAACTGACTGATTGTCACAGTGGATGTTGGTGGGTCCTTCTATAGGTATGCCCACCATTCGTAGTTTATACCTTAGTCCCTCTACCATCTCAATTGCTATTCTCAGTGCGACTATTTCCGAGCCGAATGTAGATGTCTCAACAGTTGTTTGCCTCTTAGAGAACCACAAAATAGGTGCCCTATTAACAAAGATGATGATTCCCGTATGAGATCTTCTGGTAGCCTTGCAACCCGCGTGATCCGCGTCCACAAAACATGTAGTAATAACAGCCTTTCCCCTTGGTTCAGGCATATCTGGAGGCAGTAACTCTTTGGCCTCTGGATAAAACTCACTCCAGTTGCATGACTGAAAATTTGACTCATCTACCTCGGGCATTGAGGCATCAAACACCAACTTGGACTTACTGTAATTCTTTAAGTATGCAAACAGATGAAACAACTGGTTGAGATGACCCTCTCTTGCTTGAGCAAGGTATCGAGACATAAGTGACACGGGCATAATGATATCCAATTGGCCGAGTTCACATATCCACCGGAGTATCCCAACCAAACCTTGATAGTAGTTTTGTTTCTCTGGATCGAGTTCCAGTGACGCGTCTATCTCAGGCCTATACTCAGCGCTCAAAGGGGACCTTGCTGTCTTAGGTAGTACCTTAAACGCATATTTTCCGGTTAGTAGTTCTTCTTCAACCAATTTGATGGCTTTTGCAGTGTACTTAGATGAAGCCATGGACCAGTATGGGTTACCATTGATGTAGGTCTTCCCAATATCAGCTCCCAAGTAGAAAGAAGGCTCTTCAACTGTTCCATTCTTCAACTTGAATTACCTTTCTATTGCATCCATCTGGAACTTTCGATCCATTCCACATACAAGAATATCATCAACGTATGCCACACAGTACTCGTAGTAGGCCGTACCATCTGGTTTGAACGCAGTTTGGAGATGCACATCAGGATTGGCTTTGGAAAATATATAACCAAGCTTCCTTAAGTGACTAGCCAAGTGTGATCAAAAAGATGCCCCTGCAACCGGGAGCCCATATAAAGCCCTTACAATCTTGCAGGGCCTTCCACATAGCTCTGGCGCAAACCCTTGGGCCTCTGTAGCTATTGTGAAGTACTTCTCTTTGATGGGTGCTGTTAAGTAAGCATTTTGTATGTCCGCACTGAGTACTTTGAGGTTGTTAAGTGCTGCCACTAGGAAGAACAATCGAACCAAATCCCTACTGGGTACACTGGAATAAGTGTATTCCTTGGAGATTTCTGGGACTTTGTGACCGTCTGGGACTTTGTGACCGTCACCGACTAAGCGGGCCTTCCGAGTTAAGTCAATCTTGACATCGAAGACCATGTGCATGGTTATTTTGGTATGCCCCCCTGGTATCTTGTCTTCCTCGTTGAATTCAAAGGCAATAGAGCTGTTCCTCATTTCTTTTGCAATAGCCCGAGCCCAATGATCGGTCCCTGTCTCTCGATCAATCGCTTTTGCCTCTGCAATTGACTTAGGGAGCCAGGACCCCGTACTTATGGGACTTGGTCCAATATTTGGTTTTAGCGCCAGATATGATCCGGTCTTTTCTCCGAAGTACCTTATAGGCCCACCACTTAAAAGCTGGCTCATTTATAAGGCCTTCCTCACGGGTGTATATTGCTGTTTCAATCGGGAAGCTTTCCTTCATATCACTTAACTTTGCCCAGGACGTAGTGCCATCCTTCCACCTAACAAGGAACCTCCATCCTTTGGTTGTTGGTTTTGTCCTAGTTTGTCCGGATTTTGTTGTGTAAGTAGCCTGCTTGATACTTAAGGCCTCCTCATCCTTTTCGAAATCAATGATCTCATCCATTAGACAATACATGCGCCCTTCATCGTCGACGGAAGAATAGATACTTTCTGCTAGCATGTTGGCTGTATAGATTTTGATAGATCCATCTGGCATAGAGACCTTGTAAGACCTCGAATCTAAGAGTGGATTGTTGTTCTTTTCACCAATCAGCACACCATCCTTATCCCTGCAACGGCTCTTGACTAGCCGCCAGATGAGTTGGTCCCCAATCTGGAGTAATACCTCAGTCCCAAGATACTCGTCAAGGTCCTTGCCGGTTAAGTAATCGACATCTGGGGATGAAGCCTCAGCTTCTGCCATGAGAACTTCATCCTCTCCCTCATACTTGCCATCAAAAAGGCCCAGAGGTGGTTCGCCAAGTTCGTTTTCAAGATAAGTATTGGAAGGTTTAACTTCATCACCTATTTTTGAGTTGAGTTCTTTGTTGTGTGCTTCCAACTGTGATAGGATATCTGGATGTCTCCATTCTTCCTCAGATATAGCCCGGGTGCTGTTTGTTATGTGAACCTTTCCAGTCTTAAATAAGATATAGTGACAATCTCCACCACCAAAAGTATCCCCACATGGGCCCAGCCACCGGCCAAGCCTATTTGTCTTCCCATTTAAGTCGTACCACCAAATGAAATCGTACCAGTCGTGGATCATATGCAGTGTGATGTCCGGAGTATACCCATGTACCAATTGAAAGCTAGTCCTCCCCATTGAAGAAGGATCACTTGATGCCATGAGATTCATCCGGCCAGCCGCTAACATTCCAAAGAAGGCCCAACACCTCCTGGGACTGCCCTTCTTAGAAGTCATCCAACGGATGGGCCTCCTTAAGTCCCCGGCACTGTGTTCTGCTGTATTCTGCCAAGAGCAGTGAGGTTGTATGTACGTTTGCCGAATACGATACTCCGACCTGAGCTTGTGCCAACCAGTGCTGTGTGTCTCGTGACTCCCCTGGGCCTTTGCTCCATTGGTAACAAGGTGTTCTGGGATTCCCACTTCGTTGATAAAGCAAGATAAGCCATCATGACATCGGACCTCTCCCCTAATAGACAGGATAGAAGGCCACATAGCCCTTTCCATTTGCAAAGATCTGGGCTGCCGTATCATTGCGAATGATGCTGGGAACCTTGAACTTCATAGTATCAGCATACCATCTTCCTTTTAGTGTTCTCCGGTTCCACCACTTCTGCGTCTTCAATCTTCTAGTGATAGGCTGGGACAGCTGTCGAATGCCATCTTGGGTAGTGACTTCGATAGTAGCCTTGGCCCGCTTCTCACTGATGTGCCACATCTTAGCAATGGCCTTGGCATCATACCTGTCAACCTTGTCAGGGATCCTTATTGGAGGTCCCCATTGTCCCCGTCGAATGAAGGACTTCTTGTCAAGGGACATTTCTTGGTCTAGGACATCTTGTTGGCAACGTAGCAGCTTCCTCTCCTTGGTCCTAGCCTTGGCTTCTTGTTGAATGGCAAGCTCAGCTTCAGATAATGAGGACAGACCGGCTGATGAAGGCTTGGTGGAAACATCAGAAATCATAGAATTTGCTATATTGCAAAGATTTTCTTGGTCCTCCCCGGTGGTTCCAGCAAGGGCTGAAATCAATCGTGTAGAGATATCCGTTGGGGTATACCCTGTGCGTTGAAAAGGAACTTGGCCAGTACATACGGTGGCCAGATGAAGTAGTCGGGCCGTGTCGTACCCTGTGCCTAGTGGTTGGGGATGAATTGTGGATGAATATTTGACTGGGGTCCCACAAGCCGGCAGGCACCCTGAAATGGTAGTAACAACTTGCGGGAATGAGGCATTGGTGAGAGGAGTAGGGGTCCCACGTGTGGGTATCTGTAGCCAGTACATGTTCACAGGTTGCCAGTTCCTTCTTTGTAGGTTTGCGGGAATCAAAGTAGGATATGACCCCGTCGACTTTGAGAGGAATAAAGAGCTCGGTGTCTTCGTATTGGAAAGTAATCCCGTGTGTAGAAGTGGAGTCGTATCTTTGTGGAGTGTCCTCAACCTTGTTGAGGTTGCAGTCCCGGACTTGATTGGGACATACCAAGCTGTGTTGCAACTTGGTGCCAAAGAACAGAGCCTGCCCAAACACCAAGATGTAGGTAATCCCGTCAGTTGGGTTGGTCCAAGCTGTGGTGCAACGAGCGATAGGGACATTCTTAAGTGGTGAGTAGGTGTCTGAAAATGGTGCAACATCCACATAGGTCAAAATAAAATCCAATGAATCGAGTAATACCATATTTGATCCCACGGCTGTCGTATCAGCATGGCTGTCCAACTCGCACCGACTGTTATGGGAGGATGGTGAGCCAAAGCTCTTAATATGGACTACTGGCCGGCCTACCCGGGATACAATTGACAGGCCCCAGCCGGCAAATCAATCTTGACTCTTCTTCTTGTGAGTATGGCTACCAAATTGGTCACCGGCCGACCCCTTTGCTGTAGTATTCTCGCCCTTGGCTTCAACCAGAGAAACTTGTGCAGGCTTTCCAGGAGAGTTGAGGGAGGGGCGCAGGGCCCTTACTTGGTTCTTTTGCGCCAAAGACATAGTGATCCATACTTCTTTTGGATAGATTTCACCCTCAAGAGGCCCATCATATGTACCGGAAGTCTTCTGTTTCTTGTTGTTGCCCGACTTCTTGTTGGAGGAGGAGTTGCCTTCGTTGTTGCGTTTGTTGCCCCTTTTTCCCTTGAACAAAGAGATATTCCTCCGACTGCCTTTACGACTGGCTTGCATCTTCTTGATACCAAGCGCTTGAGTGAAGTGAGCAGCCGCTTTGTCAAAGTTGTTATACATGCCACCTCCTTCATTGAGGACCAATTGGACTGCTATTTTGAGCCTTGGGTCCGATATAGAGTGACAGAAGTCAGTAACAAACTGGTCTTCAGGTGGGAAAGCCTTGTGCTGCAACAGGAACTCCTTTGCATCATACCATCGCCTTTTGTGCTTGTCGAAACTGTAATCCTTGGTATCCCCAGAGTAGGTAGAACTCTGTAGGAAGGCCCTCTTTTCTTCTATGAGAAGTCTTATATTTGTCAACTCGTATGCTTGGGAGTAGAGGGTGAAGTATGCCTTCCTTCCATCTCCTTTGGAGCCGAAACCTTGGATGTAGGACCAACCGGGGCCCGCCCCTACCAACTTGAATAGAATTCCCCAGAGTGTATTGTTGTCCTTGGTCCAGTGGGACCCTGAATGAATCGTGCACCATATAGAATATTCAGTCCAGTCAGCGTACTTGTCTGTCGGAGAAGATCCAATGGTCCCCCCCCTTTCAGCGTCGCTTACTATGGAGTCCTTCCGGATCGTGTAGAGTAGAGATGTTTTGGTGACACCCCTTTTATGTCGAGGGTATTCCCTGAATCGCTCATCAAATTCCTTGAATTTTGACATTGCAGTGAGTGGTTCTGGAAGAGTAAGGTCCCCGGCCGCCGTGTTGCTATCATCTTCTTTCAGGGACTTGAGGCGGATCCGAGTCTTAGCCTCTGCGTCCGGATCAGCCATCCAGTCAACCGGAGTGGCGGTGGCCCCAATGAGAGCTGAAATACAATCCAAGCCACAAACAACTTGAGGCAATCTCCAAAGACCCTCCCCACAGACACTTGTTTTGGGTCCGGGCAGTAGTTGTGTTTGGTCTTGTTGACACCATTCACCAGGGATTTGATAGCGGGTTCATTCATGTCTCGTAGGGAGTCAGTACTGCTGTAACCAGTCCAAAAGAGCTCGTCTGCTGTAATCCGGTTCTATCCAAAAGATTCCAGAATCTCCCTGAACACTATTTCAGTTGGAGTTAGCAACCTTTCCCCTGCATATCCAGGGATTCCCTCCAGCCGATTAGCGCGTTTGATCGCGTCTTGAACCTCTTGTGTGAGTGTCGGAGCCCGGTTAGTATCCATCATGGTCCTAATGAATTCCATTTGCGCCGCTGTGAAACCAAGATTGGCAGGGATAGCCGGTCCATTGTTAGCAGGTCCGCCAGCTGCCAGATTGCCGGCTGCGATGTTGTTGTTACGTTGGTTCTGTCGAGCTGGTCTTCCTCTCGCCATGGTTAGTAGTTTGTTCCTGGAGTAGTTGTTTGCTTGTTCTGGGAGTGATATATGAATGATTTTTCTGAGGAGAATTTGTGTTTCTGAATAATTGCTCTCAACACGGTATCACTAGTAGTGGATATTTTCTAGTGGTTTCTTCTTGCAAAATTCTACAAACGTTTCTATTCCGAACGCAAATCCCTTGGTTGCCCTATACTTAAGCAAACTGTTTGGGTTCCAATTCTGAATCAGGGCCGTTGATTTGGCTTATGACTTCTTTTGCTGGCCGTTGGATTGATTCCTGTAGGGGTTATCATTTTCCTTTGCCGTTGAATTTTCTCGTGTGGGAATTTGGTGGCCGTTTTGAATCGGCTCGCTCCTTGTTCCCGCACGAATTGGGGCCGTTGAATTGTTTCCCCCAGGAATCGGGATCGTTGGTTTGTTTTGCCGTTATTTTATGGTTACAAGTTCAACGGATCCCCCTAATGAGCGGGAGTTGAAACTGCTCTAGAATAATTCAACCGCCCGCTCCGTATCTTACTGGCTAGGATCAGCTTCGTGCACACGTCTGTGCGCTGTCCCACCTTATTGTTATCTCCTTACTATCCCGTACAAAGGACATACGTCCCCTCCTTGGGATTGCGGTTTGATTCATATTCAGTCCTACTATACTGTGTTCGTGCCGCATGTTGTTGGGGCCGTTACCTTGTTGCCGTTTCTATGCACACCTAGGTGTGTTACCAGTCCTCATCGTGTTGTTTGAGGCGCCATGTGGGCCTCTTCCATGCTTGAATTGGGACACGTTTACGTTTGAATGTAAAGACTGCGGCTGTTCTGGCCCCGAATTCAATATCTTGTATCGATGGCGTTTGCTTCTTCCCCTAGGCCGTTATGTCGTTTGAGAGAAGCAAGAGATACTAGCTCAAGCCCGGCTGCACTAGCGCCATTACCCATCTAAGTGCTCAAACATGGACATAGCCTTCAGGAGAGTCTTTGATTAACCGGTGGTCAGTCGGTAATCGGTCTCACTTCTTCCATTGTCGTGTGAACCGCTGGAACACTCATCTCTCACTGGAACAGTAGCCGATTGTCGACTAAGCACTCTTTTGGTTAGAATCACTGGGTCTGATAAACTTTGATTTCTACTTCGAGTTGTTAGATTGCAGTAGATAGATTTGTTGTAATATTGATTAGGTTCTAAAATTGTGAGCATTACGGTCAAAGATTACTTGGATCGCACCTCCACCAATCTCTCTTTACAAGCTGTATGTGCGCCGAAAATGAATCGTATAAACAGATACTTCTTGCTCTCGCAACTGTCACGATTAAGTTATTTGGCCTGTCTTGTGTACGTCTCGCAGTCTGTCTGTCTGCCCTTTAATCGCGTGATTTCTAGAGAAGTGCCGGTAGAATACTAGCTGTATTGAGGTAGCTTACGTCAGTTTATCCAAGAATGATGATGCATGGGGGTGCGCGTCTGGCTGTCCTGTCTTCGGTCCTTCCATCGACACCCTTTTTTCGTACCTGCCTGCGTGCAGGAGTCATAATTTTAGAAGGGTGCGACACACAGTCCGTCCATCCTCCATTTTTGCTGCATGATGCAAGAAGAAAAAATGAAGGTTCATGAAACCATGATGGCCGGATTTTGGAAGAAAACTTCCCCAGTTATTTTTTCATCTCCATTTTCACTGTATTTTACTAGTAAAAGTGACTGTGAAATACCTTATTCGAAAAGGTACGTACATTTTACGGTAGCAATATCCATTCTACACTTGAAAAGTTACTTATACTCCTCCTGAGATAAAAATGACTTCAAGTATCAAGATATTTAGGTCACATCATGTGTTTTATGTCTTATGACAAATTGCACATGATGTATGACCGGCTTAGACATCCCTAGTAGCAGTACCTACCGGTACAACACGAATAACACGGGGATACGGGTCCTCTACCAGTACAAGAATAACATAGCAAAACGAAGAGCCTCACCTTGAAATCATATCTTCTTTAATTCCGGTACCTATTGGGCAAGACTCTCAAAATAAGTTTCTAAAATTTGCATCGGCCTGGGCCCCTGTCAAAAATTTGGCTATTATTGCTACTGGGCCTGACCGCGTGTGTTTTACGTGCTGTTTATGTTCCGCTGGACCTCAGTGCTGGTTTGCGGAGCCTCGTGATAGGTTCCTCTCCTATGTAAATGTAACTGTCTTTAATTGATCGTTATATCTATATTCAATTCCATACGTACACCAATACTTTATATCCCCCGTATCTTTGTCGGTCATTTATCTTCTTCGAAAATAACGCTCCGATCGTCATTCATCCATTTATTTTCCTTATCTTGTTTTCCTTTATACCCCCAAAAATTTACCAACACTCAATGTACAACCGATACTTCATGACAACGAACATTTACACTTACGATCGCTTTCATTACGCCTACTTTGTGGTTCTGAGCTTCTGTCTCTACCCCAACCTTGTTCCCCTTTCTATCCGTTTGGCCTTGTCTTCTTCGAAACGCAATGGCTCCAGTACGTACTTCCTTATTATATTTGCCGTTCATTATTGATTACATTTACATTTTCTCCAATCTTGCCCGCTGACATACGATACCCTCATTTTCTCCTAAACCTTCTCTGCACAGTTGGGCTGATTGTTGACAAAAAGCGTTTAAGCCGTTCAGTTTCAGAATCCTTTTATATTCTCCAACACCGCTCCAAAGCATCGCCCTCCTTCTCACTTTTTGTCACCGGTTCTTCCGGCAATGTCTACACCATCATTGCTTCTAGCAAAACTATTATCTGTTCGTGTCCTGATATCCATCCAGTATGCAAACACATATTGTTTATACTCGCCAAACTAAAAATCTCTCTTTCTACAGGCCTGCAAACAATATCCCTACCTCTTCTTAAACTCCGCTTAAGTTCCTATGAGTCATCGCTTGACTATTACACTATCAACATTTGCCTTGTCCTTATGCGGCAACGTTGCGTACACTGTCAACAATCAACGCTTCATTCTCGTCTGATTATCTGTAACATTTTTTACTCTGTTTCTCATCATTCTCACAAATACCATGACTTCGATACATGTCCTCAATGTAAATCAAAATGGTTACCATATGTTTCTGAGTCTCTCGGTCAATATCGCAATTTTTCTTCCGTTCTTAGTAGAAATGGATTTCTACCCACCCATTATCTACTACCTCAACCTCAACAAACTATTGCCACAAATGATAAGCCTCAATCCTCCGTCTCCTCCTCTAACAATATTCCCGTTGCAGTATCCAGCTCCAACACGCACATCATTCCCCCCTCACCTTCCACCTCGACTTCCCGTAACTACTGTCTTTCGGACATTATCTGAGAAGAACTGTATCAATTTTGTTTTGTTTCATGTATCATGTATCATATTAAAATTATAATTCATTACTTTACTGTTTCTTACAATCGTTGTCTAGTATCTTATATGGATTATACGACAGAAGTCATATTATTATCCATTATTCTTTTTCTTTGTTTTCATTTAATCTCCGGTTGATTACCCAAATGCACTTATTAAATTATGACACACAGCATGACTCATCTTATATAACAGGAACAATATTCATTGAGGCATCACAACAAATATCAGATTTTCTAATTTCTTATTGCAAATTAGTGTGTATTTTTCCTCCAAATCCAGTACCCAACATGCGCTATTAGTAGGTTTTGACAAACAAGGCATCACACATAACTCACTTCTGTTTCTTTCATGATTCATCTTATCCATAACAGGAACAATATTCATGGACTCATCACACAAAATATTGGATTTTCTATTTTCTAATTACAAATTAGTGTTTATTTTTCCTCCAAATCCATTACAGTAATGCACTTATTAGGTGGTGACACACTAACCATTACAGATAACTCACTTCTGTTTCTTTCATGATTCATCTTATCCATAACAGGAACAATATTCATGGACTAATCACACAAAATATATGATTATTCAATTTCTTATTGCAAATTAGTGTGCTGTTTATGTGCTACTGGTATTAGTAGTAGTAGTACTAGTACTAGTTCTACTTGGTAGTTACTTGATGGTCTGTCCTTTTTCCGTTTTAGTACAAAAATTGTTTAGAAAGCTACTGCTGTAGATTTCTACGCAAATTCATTACCAGGAATTATCTAGTACGAAAATTGTGTAGAAAGCTACTGCTGTAGATATCTACGCAAATTCGTTACCAGAAATTATCTAGTACAAAAGTTGTGTAGGAAGCTACTGCTGTAGATTTCCACGCAAATTGGCTACCAGAAATTATCTAGTACGAAAACAGTGTAGAAAGCTACTGTCGTAGAATGCTACGCAAATTCTTTACCAGAAATTATCTAGTACGAAAACGGTGTAGAAAGCTACTGTTGTAGGATGCTACACAAATGCGTTACCAGAAATTATCTAGTACAAAAATTGTGTAGAAAGCTACTGTCGTAGAAAGCTACGCAAATTCAATACCAGAAATTATCTAGTACGAAAATGGTGTAGAAGGCTACTGTCAGTAGAATGCTACACAAATTCATTACCAGTAAAACGTACTACCAGCACCGGTACTACCTACATGAAAAATCTCACTATCACTGGTACATGAAAGATCTCACTGTATCACAAGTTGAGATCGTTAACTAAAAATTTAGGGCACTATTCTTTATTATTCTATATTCAAAACGCGCGCGCTGCGCGATATTATTTACTTAACGTTGTCAACTTAATTATGAAAGTCAAATCATTCTTCATTGTTCTATTTTTACTGCATTAGATCTCACAGGTTAAGTACCAATTTTTTTTTTCGAACACACACACACACACACACACACACAGCGAAAAGCAATTTATTTTTTCAAACACACACACACACACACACACACAGCGGACACACACAGTGATTTTACAGTGTGATATTACAGTGTAGATTTTACAGTGTGCGTTTTTTTTTGTCGGGAGGCAAAAAATACTCTTTCCCTTCATAATCTTACCCGACTTATCTTGAGCAGAGTTGCTTTACCATATGGTAGGCGCTCCGTCCGAGAACGCAGAATCCCACCGAAGTGACATTGAGCAGCATTAGGGCAGGCTGATTCAGGCTTGAGATATTTTAGTGCGAAGTAACTGCCTTGTAGTACTGCAGGACAATAGAGAGCAATCAGGATAAGAGATTAGTTGCTGGAAAGATATTGTTCAGATTAGCTACCCAAACATAGACGCCTTGAAAGCACAAAATCTGCATCCCTTGCGTATTTATATCAACAGGAACAAGATCCAGTTTTTTGTGACATAGGAGTAAGAATTCTGCAAATCAACGGCAGCAACAATAACAGCAATTGTTGGAACGATAGCGAAAGGTCGGCAACGGTGGATCAGATAGCAAAAGGATAGCAACGGTGAACAACGTGAGATAGATGGACAATGATGCCTACATCCTACATTGCTGATGATGTATTCCTAACTTCTGTTTTCCTTATTATTTTCATAGGTGTGGATGGGAACAACAATCAATTGGAGCAACAGATCAACGTGAAGGGGCGACAAGGGTGACGCAGGATCAGAACAACAGATTGAGGTGCGGCAAATCTTTCCTGGTGTGGCAAATCTTTCCTTGAGGTGCATCGTCTTCTTCCCTGTAGGTGCGGCGAATTTTCCCTGTAGGTGTGGCAAATATCGGAACAACGAATTGGCAGCATCAAATTAATTGGACGCCAACAGTATAGGTTAGTGGCATGTAGATTATATTATTTTGTTGTGACTATTTACTCTACATCAATAAACACTCACTCATTTTGTTCAATTATTATATATTGTTATAGGATACGACAACGAATTGTTGGCAAAAACGAATTGTCGAACAACAACAGCAACGTCGGCAATGGTCAACAAATCAGCCACAGCTAGTAGAGCAATAGCAAGAGCAACGGCAGTCGTTGGCACCACGGATTTGTTGACACGGCAACAGCAAGAGCAACAGCAGTAGCAATCCGCCACAGCAAGAGAAACGGCAACAGCGAGAGCAACCTCCTCCAACAACACCAGCGCTCCCCCTCCAAACGGTGCTCATCCTCTGGTTCCTTCTTAGGTTAATTCTTCGGATCTAGCCACACCATACCATAATAGCCAGTGAACCTCTGTAACCAAAAGCCTAAACCTTAAAAACATTTTGAAAGAAAAAGTCACAATAGTCGTCAACCTACCTGGTATTTTGTTGACTCCATTTCTGTCAGTCGTGGTTTTCAAAACCTATTATCAGGTCCATTTTTGTCAGTCGCAGCTATTTGGAACCTATTGTCAGGTCCATTTCTGTCAGTCGTGGTTTTCAAAACCTATTATCAGGTCCATTTTTGTCAGTCGCGCTATTTGGAACCTATTATCAGGTCCATGTCTGTCAGTCGTGGGTTTTGGAACCTTTTATCAGGTCCATTTTTGTCAGTCACGCTATTTGGAAAAAAAAATTCGGATGATTTTTTTTGGAGAGATAACTTTCTGTCGTGCTATTCAGAACCTATTGTCAGGTCCAATTATGTCAGTCGTGCTATTCAGAACCTATTGTCAGGTCCAATTATGTCAGTTGTGCTATTCAGAACCTAGTATTGTCAGGAACAATTATGTCAGTTGTGCTATTATAACTTTTTTCTCTTCCCCTTCCACTACTCACACACATATTACCTACCTATCTGGTATTATTGTAATCCTATTCAATGAATGCCGAGTCAAATCATGTCATCTACCCAACCAAACGATGTTAGCAATCTTCTGCGGAGCATTATATTGCAATGAAAACAAAATATTGCATCTACCAGTGGGTCCGGTCTTGTCTCAAACCCAAAAGTAGCTTTTGTTAATTGTCATACAAGAAGCTTATCCAAGCGTATGTCTTCCAATAAGAAAAAAAACTCAACACGACATTACATGGATCCGGCCTCCTTTGCAGAAGTAATAAAGATTCACAAAGAGGACATGGCACACTCAAAAAAGAATTCGAAAAAAAATATCTCCAACCGTAAGAATACTGAGACCTGGAATTCATTTTGGAAACAAGCTGGGCACCTTGAGAACAAGAAAAAAAGGAGTGGGGGTCAGTTTTGGAGGGAGTCTCAATTGTCCCTCTGCGGTATTGCAGAAGTAAATGTGAATTCCAACGATACTGATATTGAAAATGAATGAGTGGAATCGGTCATCCTCAAGGTTGGAAAAGAGTCCCAGATGAACATTCTAGACAATGGTCCACAATATGACAATGAATATGACAATGTTCCACTAATCAGATTGTTGAACAAGCTCTAATTAAATTGCTGTTATCACATTTTGGATTGCTATCCGGAACAAAAACTTGTTTTCTTTAACCTAATTGACCGTCAAGGTGACCGTCGAATTGGTTTTTTCGGAACATTAGGTACTGCTGCACCATTCCTTTTACGTTTCTTTAAAGAGTATTCTGTCGGAATTGGATTTGTTAGTTCTTCTTCATTGTAGTTTCTTCCGAGTCTGGAAGGGTGCATCATGACTTAAACAGACAACTCTGATCTCAAGATCGCAACACATGCACTTAAAAGAACAATTGGTACGGTGGGAGCAGTAGTTTGTTCTATGAAAGGTGGTAATCTTAAATCCCCACCGATTGAAGCAGTACTATGCTCTGAGAGAGTCGAGCAAATTATCCGTGGAGGAGGAAAAAACAGGTGGCCAATTGCGGAATTGCTGTAATGACATGGGCGACCATGACTTAACGGGTTTATGATCGGAAGTGGAAAAATTGATCATTGGAAACTTTGCTCATTGCAGAAAAGGATACGTCGGGAAATAGAATGAGTAATAACTGATGAATGATGGGATGTGAATTGGGAAATAAGTACGGTACGAAGTAAAGAAAAAAACAACCCGATCCCGAGGATGAAAGGGGGGGTGTGAGAAATATAGACTAAGAAAAATTACCAACTGAAACAGAGATTTGACTGGAATTGATAAAACGTTACAAAAATAAAATACATGGGTGGAACAAATACAAGCCCGAAAAAATGACGGAAAGGATTGCGTACGAAGGTAGGCAAGGGAACCTATCACCAGGCTCAAAGGTGCAGATACTAAATTTTTAAACCGACACTGAGGTCCTGTGGAACATAAACAGCAGGTAAAACACACGGGGTCAGGCCCAGTAGCAATAATAGCCAACTTTTTGACAGGGGCCGAGGCTGATGCAAATTTTAGAAATCTATTTTGAGGCTCTTGCCCGTACCTATCCGGTCGATTTTTTATCTTACAACAGCTCACATCTTCTTTAATTTATCATCAATATACCGTACAATACGTACCGGTGCCTATCCGGTCGATTTTTTATCTTACAACAACAGATACGTATCATAGGTATGATTTAGTAGTTCGAAAAGTATTGCTTGAATGCGATTGACTGATAATTGTGAAATTTTTAATCTTATTAGTCAGATTTCAGTTCTTTTTCTTACTACCTTGCAAACCTACTAATAGAGAGACCAAAATTAAAAAATTCACAGAAACACTGGCTAGCACACTACTACCAAGTATGTAATCAATAAGCCAATCTAATGGCAATGTTTCATATTGATTGGAAGTAGCTTTTGGAATAAGGTATTTCACAGTCACTTTTACTAGTAAAATTCAGTGAAAATGGAGATGAAAAAAATAGCTGGGGAAGTTTTTTCCAAAATCTGACCATCATGGTTTCAGCCCAAACTCGTTGTGTCGCACCCCTCCAAAATTATGACCCCTGCCTGCGTGTGCCTTTTCCTGAGCAATGAGACATAATTTTGGCACGATCGGTATGGGAATCACGAATCAATCTGACACCTAATACAGATTTTCTGAACGGGTCTGGAATGAGAGCTTTTCCGTTGAAAACAAACGCTTAAATGTTTTCATCTTGCTGAGTCCCAGGTTACAGAAGATCCGCAGTTATTTTTAATACTCATCGTGAGTTCAACTTAGGTGCGAGCTTGAGCACTACTTATAATTGTTGATTGAACAACAAAACCACTTTCGCCATCAAGAAGCCAATGCTTGTGCATTGTGCTCACAGATCAGATCAATCGAGATCGAACAACAATACAGTAAAATATTCCAAAAGCATTCGAAATAGTAAAGCTCTCAAAACAAAAAATGGTGTACGCTGATCTCATTAGAAATACCTTCAGTGAGAATCCGATCCAAATTGCGATGCCGACAAAACCAGGCTTTGAAGATTCTAAGAACGAAGACAAGATGGATGTTTGTGCTCTAACTTTGTCTTGCCTCGCTCAAGACCCAAATTTACCATCGTCAAAGCTTCCGTTTGCATGGAAACTCTACGAGATGCTCGAGAATGTACACAGAAATGGAATCGATACAGAAATCGTTTCTTGGGTGGACGAAGGGAAAGCCTTCAAGGTCCACGATCTCGAGAGATTTGTGGAAGAAATCGTTCCAAAATATTTCAAGCAATCTAAGTACAAGTCCTTTCAACGCCAACTTTACTTTTATGGATTTACCAGAACCACTGTATCCGCAAAACAAGGGCAAACGGTGGGTTCTTATCGCCATCCAAACTTTGTTCGTGGAAAGAAAACATTGTGTTTATCGATGCAACCAAAGAAGTCCAAGAAAAGAAGGGCTAGCAATAAGAGCAGTTCTTCTTCTACTTCTTCCGCACCTAGGTGCAAAGATTCACTACAAGAACAAAACAACAATCCGACATCTAGTATCGAAAATGATGATGTAGTGAGCGGCATTAACTATGACGACGACACGCCGATCCCTTTGACACATCATTTCTGTGGTACGCAGGGCATTGTGAACAGAGAAAGCTCAAATGTGTATCGCGAACAACAAGCCAAAAAGTTATATTTTTCTCGTCAACAAATGCAGCTTCAAAAACTTCAACGGGAACAATTTTTCAATTTACTCGACGACAAACAGTCTTACCGTCATCATGTTCAGCCCAATCACGAGCAACGAACAAGACCTAAACACTTGTTAGAAGTAGACGAACAACCATGTTCCATATTTGGAGGAAAGACATTCCATTCTGTGAGCAAGATACGTTATTTTGAAGAGAAACGTAATGGAATTGTATGAACATAATTTGAAACAATAGGTTAATAATATAAATTAATGATATTGATATAATATTCTAATTCGATGTAAATGGACGATGGGACTGTTTTCTGAACGGCTCCGTACAATTCAACCCTTCAAGGTTACAATTTTTGCGACAGAAGTTCCCGGTATTCCGATCATTTTCAATGTCATCGATAAAATGGCTACCAGTTGGCCTTGTCACAAAAGCAAAATACTTCTTCGGGCCTACTCGAGGTCACGATATCATCGAACAAACCAGTCTATTCTTTTCTGATCGCTCATTTACGTTTTTGGAAATAACTCCTGGTGGTCAGCTGCAGTTTGCAGTCACTTTCAATGAGAGTTGCATCGTCTAACTCACAATCTGTCTCCAGGAAGGAAAGGACTTGTTTGGAACTATTCGTGTCAGTTCGTTCTTCAATGAAGTCTTTTAGATCGCTTATTTGTGCATTTGGAAAGACAGAAAGCTCCAATTCAGAGCTATCCTGCAGCTTCACGATGACAGTCGACGGTTTCACTGTCCAGATATCCCCAGAAGAAGGTTGGAAGTTATCGGTCACAACTGCACCATCGTCATAGTTCACAAGGCGTAAATCACTGATAGGAATACCAGACACCTCAGACACTTGTTCCTTTATATCTGAAGTAGTTCTCGTTGCATCGATCCGAATCGTCATTGGTGTGAGATCTGGAGTTATCACAAAAAATGAATCCAAGCCGTCATCATGATCTTCATCTTCATCTTCATCGTTGGAATCGTAAAAAGATTTGGAGTCAGATTCATCGTCACCACTGAAGTCATCATCGTCGCCTTTTTCATCTGACATGAGGAAATCAAACGGTGACATCACAGTGCTTTCCTCAGTTATAGTTGTATTGTTTGACTTCGATACGGGTGAGGTGGGCGAAGATGATTCATCTTCGGGGGGCATCTCTCGTGAATGCAAGGAGGGAAAGTAACCCTCTCGCGAATGCATGGAGGAAACGAAATCCCAAAAGCCAACACCTCCTTCATTCTCTTCGTCACTTTCTTCGTAACTTTCTTCTCCATCTGTGTCCTCGTCCTCATATGCACTTCGTGTGAAAGACGAGCTATTGTTGGGCACTACTGTGAGTTCCCTGTCATATAAGTCTTTGTGGCATATTAGGGTGATAATATCATCATATAACATTCGGGAGACATCCTCTCCGTCAATGGCGACGATCCAATCGCCAACCAAAAGCTGATCCTTCAATGCACTCGAGGCTTGGACTCCCAAAACAACACATCCTGTAGAATCAATCTTATCGGCTAGCATTAGCCCAAGCTTTCCTGCGGGAGCTATTACTGTTTTGCCCTCTGCTTTCCTTTTCGCTTCGGCTCCGGCTTCGGCTTTTGCTTTTGCAAGTGCTTCCTCCTCTGCTTTCTTTGCGGCGGCCTTGGCTTTTGCCTTGGCTTCTACTCTTTCCCAAACTCTCTCTGCCTTTTTCTTCGCCTCCGCTGCTGCTCTCGCAGCTTCCTCTTCTTCCGCTTTCATAGCAGCAACAATCCTAGCTTTGGCTGCTGCTTTCTTCTTTGCCTCAGTGACTGCCTTGGCTTTTGCGGCTGCCTCTTCATCCGCTCTCTCTGAAGCAGCATCCTCAGTAACAGATTCTTCACTGTTACGTTTCTCCTCGTCATCAACGTCAAATGTAGCAACAGCTTCTGCTTCAGATTCAGATTCTGCTCTGTTTCGCTCTTCTTGAGCTTGGGCGGCTGCATCTTCCTCTGCTTCCTTAGCAGCAGAGGCGGCTTCAGCTTCAGCCTTGACTTTTGCCTCGGCTTCCTTGTTTTCCCGTTCTTCCTTTGATTTTTTCTTTGTTTCGGCTACTGCCCTGGCTTGGGCCTCGGCTACTGCCTTGGCTTTAGCAATAGCCTCGTCCTTTGCTTTCTTTGCAGCGTCAGCTTCGGCCTTCGCTTTGGCGACGGCAGCTTCAACTTCTTTCTGTTGCCGTTCAATCTCTTTTTTTCTATTTGCTTCTGCTTCTACTTGGATTTGGGCTTCGGCCACTTGATCGGGATCGGCTCTGATGGCTGCCTCTTCCTCCGCTTTCATTGCAGCAACAGGTTCCTCGTCTTCCTTCTCCTCCGCCTCTTCAATGACCCTTGTTCTCTCTGATTCCTCGAGTTCTTTCCGGGTATCTTTTGCCGTCTCCATCTCTGCTTGATATGCTGTGCTTTCATTGTCGTCGAGCTGCTCGACTTCTGCATTTTGATGTGCATCGGCCTCTAAGTCTTTCTTCTTGATCCTCTTCGATTCGCTTCTTGATAATTTCTTGGATTCAGATTTCGTCAAGCGCTTCTTGGATTCAGATTTCGTCAAGCGCTTCTTGGATTCAGATTTTGCCAAGCGCTTCTTAGACTCAGATTTCGTTAACCTTTTCTTGGATTCAGACCTTGAGAGATCACGCTCGTCTTTCTCCGTCGTTTTCTTTGATTTGTCCTTCGTCTTTTTCTTCCCTTGGTTGTTGGAAGATGCCTTGCTAAGAACGCTTTCTTCATCTCCGTTCTTCTTTGATTCAGCTGATTTCTCCTTTTTCTTCTTCTTCTTCCCTTCGCCTTTCGACGATGTCTTGCTTACTAAACTCTCTTCGTCTCCAGTTTTCCTCTTTGTTTTGGAGTCTTTCTTGGTTTTGGTTTTGATCGGTGTTGGGGATGTTTCTTCATCCGAATCGACTCCTGCGTCTTCTCGTTTTTCCGCCTTCTTGTTTCCAGTCAGAGAGCCAAGGTTACCATTACTGGCGTCGATTATCATCAACTGAAGCACACCTCGGTCTTGGATTCTATACTTGCAAATAGGATGCCCCCTTTGCATAGATACGTTTTCGTGGTATAGGCGCAGTCTTTTCGATTCGGATATATTTTCAGTGTATTCCTGTACCCCGTCTGAAATCAACCGGGAAGAAATCAATTCTTCTAGGTGGTCCACTGTGCATTCCACATCAACTGCATCTTCCAAGAAGATAATTTGCCCGCTGGGCAAACGCACGTACAATGAAATCGCTGCCAGCTCAAGAAACACTGCCGGACTTTTGCTCTTGCTCTTGCTCTTGCTCTTGTTGCTTCCGTCGATGCCCAGAGATTTCAGAGTTCGCTCCTCAAAGTTTTCTTCGTCAACGCTACTCTTATCGTTGTCAACCACCCAAAATGTTGATGACGCCGATGGCGACGACGAAACAATTGCTAAGCGAATGTTACCAGAAGGAATTCCTCGCATTTTCTGAATCTTTTTCTTGCAGGAAGAGATTCGGGTGGATGGTTCCACCTGTATCCAAAAAGTTTCCCCGTAAGGTTGCTTTCGGACCGTCAGCGGAAAAGTTTTGGAGCTGCTGTCGTCATCCTTCTCCTTGGTTTTAGTTTTGCTAGTCTTGGAGGAGCTCGTAGTGCTTTTCTTCTTTGTTTTTTTCTTTTTCTTCACGTCTTTGCTAGCTTTGCTAGCTTTACTAGCTTTTGAGTCGGTATCTGAGCCTACCAGAAGCCCGTCATCAGCGATGGATTTGTTCGGCATGCTATCTTAACAACTTGTTCGACTTAGCACGCTGTGTTCTCTGGAGCAATTTTTTAGAGAGAGTAAGAGAGAGCTGAGTTTGTTTTCTTTTTGTATCAAATAAATTTTTGAGTTGATTAACGTCCGCTCGGAATTGTTTTTCTCTGATCCACTTCAGCACAGCTACCGACGAGGAAGGAAAATTTGGTGCTTCTCAGGAAGCTGGTACAGATTATTGAAGAAAAAGTTGGCATTTGTCTATCATTGGCTTGTTCCATGTGGCAGAGAAAGCCCGGCTGCCGATGCATTGACACTGTTGTGTGTCCTTTTTGAACACTTTTCAATCCATGATATCTCCTGAAAATGTCATTTTTAATTGTCACCGTCAGCGAACGCCGATTTTGTGATGTGCGATTGAAGGGATGTTTTCGAAAGCACGATCGAGGAAGTCATTGAGTCACATTTGGTTAAATCTAAGCTGCGACATAACCCCCCAAGCATGTGAGTATCACAAAATGATGATAATTTTTAATAAAATTTTGGGTCGCGCCCAAAAAATGGAATTTTGTCCCATCTCACATATCGAGCCAGTCGAGGCAGTCGAATCACTAATGATACGGGTCTCATAAATTCCAGTCACATCACTATTTTTCGAATGACGGATTCCATCCTGACCCAACAAAAACCAATCAATTCTGAATGATGGGATTCCATTCTATCCAAACGTCAGTTTTTCTTTTGATGTGTCGGCAAAACCGATCATCATTCACACTACAATTCAGAACCCTAAGTTTCTGGGAAATCCAAACTTCGGGATAGGCTATCGCAGCAGCTCATATTCGGCTATCGCACGGTGTTCCAACAGACGCTAATTGGTAGCTGGATTTTATAAACTTAATATAGGACCAAGGATGCCAAAGATGACAGCTATGACATCCGCAGCGACGAAAAATGCAACTTTTTCCCCGCTATTGGTTGCCTTCCATGCGTTTGTGATAGCCTTCGTCGTCTTCGCAAATGTGCTCGAGGGATGTTCTTCGTTTCAGTTACAAGCGCCATCCACGCATGCAACGCCCCGTGCTTCTCTCGGAGGTCTGGGTCCTTCGAAGTTCGATGGCACGGCCAACCCTGGAAACACAAAACTCTTCAGCACCAAAGTGCTGCCGAGTGAAGAGGAACTTTTAGCCGCTGTAGAGGATGGAAGCATTAATATTGAGGATTTGAAAGAAATGTTCGGAGAAGATTTCGATTTCGACGAGGAGGAAGATGAGGACGAATTCTATGAAGAGGAGGAGGAGGAGGTAGAATACTATGAAGAGGAGGAGAGAAGAAGAAGTGGAAAATAATCTGGTAGAGGAGCATCAGGAATTTGAATATGATCTTGAAAGTAATGAAGGAGTGGAGGATGATGCCGACGAAGAAGAAGACGAAGAGGATGAAACAGAGCTCCTAATGCAATTTGTGGAGCATTGCCATGAAACTCCAATTGGTGAACTGGAAGCGGGAGATGCCGACCTTCTTCGAGAAATTTTGAGAAATTTTCCATTAGACACGTTGGACAAAGAGAATGGGGAGGAAAACGAAAACAACGATGATGACAACTCCACGAAAGCCTCGTATACTGTTCAGTCTCTGCTGCACCGATTTCTAGACGAATGGAAAGATTCTATTTTGATTCTGGAAGCTGATGACGAAGATGATAGCGACGTTCCGATTGAGCAAGCACAAGAACGCGAGCTACTCTTTCGACCCACTGCCACTGATTTCTATCATGCCATAGTAGCCGTTTGGAAGGACGAACAGAGCAAAGACTCTCTTGATACGAAGGCTAAGCGAATATGGAATCTTTTGTCTGAACAACGAGAACTCATTTCTTTTTTCAATGACGGTGACGATTCCTTGGCCGCGGAGTCTCTGTATCCTACGTCTCGTACAGTTGAAGTCGTCATGGAGGCTCTCTTCTTGTCCTCCGAGCGAGGTGTCGATAGAAAGGCATCAGCTCTAGTAGAAGAATGGCTTCCCGAATATGGATTAATAGCTAGTCCCAAAGTCTACGGACCATACATCCAGATGGTCGCGAAGGCCCGTCACAAGGGTGCCGCGCGCAGAGCAGAAAATATCTTAAAAAAGGCCGTCAGGGAATATCCCCCTAACGATTTCGAGAGTCCAATAGGAGTGGAGGTCTTTAATGTCGTCGTGACAGCGTATGCTAAGGCCCGGGGAGAATCTTACGGACCTGAGAGAGCCCAGGATCTGATTGTCTTCATGGACACCCTGGGGAAACCTGGCTGTGCTCCCAATGCCAAGACCTTTACGTCCCTGGTTGACGCATACGCACAAACAAACGACTGGGATGGTGTCTTCGAAGCTCAGTCGATTCTGAACAATTTATTGAATCAGTACCTTGAAGACGGAGAAGGCAAACACCTCGAACCAAGTGTTGCAACATGGACTATCGTGATCGCAGCCTGGATGCGATTGTCGAGAAAGGGACGCCCAGGGGCCGCAAAGAGAGCCGGGGATTTGTTGCAAAGGATGAATAGTCTGGCAGCTACTGGAAAAATCACTGCTAAGCCCGATGCAATCACTTATGTGACGGTCTTTAACGCTTACGCAAATTCCAAATTTAAGGACGAGATAGAGAAAGCCGAAGAACTCCTGGACGAGATGAACGAGATATACCTCGACGGAGATGATTCGTTCAAACCCTCTATCCCTTCAATCAAGTCTCTTTTGCAAGCTTGGATTAAAGTTGGTGACGTATTCCACGCTGAGAAGGTTCTAAAAAAGTACGAAAGCATCTTGGAAGACGCCGAGAACGATGAGAGTGGCGAAGTCCGGCATTCCATGTCAGCGAGCGATTGGGAAGACATTTACAAATCCCTTTTGAATGGGCACGCTCGATTTGACAATCCAACGAGAGCCACTGAATATCTTAATCTGATGATCGAGAACGATGATATGGAACCCGATAGCATATGCTACGAGAAAATCATTGAAACGCACACTCGTCTTGGAGAAGAGGACTGCGGGCAGAAAACGCAACAACTATTTCAACTTTTGGAGAAACGCCGAGAACTCGGTATGCTGCGTACGAAAGAACGAGTTTATACGAGTATCATTCGGGCTCTTATGAAAAGCAAAGTTCCAGGATTGCACAAAAAAGCATATCTAGTGCTTCAGCGAATGCGCTCTATAGCGAAAGAGGGAAACCCAGATGTTGAACCCAACATCTTCACTTACAATGCCGTCTTGAACGCTTGTGCTGAATGCGTCAACATTGATAGCATTCCTCATCAAGAGGCCTTCCAAACCACTGTTCGTGTAGTCACCGAGTTAAGGGAAATGGTGACCCCAGATCACGTTACCTTCGCCAACATGATCAAATGCTCAAATCTTCTGTCAACCGACTCCCAGCAACAAACGAAAGACAAATTTATTACTACCACCTTCAAACTTTGTTGCGAAAGCGGTAATGTCAACAACTATTTCATTCGTGATCTTAGTCGAGCGGCGTCGACGGACCTGTGGGTTAAGCTCACAAGGTTTTCTCCCCAGTCGAAGGAAAAAGCAGCAATGGATGTAGATGAGGCAACCAAACTAGTGGCCGAATTACCGCCCTCGTGGACAAGACGATAATATATCATCTCAGGAGTTAGCTCCAGATTAGAAGTAATATTTAGGGATTATTATCATGCAAATATCTGTACTGCTTCTGACTTTTTCCGAACTTACATCTTGCTGGCGCATAAAAGTTTTTTGACCCCGAAATTGGAAGGAGAGAAAATCCCGTTTGAAATTTCGTCAATTGATGATATTAGTTTAGGAATGAACTTTTGCTGCGATATCATTCATATGATTCGAGTTTGACTACGTGTACCGTATGGTGAAGCGTTTTTGTTTCTCTCTATCGTGACCCATGAAAGGCAAGAAGAATTTCAACACAAACGTGGAAGACCTGACAATGGAATCGACTGCTGCAACACACGACGGGAATATCAGCACTCCGTATTCGATAGCTCTGGGATTCCCATTTGGTCGGTTTCCAGTACTTTCCGAACAGACTTGAAGACAAACCGCCTTGCTAGCAATTTGTATGATGGGTGGTTGCTACCGTATGCTCGATGTAACTCGTCATCCAGGTTCTTGTTTATATTCTCTGATGCTATCGCACCGGACTACCCGATACGCCAAAATGTAGACGGGGTGCACCCCCTTACAGGAACAACAGAAACAAATTGGTTTGGATTAGACATCCAATAAAACTAGTATGTCAGCAGTAAGCCTTCGGTAGACAAAGAGTATAAACAAACTACAGTATCATCGCTCTCGGAGTAACTTTTTTTACCAAATACCAAAAACAACATCAGAATCAGATGAAGATGTTTATTCTATTTTTTAATTTAAAGCAACCTGTATAACATATATCTAAAGTATGGAATAGAGCGCTGCCCTTGGCATTTTTTGGCATGTCAGTACTGTCTCCACATTTTCATAAAAAATCCGTTCATGCGGCCTAATTCTCTTATTTCGCATATTTCTGCTCGATTTTTACGAAATGACGTTGTGACCATGAAATCAAATCTTCAAAAAGTTGAAGCTCTCGACCGCTCCAAAATCATAGTCTTTTGTGGAACCATCCGAAACAGAGGCTTCCTCGTCTGATCGCTCTTCCGTTGACACGCTCGGTAAAGTGGATTCTGTAGGTAGACGAGCTCTAGGACGGAAAATATCGTTACTGTTGCCGTAGTGATTGTATTCATAGTCGTCCATCGATTGCTGTCTTGGAACGGTTCTCGTCGGAACAAGGAATGGGTGCATTCGACGCTTCCGAATACCAGTAGGTATCCAATGGAGCATCGCTGTCCCATGCATGATTCCTCAAATGGATCTTGCGTGGCATCTGCTGCATCTAGTTCAGAATTCAGCGGACTTACTTTGTTCGAGCTTGTCGCCTTGGAGCGTTTGAAACCAAACCACGATGCTTGGCCACGCGATGTATTAGACGACTTTTCCTCATTTTCAACCGATTTTGTTTGTTCCTTCTCATTCAACCACGGGTCGAAGTCGTTCGTATTGCCAGTCGGATCGCTGATGACTTCTTGCAACCAGTCATCATCCATTGCAGTGCGTTCCGTAGGTGCTGATTTCAAACCTGGATGATACGGCATTTCCGCCTGACCAGCTCCCTTCGTTAGTGAGTCCGTATGAAAATGACTGCCTTTGGATCCTGACGATGATTTTGAGGAACGACGGAAACCAAACCAAGAGGCGCTAGGTCGACTTTGTAGAGACGTTGTTGCGGGCTTTTCATTCAGAGGAGTAACAGTGTCGTCTGATTCCCCTGAGGCGGGGATAGAAAGCGTAATCTCGATGGATGCCTCCGTTGCCGCGTCCGGAAAACCCTCTGGCTGAGCCTTTATCGACAGATCTTCCATCGTCGACAATGAAAAGGATGTGGATGGCGACTGCGATCTTTCCTTGCCCCCAGGTCCGGGAGAATTCGATGACTTCCGAAATCCAAACCAATTTCGAGAAGTCGAAGGGGGAGAAGTGGATCCCTCTGAATCAGTTTCTTCCTGATTGTTTCCGGTATAATCGTCCTTCTGTAGGGTCTTGGCAGTTTCGTCTCCCATATCTTGTGAGAGTGAAAATAACTTTGTAGGCGTCGGGAGCATCCCATCATCACTCAAAACCTCCGTTTCTTGGACAGATGCCATAGTTTCACAATTGGTCTTCGAGTCATTGGATGTTGGGAACTTGGATTTTTTCGAGCCAAAACGAAACCACGACGACGAAGATGAGGAACAATCCTCAGGACCCAGAGGGGGTAAACCAACATCGCTACCCATTGCACTGGAGACTTCGTCATGCAAGGATGAGATCACGGACTCGGTTGCAACGGATTCCGAGTTTGCACCGCTCATTCGCGACTCCATTCCCAAGGTGGACTCCTCGTATCGACTTGTCCCTTCAGCATAACTAGAGCCTCCGAAGTAGGAAGCAACAGAAAAGTTTTCTTGGACGAAAGAGTTACTGGACTGAGCAGAAGGCGAAGTTTGTCCTGCAGAGACTTCCTGGAGGACTTGGAATGCTTGGGGTGATAACATTTGTGACGAAGCACCAACTTGATTTTGTTGCTGGGGTTGATGTCTCCCCCATGGGAACCACGAGGAGGAGTTAGATCGAGACTGCATATCCGGATGGTGCTGTTGCGGTTGATGCTGATCCTGAAATTCCATCAGTTCGTTGTTGCTGTGGCAAATGTTGATGATGTTGATGCTGGTGCTGATGCTGATGAGAGGGAGACGCCATCATGTTGGGTCCACCGTACGAAGTCATGCCTGGTTGCTGTCCGTAAAACTGGTTGGGTTGCTGCTGGTTGTGATGAGGGGAATGTAACATGCCAGTGGAGGATGCCGAGGGCGAGAGGGGAATCATTCCTCCGGGTTGTTGTAGGTGAAGATTTTGAGGCTGCTGCGGGTGTGATCGCGAGTGCTGCAGATAGATGCCTTGAGGCTGACGTTCCCATTGGTCACGGAACGTTTCGTACAAGCTTAGGACAGTTCGGCAAAGATCCACCGGACGGGACCGATCACCCGGCGGTCGAAGCTTCTGCCTCAAAAATTCCTCGCTTAAATCATCCAGGGAACGAACGGTCACCACCGACGTCGATCCTCCGACCAACTTGTTGTGCAAAAAGAGCGGGAAAAAATGCCGTATCACGAATGTGAGTCCATGGATGGGACAGTCCAAGAGCCTTCAGAGACTCTTCCACTTTGTATCCCACCAGCAACCTTCCCCGTAATACCTGTTCCACATGTGCCCGAAGCAACGAGAGGGGCTTGGCGTGCAACGTAGACGAATCGTCGGGGATTTTTCGTGCAACCTTTACGTCTTGGGGAGTGATGCCGGTTTCGCCAAAATCTGTTACCGAAACAGGAATCTGGCAAAAGTCGTCCAACAAAATGTTCCTCGATGGACCATCCACGATGGTAACTCGTGCCAGTGTCCTGGTTCGATCCGAGAGGGCAGTTCGGACCGTCTCGCAGTGCATGGATACCGCTGTAGTGGTTTCTCGGTATTGTTGCCGAACTTGCTGCTGGTGTTGCTGCTGAGCTTCCTGTTGCTCCTGCTGGCGTTGCTGGGAAAGCTTCAAGAGATGCTCCTGCTGTTGGCGTTCTCGTTCCCTCGCTTCGGCAATCAGTGCCGTCTCCCACTCGTTTCTGTGCTTCTTGTACAGATCCATGCACGTAACACAGATCAACACCGGCATCTTACTGATGGAAGGATCCTTGTTTGAAAACACAATCACCTCTTTGCTTGCGGCATCCTTCGCAACTCTTGCTTTGGAGGCCTTGACTGACCATCGATTCAGTTCCTTTCGGCTCAGCTCTTCAAGAGAAGGGAGCGAAGAAACTCCAGACTTTCGTTGGTTCGGAAAGTAGGCAGAGCAATCTCTCATGTCCGTGTTAGGGTGCATGAGGCCAAGTGCCTGCAGCCCATCTTCGAGTTCGTACCCAACCAAGATCTTTCCCCGCAATATTACTTCGACCCTGGTTCGCACAGCGGCAAATGATCGAGAAGATTCTTCTAATCCAGCAGCCATGGGGGAATATGGGTCCTCGGTGGCCGAATGTTCCAGTAGGAGGAGCACCGGCAGTGTTTGCCTGGACGTCCTCTGGCCGAATACCCGTCTCGTAAAAGTCAGTCACGGGAACAGGAATCACCACAAAGGTGTCGAGGACAACCTCGTTTTCCCAGTTCGTCAGGGTGACTCTAGCGACGGCCTTCTGCTGCTGCTGGGACTCGTTGTCCGATGGAGGTGCGATCCCCACCCGTTCCACGTGCAGGGCAAAATATAGATCGCGTTTTTTCATTGGAGCATCGTGCTGTTTTTTGGAGGTCGCAAATCCCATAGAAGCCGGGCAGTGCGGGCTATTCGCTTTCTTTCCGAAGCGAGGCGATGGATGGTGACAGTTTTTGTTGTTACTACTGCTATTGTGCCTATTATGGTTGTTGTTGTGACGATTGCTGTTGTTGTTGCTGCTGCTGCTGTTGCTGTTGCGAGGGCGATTGTTCCTCCACGACACAATAGGTGATCGAAACGTTGACGCAGACTCGTGTTGTTGTGCATTGCTGCTGCTGCTGCTGCTGCTGCTCCTGCTATTAGGGTTGTTGACAGAGTTGTTGTTCTTGCTACTGTTGGGACCGTTCTTGTGGTTTCGGGGAGGCGACGAAACGAGGTCTACCTGATTTCCACGCGCCTTGGCTTTCCGGCGTCTTCGGTTTCGCCTGGATTTGCTGTCTGGCAGAGAGTGCGTCGCATGGCGATGATCCTGGGGAGGACTATTCACGTCAATCGTGAGGTCCTTCACAGAAGTTGGGGAAGGCTGTGACTGCTGTTGCAGAGTCATTTTCTTGTTTCCTGCGGACGACGCATCACTCGCGGGCATTTTCCTGCATGATACAGTTATCGAAAAGAGTGTAGAAAGAAGACCTGGATATTTGATAGATTGGGAAACAAGAGACGGAAATATGGATATGAGATTTGACCGAGCGAACCAATCAACCAAATGGAAGAGTTAGAGTCTGCTCCCAAAGTACGCGATTGGATGAGAAGTTAATGAAGGTTTTGTTTCGTTCATCCTATCTGGTCTAGGCAGTAGCGGCACAATCCACGAGATTAAAGAATCGTCAAGACCATAGATTCAGTCCGAGGAAAGAAACTGTGCCGAGAGACAATGCTTCGATTTTAAACTGGATTTCCTTTCGTTTTTTGACTCGTGGATCGCCAACGTTTTCCTTTTCAAACAAGGAGAGCGATGATTAATATTACCCAGTAACACGATTCATTCATTTCATTTCTTTTCATTCCATCTACAAATGGTGTTTTCATCTCCTTCTAACTTACCAGTCCTATCTATTGATGCTTCTCGGGCGACTAGATGCGAATTGTTGTCTCGGAGTTGCGTCAATGTCAGAAAGATTCAAATGAATCGATTCCTAGTTCAATCGTTTCGGTTCGGTCCTGGATAGATGTCATAAATCTATACGCTGAGAATCGGGAAACAGCACAAGTCTTTCCCTGCCATGAGATGCCCCTTCGAATGTTTTGTTTTGTTCTGTTTCAACGCTTTGATTCGTTTGCAACAACAAAGCAATCGAATTAATAATATTATTATAACAAGACCGGAGCACCGGATGGATAGAATCCGGAGTATCAATCTATTGCTTGTGGCGAAGCTTCTGGATTATCACTATTCTTTGCCTCTCTTCGTTTCCGTATCCAACATATATACGTCCTAGCTCTTATTCTTTTTAGAAATCTTGTTAGTTGGAGAGACTTGGTCGTAGCAATGAAGAGTCTATGCGGTGACCTATCAATACTATTGAATCCGGAGGGAGAGAGGAGTGATACGGCGCACAAAACAACGCCAGAACTCTACGACAAGGTGTGGAGGGAGAGAGAAAAAGGCCGGTACGAACAATTGCGTATTGTGTACTTTTACACGGTTCGAAACACTATCGCGTCTCGAACGGGTCGTTTGATACTACGGAGGGCGCGAAACCTGTGAGTTCGGGATCAAGAGAGAAAATCTTCCAGTGTTTTGGCTCGTGCTTCTGAACTACGGAGGGAACCTTTACGATACCGTACCGTAGAAGACCTGGCTTTGGTTGGAGGAGAACGACACTTTGGGTTCTCCGTATGACACCGCTGCGCATGCGTGTCGTTCTTTTTACCCGTGTTTGCCGTTTTAGTTCTATGTATTGAATGGGCCCAACAAAATTCATCGCTAATTCGAATCGCTGATCACGGGTTCTGGTACATATGTACCCAAAAACCACGTTCGGTTGAGAACCTCACGAGCTAGTCCGGATCAGGCTTTGGCGAAGTTATCGAGCACGTCTCGTCGGTTACGGTAAGAAACCTGTGATCGTGACGGTTAAATATCGAGACACAACCATACCCGCGTGCCTAGTATCTTCCGGACGTACCAGCAACGGAAAATTGCGTTGGCTCTGGTCAAGTACTTTTGACTCTGCCATGTCGTATTGTCGTCATTTTGATAGGATGAATCTACTGCCTCGTGCCGATGATTGGAAACGAAACGGAAACGATAAGCGTTCATATAGATGGTGGGATGCGGGACTTATTTTCCGCGACCAAAATCACAAGCTCACAATCATAATGATAATAATTACACTGTATCTTTGCTTCATTCTTACCGCATTTGTCCCTCCTGAAGAGGCGCCACGAGGTTGTGATCCTGACAGAGGATACTACCAGTACGAGTAGTACGAGTCATTACGAGTATCTATTAGTTGTACGGTACGGCACAAGAGAGATGATTGACTTTGGGTTCAATAAGTTGGCGGATTACAATTCCGCAATCATTGGTTGGTACGGTACTATGCTCTAATGACCACTTTAAATTTTTCTGGAACTCTATCATAGCGCTAATATGAGCTAAACAGGCCAGTGAATTGCCATGCACGTGCTACGCAATATTCACAATGATGGGATTGTTGACTTCGTGAAGTTGGTACACGATTTCTAGTAGTGTTTTCTGTTGTACTTCTAATACCTTAGTATAAAATACTGCGTAGAATTGGTAGGTGATAGATTTCTAGTAGTGTTTTCTGCTGTTGATTTCTAGTACTATTTTCTGTTGAAATACTCCTAAAACAGAATAATATACAGTAGACTAGGGACCAGAGTAACGCAAAAAAAAAAAAGCTAGAATTAGTCTATAAACCTATTTCTTGCTAGAGAGCCGTCGCTTAAACAATGCTCATGCTTGCATCAAATTTGTGCTATGCATTGAAAGAAATTGGAAATGTTTGTTGCGCGCATCACAAAAAATTCTCTACGTATTTTTGCATGCAACAATTTCAAGGAGGACTATTTTTGCACCGATAGTTTCAGCCCAAGTAATGTGGTTGCTTCACAATTTTCTATTCTACAACTTTATTTCATGCGTACCCCAATAATATTTATTCTCCATTCAATTGTTGTTTTTTTCACACAAAACCCATCTTTTGTAATAATACCCTTTATGTACAATGATATTGCCATAGTGTTGATATGATGATCTTCTTGACAATTGTATTAGTTTCTTGAAATCTGGCAATGTAATATGTTACGTTCATTTCACAATACTCACACTATGAATATTGAATACCAAAAGCCAACAAACATATTTTTGTACCAAGAAGAAAGTCTTTTATCCGCATTTGCAATAACCTCCTTCACACTACTATTCAATTTTAACAGCAGACAAATATATTGTGCCAACTGACATAAAATACTAATAAACTAAATGTGGTACTATAGTGTTGTTACCACCATTTACTTTTATAATTTGTCTCTGTTCGCGAGGTAATATTTGTAGTCCTTGTCATCCTTATCAAGAGTGTCCATCATGTCATATTTTCACTTCTGTTTTTGTTCTTTGCATTATCTTCATCCTCCTTATGTCACTGTGTATCATAGTCATTTTGATGTTGGTATGTTTTGCATGTTTTGCATGTTTTAAGTAGTTCAATCTCTAAATATTTTGTCTGTTGTTCCTTCCTTTGTTTTTCTATTTCACTTTTGACACATGCGTAAAGCTCTTGTCCCTCCTCACTTCATCCCTCCTTAATTCCTGACTTACTGTCAGTGAGTTTCTTTCTTTTCCTCTTGCCCTTTGTTGTGCTTAGCCACAACTTGTAGTCATCAGTAAAGGAAAAGCAGCGCAAATGCTTCATTGCTTGAGGTGAAAATGTTACTGATTGTTGTTTGTAATGATTTTCATTTGAAGTCTGTCTGTTTTGGTGACACTGCTCCAAGAATTCTTTTGAAGAAGTATTGGAATTTAAGTGAATTTTTTTGTTGATAGTCTTCATGTAATTTGTACTTGTTGTTGGAGTTTGTGTTTTCGTTTTCCATTATTAGAACTGTTCCTGGGAAACTATCCGGTATCTATTTGTTCCTTTTATCATCCAGACATCAGTGTTAATGATACAATAGGGTTAGAAATGATAAAATTCTGTATACTGGCAACTATGATGTTCTTGTTGGTTCTTACCTTTATAATTTTCCCTGGCTAGTGTCTGAGCGTTGTGCCTACATGTAGTGATTGCTCTGCAGAAAATTCTGATCCACTTTGGTGCATGGACGTTCATCTGTTGTTGGTATTTTGTTTTTATTATTCAATTTTACAATCTTGATAATAATCGTCTTTATGTATTGTGAACCTTGTTTGGTCATTATCAGGAATTTCATTTTTCTGAACGTTTGTTCCTTGACCTATGCGATAATGCAATCTTGAATGTTTTGGTCAGTGTGCTCTCTGGTTGCCTGTCTTGCATTGCTGCTGATACTGGTGCTATTGGTTGTATCTGTTTGGTTATCATTTGTGTTTGTTGGCTCACTTCCTGATACACTGCTTGCTGGGCTGTTTGTTCTATGTGTATCAATCGTTGTACCCTGAACCAGCTGTCTGCAAATTTGTCCCACCACTATTTATTTGTTAAATTTCAAATAGAAACTTACCATCTTTGGGTTTTCATTGATTTGGTGTGCTACTAGTTTTATGGGAGTTGAATTGTTTTGGAGTATGCGGATTTTAGTTGTATGCGGATTTTAGTTTTCATTCACACTGTTGTACCGTGCAAAAAATATTAGCTGCTGTAAGTGCTTGATTTACTGCGTCCTGAGGAGCTCAGTATCACCACTTAATTCTTGTATTGTCGTTCTTTTGAGGGGGGTTATACTGACGCCTGCCTATCCTTTGTCCCCATGTGCCCTGACAATCTGGAATGTAGTTTCCAGAAAATCCTGGCGCAGACCAAAATCCTGGCGCAAAGCACTATTTTGTATCCTACCCCATGAATGGTATGTTCCACCGTTGTAGTCTTAGCCAAAGCATAGTAATATCTTGTGTGTCCAGGTGTATGATGAAAGTAGTAATATATGACAGTAAGAAGTTATGCTGGAGGGGTGAAGCCAGTTTTCTGTACATTTCATGACAACAATCATGGAACGGCGTTGCAGAAGTATATTACTGGAATGGTGTTGGAGGCTTTCTGTTCAAAACTTGTTCAAATTTGAAGTCTCAAAATAGAGCATCAAAACTCAAAATTGTGCATTGGTGTTTCATTCTGTTATGCTTTGTTTTGGTCAGTTTTAAACTTTTTGGTCAGAACGGCGTTGCAGGTTATATATTTTACTGCCAGGTTAAAGTGGATGGAAATTCTCAAAATCTTTGTACATTGTTGCATGATATTCAGTTGTTGTTTGAGGTTTTGTGGTTTAAACTTTTGTCGAATATATTTTTTGTTTCATCAGTCTTGGGTGTCTTCATATGTCTGTTTTGTTCTGTTATATGATTTGTTATGTGACAAGTTACTGTTACCAAATTGTAGCAATTTAGATTGCTTTGGCACAATTTCATTTTGGTGTTCTCTAAATTGTGAATCAAACAATGCCAGAAAAAAAGACAAGAATGACAAGAAGAAGTATGTCTCAAGAACCTTCACCTGCCCAGTGGAGTGGGTGGAGAAAAGCACACTATTCCTCCAGCAAATGCAGATGCAGCTGTAGTCTCAGCCTCAGAAAACAACACCATCAGCCGCAGCCACAGCAAAAACAAGAAGTTCATCTCAAGAAGTTCTACAGGCATCTGTAGCTAAGAGCAGTATTGCAGCAGTCAAGGTACCCATAGTTGTGAAACCAAAGGAGAGAAGATTGTCTCAAAAAACCTCCACCACCTGGTCTAGTGGGTGCACAAAAGACCACTATTCCTACCACCAGCCGTGCCTCAAACACCCCTGCCAGTCACGGCCTGCAGAAGCCATGCCGTCTCAGAACAGTAAAGCACCAAATGGCTCTTCTCAGCCATGAGAGGTGACTTCCACGTGGTGATACAAATGTACGCAGTGGTACTTTATCATTGGAATTTTTGAGGATGACTCACAATACAAGGTTCACAAAGATACGATGAAAAGATGTGTCAAAGCTTGCCTTGAAAACCAGGGTGCCGACGGCTTCTCTGAGAATATTTTGACTGAAAAATTGATCACTGCTGTAAGCCCGGACATTGAATCAGTCTTTAGCCAGTTGATGAATAGAGTTTTCATTGTCACCAAACTCTTTTCTTTGGGAACCCGTCCTGACTTCAGCCAGAGGGCAATGGGTGAGAAGGCATCATTGAGTCCTATACCAAGGGTTGTTGACGTGATGGCAAATCTTTTTCTGCGTGACTCTGGTGCACAGTTGATAAAAAAGGTCTGCATCTTGGATCCAAATGACCTGACAACTTGTTTCCAGGACTACAACATGAAAGATAAATGGCACGCCTTCCAGAGAGCGCTGAACTCCATTATCAAAATTGATGATAGTACAGGTATAACAGAGTATACCTGCGTCAAAGGAGAAGATGAATTAGCTGAAGGCAAATTGCACGCTGTTTGTTCAACCAATGTGGTTAACTACAAAACCATACTGAAGTACATAGAAGTGTACCTAAGCCTTCTTTGGTGGTACGTACGTTCTGTTGAATTCCCACCAGCACCTTCCAATAATGACAAAGGTCCGTTTTTCCATCAAAGATTTCAAGACAACATCTTTCAAAGCAAACAATATGCCCGCAAGATGGTCTCTTTCTTTGATGGTCTTTCGTTTCAACACGCACTCTGACATTTTCTTTGAGCAAGTTACTCCTTCAAACAAATGGACAATACTGTCAGACAAATTTGGGGGAACAAAGTCTTATGCCAAATGAAAACAGCAAGTGCACCAGCAGTAGAGTTAGTCCCCTCCACAAAATCAGAAAATGACCTCAAGTTGGATTGGACCATCCAATGTGTCAAAGAAAGATCTTGCATTTCAAAAGGTCCACATGTATTTGTGGGTACACTTCCAATGAGAGAACGTAAGAATTTTTGAAGAAGTCAACCTGGACCACTTTCGCCAATGAGTTATTTGTTCATGACCATTTGTACAAGGAACTTTTGCCAAATCTGTATCAGTCTTCATTTCTGGTTGGACGGTACAAAATAGCAGGAGTGGAAAAATTGGTCGGGAAAATTCAATTTAAACTGTTGTCTCCTCTTCATTTATCAAAGGTTTTGGAGCACCAGAAAACTTTGAACAAGTGTTACAGAGTAGTTGTTGACTTCGCAAAAAAATTGATGACTCTTTCTACTTCGAAATCAAGTACGGAATAGGATATGTTTGTTGAGAACTTGGTTTTGGTACATGAACAACACGTGAAGACATTGTTGCAACATTACATCCTGACTTTGTGTTGGGGTGGCAATGTTCTTTCAATGCCAAAAGATGTTGAAATGTTGAATATTCTGTGCGACGAGTTGCTTGATAATGTTCTAACAACTTGGTTGCCACGTCGTCCTAAGGGTATATGTGTCCTGGTTCATCGGAGTGTGGTTTTGAAATCAATAGTTAAGGCAGTACTGGACAATGAAGAAGAAATAACTCTTAGCATTGACACTGAAGTCAAGAAGATGGACAGATATTTGAAAGAGGAGCGCCAATCTAAGATCTGAAAATCAAATATTTCAGTCACCCAACGCATGAATCAATCAAGCCTTGCTTGCCAAAATAGGCGGGTAGGTGGTGCAGGTAGTGATTAAACAGACAGTTACTGTTTCTTACTTAGGGATTCCAAGTTCCAAATTCACTCAGAGTGAATAGTTGATAAAAAATATTCATCCGTTGGGTGTGCCAAAAATCTGTTCAATCTATTCGCTCGTGAATACTTTTTATTAACTTTATTATTTTATTCACTAAAGGGTGGATGGAATCACTCAATGATGGGGGTTACGTGGGGTAGGGAATTTCAGGGTGTTGAGAAATTTTGCCGTGTGTGTAATTCGAACCCTGCGAAACAGTTCTCGGACGTTGTCGTATCCCATCACTCCGTTGTCCATTACACGTCTATCCATCATGCATTATGCGATTGAATCAGAATCAGAACTTTAATCACATGTTCCAATTCCAAGAAGCACGCCACTTTTGTATATGAGAAGCTTCTCCCAATCCAAATACGATTGAATACAAAAGTATCCAAAAATATGTTTCCTCTCTTCAGATTTATCATCTCTCAATCCTAAACAATTACCAGTTCAAATTACCATACACATTATCTCTTTTTAGAGGCATACGGCACCATTTAAACAGTCAAATAAACGCTTCTATTTGATATTCACCCTTTACTACTTGAGTATGATTCAACACTTTATAACTCATCCAACTCTTCTCACAGCATACTAACTATCAAGATTTTCCTCAATGACTAACTATACCACTTATTCCCTTCAAGCTACACTTTGAACCCAATGTCATTGAAAAGATGGAATACAAAACTTCAAGAGACGTGGCTGGTGTCCCCAAAACAACCAAAATGAAAGTCCCCGTCATTTCAGCCGCATCTACTCATATGCAAACTCTTCATTCTATTCATGAATTCAACAAGGCCAGACAAACCCTCAACTGGGATACTGGACCTAAGCTCCTCAACAAGTTCCCAGACATCCTCTATGATTATTCCAACAATGCCTGGTTCACTGAACAAATAGAAGACATCGAAGAAACAGAAGAAAACTTTGACATCGTCCTAAATGAATTCATCCAATACAAGTTCTCCAATAACTTTGATTCTTATTGCAATCACAAGAAATGATTCATCCTAAACATCAAGAAAACCGCCAACATGACCGTCCACAAGTTTGTTTCAATGGTGTCTTACCATAATAACGCAAATCTTCCTCGACTTCCTGGTGCTCCCAGTTGAAGCTGCAAACGCCATTATCAATGCCAAATATTTCAAGAGTCTAATCTACAAATCAATGCCAGTTGAATGGAAGGCCACCTATGAAGAACACAATTTTCTCTTTGACAATGACATTGCTCAAATCATCACCAGGATGGAACAACTACACCGAAAAATCCTAAAAAGCAACAAACAACAACAACAACAGGGACAACAACAGGGACAACAACAGGGACAACAACAGGGACAACAACAGGGACAACAACAACAACCGCCGCAACAACAACAACGGCAATGGAAACAACAACAATCGTCAGCAACGCAAACAACAACGCAAACAACAACAACAAAACCAACAACCGGTTGCAAGATACAGACCTGTGTCCAGTTCATCCAACAGCCAACCACAAGTAGGGGCCAATGCTTCCAAAACGCAAACAATCCCAACAGAAGCGATTGCAACAACAATGACGCCTATGTCAACTATCATCCAAACGATAACACAAACAATACAGCTCCTCCTAAGCCACCTGGTACAGGACAACACGTGTGCGTTGTTATTGAAGAACTCTCTGAGTCCCCAAAAGAAATTTGTATGATCTCTTTCATGTCAATATTTAAGCCGGCTCCAAATATTATGACTATAACATTCAATGGTTCCTATCATACAATACCAACAATTCCTTCATTGAGATCCTAATGGAAGAAATTATCAACATTAACAAGAAACCCAATAAAGAAACATGCAACGGCTCTTATGTCATTTTTCCAAGCCCACCTAACGGTCACACCAAAAATTTCACTGCTCTCTCCAAGCCAAAAGAACCTCAAGATCTTGCTCCTACTGCAATCACAACATGCAATCAAGTCAACAACAAAAAAGGGAAATACTACTTTCAAACCCTATTTGACTCTGGATTGACTGACAACCTCATTCTTCAGTCTTCACTTCCTCCAACAGTCACCCTTCATGATCTTGAAACTCCAGTCAACATGATCACCACCAATGGCAAGGCTACCTGCTCCAAGTACATAACGCTCCACAACCTCATGCTTCCAGAACTATCCTTCTCACTTCTGATCCATAAAGTCAAGTGCTTTGTGGTTGATGCCAAAATGAACTATCATTTTATCCTTGGTTGAAAGACTATGAAAGATATTGGTATCAAAATGGATTTCAAACACTCAACCATGACCTGGTTTGAGAAAACGATGTCATTCCACCCTCCTGGTTACTTTAACAACAAGACCATCATTCAAAGAGTCATGTCTAAAGAACCATACATTGTCGCCAAATGCTACATAAACCAAGCTAAACAACAAGCCTATGTTGATTGCGCAACAAAATACAAAAAGACTGATCTACCCGAAGCTAGCTGCTGAACAAAACCATCTATCTTCAACCAAACAAGCTCGTCTCCTTGCAACCCTTTGTCCTCATGAGAAACTATTCAAAGGCCTCATAGACCGTGAACTAGGAATCTTTCCGGACAAAGAATTCTACATCAATCTTTAACCCAATGCAGTCCTGTATCATATCAAACAACCATATTCTATTCCCATCCATCAGCAACAAACAGTCAAAACTGAACTCCTTTGACAAGTCAATCTCGGCATCCTTGAACGCTGCTACGCCACCAAATGGGGAATGCCTACATTTGTAGTACCCAAACCAGATGGACCCTGTTGCCTTATCAGCAATTTTTGTGAAGTCAACAAAGTCACCAAGAAACTTCACTATCCACTACCAAAAATCCAAGACATCTTTCATTGACGCCGTGGTTTCAGATACCTTACACTCATTGATGTCAGTATACAATTCCACACCTTCAAACTTGATGAAGAATCCAGTTGGAAGTGTGTCCTTGTGACTCCTTTTGGCAAGTTCCACCTACTCCGATTACCCATTGGTTTCCGAAACTCTCCATGTTGGGCCCAGGGTTGTACAAAACAAATGTTTCTTCACCTCACTCAAGTCAAAGTTTACATTGATGACATTGGTATCTTTTTTTATGAACTTAATGCTCATTGCAAAACTGTCAATGAAGTCCTTTACCTACTAAAGGCTCATAACTTCTCAGTCAAAAAAAGCCAAATGTCACTGGTTTCAAAGCTCTGCACCATGGCTTGGACACATCATATCCCCCAATGGTGTCAGACCAAATCCTATCAAGATCAAAACCATCCTAAAGTTTACCTTCCCCAAAATCATTACCCAACTACAATCCTTCATTGGTATGGTTAACTTCTACTGTAACTTCTGACGTGGACATGCTGAAGTCCTTGCTCCACTTACAGTCCTCCTCTCTGGTCAACCAAAGGGCAAGCTTGAACCCAATCCAGCACTTTTTGCAGCTTTTAATTGCACAAAAACTATGATAGCCAAAGATATTCTCCTCAGCTACCCTGATCCAAATAAACCATTCAGCATCTACACTGATGCTTCTGATTATCAGTTGGGCGCTGTAATTTTCCAAGACAATCACATCATACGTCAGTCTGTTACGCTCAAAAACTAACCAAGACTCAAATCAAGTATCCTACAATTGATAAAGAAATGCTCTGTGTCGTCAAAATCTTCAAAGAATGTTGACCTATTCTCTGGGGCGCAGAGATCATTGTAATGGACTGATCATATCCATCTCACTTGCTAAACTATCACTTCTAATCAAATCATGACCTGGCAAATGCTCCTTGAAGAATTCTCTCCTGTCTTCAAGTATATCAAGGGCAAAGACAATGTCATTGCAGACGCACTCTCTTGTCTCCCTATGCAAGATGACAACAATGATCCTGACACAGTCCCTGAAGAATCAAACTCTATCAGCAATCCTCCTGCCCTTGAAGTATCCGATCTCTTCATCAACTATCATGAAGCAAGTACCCTATTTTCCACTATCCTTTACGCAACTAGACAAAGCACAACTTGCTGACAAAAGCATTACCCAAAATGAATAGTATACAACTCAAAACTTCAATGGAGCCGATCTCATCATATTTACTAACCGCAATAACCAAACCAAAACTATTCTTCTCAATAATCTCACACCCAACACCATCAAATGGTACTACCATGTCCTTGGGCATGCTAGAGCTGACTGTCTCACCAGCACCACCGGTCAATTCATTTATGCTCCTGATCTCAAAGATGCAGTTCTTCAATTTTTCCAAACTTGCAATGCTTGTCAACGATACAAAACAGATCACCATCACCATGGACATCTAGCCACTTGCAAAGAAACTCATGTCCCTTGGGATACCATAGCCATTGATGCAATCAACCCATGGTCCATCAAACTCCCTGTTCACCCTCAACCTGTCCAATTCAACGGTGTCACCATCATGGATATGTCTACCAACCTACTTGAAATCATTCAATCTCCTCAAGTCAACCCTACAAGTCTAGTGGCTGCCCATGCCCTCAACAATGCCTGGCTATCTTGTTACCCTTGACCCAATTATTGCCAATATGATAGAGGTCCTTGCTTCACAGACAATGACTTCCAATTCCACCTCAACTATCTAGGAATGAAGACCAAAATGCCCACATTCAAGAACCCACAATCAAATGCCGTTCTTGAACGCGCCCATGACACCATCAAAACAGCCATGTGCATCAAACTTAACACCAATCCTCCTCAAGATCTACACCAAGCTCATGATTCCATCAACAACATCTTCTCATCTGCTCAATTTGCAATGTGTTGCACTGTCCACAAAACATTTGGCATCACTCCTGGTGCTCTTGTATTCCATCGTGATATGTTCCTTCCCATCCCAACCATCACTGATATCAATATCATCCAAAACAAATGCCAAAATGCCATCAACAAAGACTGCACTCCGTGAAAACTCTCACCAAAAACAACATAAGTTTGTGGTCAATGAACAAATCATTATCATTAAACCAGATGCAGATGCTCTTGTTGCCAAGAACGTTGGTCCATTCACAATCAATCAAATATTCACCAACGGCACACCAGTTGTCTATTGGAAAACTGCACACCTCGAAGAAAGAATCAACATTTGTCACATCAAGCCTTATCATCCTACTCTTTGACTCATTTTATGAGAAGGAGAAGGGTGTCGTATCCTGTCACTCCATCGTCCTGTTACACGTCTATCCATCATGCATTATGTTCCAATTCCAAGAACACGTCACTTTTGTATATGAGAAGCTTCTCCCAATCATTGACTACAAAAGTATCCAAAAGCATCATGTTTCCTCTATTCAGATTTATCATCTCACAATCCTAAACAATTACTAGTTCAAATTACCATACATGTTATCTCTTTTTAGAGGCATACAACAGATGTAACACTCATGATCTAAATTGGTCTCGTGACTGATTCGCACCTTCATTTTGAGACCTTTTTTCTCTCTTTGTGCCTTGTCACTGGTACGAACCTCTACGGTACGGTAGTGCTCTTCTCGCCGTCACTTCTTTCCTCCCAACTCCATCTAGTTGCAACTACTTTAACAGCACTGAATAAAAAATAAAAATTGAACTAATTGAATTACACTGTAGCTAGCCACCCTTGCTTGTTCTTGTTGCCCTGTGCGCTTCAACAACGGCAACGATGGCGACAACACCGTACGATGTGGTGGATTTTTACCCTTTGTTGTCTTGTTGTTGCTGTTGTTGAAGCTCTTTTCTTCTAAACCACTCAGCTGATCAATCCAAAACTTGTGGGTCTTGTTGTTCTTGTTGTAAGAAAGATAACCCTGAGTAGCGGGCGCCTCTTATGCTTTGGTTAAGAAATGGTTGGGTTGAGACCACTTGGTATTGTGATGGATTTGTTAATGGAGTTTTTTTTTGTCGCGTGAAAGAATCATAAAGTTTGAAGGGGTTTTGGCGCACACAACCCCAGCAAATTGGGAATCTATGGAAAGCTCTTGCTCATACCAATTCTGACGCGGTGATTACATTAGTCAGGAAGTCACAGGTGGAGCAAAGCGCCCTTACGAGTACAAAGACCCCAAAGGAATGCTTGTATCAAGGGGGAGGGGGGAAAAGCTGTCTCAAAATGGTTGCCCTGATTAACGCCTATACTCATACGATCTTATGTATTATGAGCCCTAGGATTCTTACCTTCTTGCCTTCTGACTTCTTGTTTGCAACTTGGCTTTTTGTGGTGTTTCAGCCAGGGGTATTACACAAAGAATTCCAGCTCCCTTACCTGTAATCATCGGACAGAGGTGATTTTTACTGAATGTAAATCTGGGTTTTAGTCCTACAGGATTATTATGTGGATCAGAGCTAGCTTGCATGTGCGGGGGCTTAACACTTGTCTGCATTTATTGACAGAGGAGTAGAGGTACAGTGCAGATAGCCTGTCACTAAAACAATGCTCATGCTTGTAAATGTTTTAGGAGGACTACTTTTGCACTCATAGTTTCAGCCCCATTGTTATGGTTGCTTCGTAAAAAAATTGGCACAACTTCATTTCATGCTTATCCCAATAATAATTTATTCTCCACTCAATTTCCATTTTTTCCTTTTGAAACTCATCTTTTGTAATATTATCCTCTATGTGCAATGATGCTGTCTTAGCGTTATTAGAAATTTCTTCACAAATGTATGAGCTTCTTGATAACCGGCAATCTCTTATGGTGTTAGTATGTCCATTTCACAAAACTCACACTACGAATATCAAATACCAAAAGCCGACAAACATATTTTTTCTACAAAGAAGAAAGTATTTTATCTGCATTTGCAATAATCTCCTTTATACTATTCAATTTTAACAGCAGACAAATATATTGTGCAAATAGACATAAAATAATATTGAACTAATTGTGGTACTATAGTGATGTTATCACCATTTATTTTTATAAACTTCTCACGTATTTGATGTAAAATTTGTAGTCCTTGTGATTATTGCCGAGAGTCTCCATCATGTCATATTTGCCTTTCCATCTTTGCTCCTTTGCATTTTCTTTGTCCTCATTATCTTGTTGTGTGTGATTGCCATTTTGCTGTTGGTATGTTTTAAGTGGTTCAATCTCTAAATCTTTCGACTGTTGTTCCTCCCTTTGTTTTTCTATTTCACTTTTGACACTTGCGTAAAGCTCTTGTCCCTTGTCACTCCATCCCTTGTTATTTCCTGACTTACTGTCAGTGATTTTTTTTCTCTTCCTTGTGCCCTTTGTTGTGTTTAGTCACAATTTGTAGTCGTTGTAAAGGAAAAGCAACAGCAGTGAAAGTGTAACTGATGTTGTTTGCAATGCTTTTCTTCTCAAGTCTGTCTGTTTTGGTGACACTGCTTCAAGAATTCTTTTGAAGAAGTATTGGAATTCAGGTGAATTTTTGTGCCGATAGTCTTCGTGTAATTTGTACTTATTTTCAGAGTTTGTGTTTTTGTTTTCCATGATTAGAACTGTTCCTGGGAAACTATCTGGTATCTGTTTGTTCCTTTTATTGTCTAGGCATCAGTGTTAATGATACAATAGGGTTACTAGAAATGATACAAATGTATAAACTGGCAACTATGATGCTGTCAGTTCTTACCTTTGTAGTTTTTCCTGGCTAGAGTCTGAGCATGCTGTAGTGATTGCTCTGCAGAAAATTCAAGCCCACTTTGGTGCATGGACATTCATTGCTGTTGGTATTTCATTGATATAATTCAATTTTACAATTTTGGCAATCATTGCCTTTATGAAGAGTGTACCTTGGTTAGGATATATTTTGGGAATTTCATCATCCTAAATTTTTTTCCTTGCAGTACACAGTAATGTAATCTTTAATGTTTTTGTCATAGCAATCGTTTGTTGATTGTATTGCATTGCTGTTGATACTGCTATTGGTTGTATCTGTTTGGTTATGATTTGTGTTTGTTGGCTCACTTCCCAATACACTGCTTGCTGAGTTGTTTGTTCAATATGTATCAATTGTTGTACCCTGAACTGGTCTGCAAATTTGTTGTGCCATTATTTCTTTGTTAAATCACAAATAGAAACTTACCAAGTTTGCTGTTCAGTGTTTTGGTGCACTAGTTTTATGGGAGTTGAATTGATTTGGAGTATGTGGATTTTGTTTTGTAATTCAGACTGTTGGAAATATCCGTACTAAAATTATTACTTCTTGTTGAAAGTGCTTGATTTACTGCATCCTTAGGAGCAGCTGTATCACTACTATTTTTTGTATTGCTGCACTTGTGAGGGGGGTGGTACTAACGCCTGCGTACTCTTTGTCCGCAAGTGCCCTGACAATCTGGAATGTGGTTTCCAGAAAATCCTGGCGCGGACCAAAATCCTGGCTTGGAGATTGTTGTGTACCCGGCCCCATCAATTGTATGTTCCAACCTTATAGTCTTACCCAAGCATAGTACTATCTTGTGAGTCTAGATGTATGATGAAAGTAGTAATGTATTACAGTAAGAGCTTATGTTGGAGGGGTGAATCTATTTCTGTACATTTCATGACAACAATCATGGAACGGGAATCAGACTCTGAACAGACCGGATTCAGAAGGAAAATAATAGAGAAACAGTCAAAAGCTCTAAGGTGGCTTGCATAAGAAGAACCTGCCGCAACCAATTTGGCACCAGACCCATCGATCGATTTGATAGTTCTCTGATCCGATTACATCCAAGAAAGACACCAATCGGACAAGCCGAAGTCTTTAATAGAAGCCCATTGCATTGGACATGCCAATAGCAATATCTCCACCCAAGAATCTCACGTCTAACAGATTCCATTTTCCTCCGTGTCGCGATCCATGGTGACCCCATCATTACCAAGATACCGACACCCCATCGATAATTGCCTTATCAGACCTACAATGATTATGATTGATTCTACGATCAATCACCTTCTTGATACACAACACAAGAATCTACGATTAATTATTCGCCGACGACGTCGTTTTGTTTCACCACCGCCACCAACAATGACGATCCAAACAACCAAATTTTGTTGCTCCGCCACGCCACCGGCAGATCGTATCCCGTCGAAAACGTCTTCTCCTCAATCAATCCCTCCCCGCCGCTTTGCCGCCGCCACCAACGACGATATCTCATCGAAATCGGCAACCACCATCGCCCGGTTGTTTCTTCAACGGACAAAGACAATAATCGACTCTACGATCCTCGATTATTCACCAATCGATTATTCGCCAACGACGACGTCACATCTCCAGCATGTCGTATTTTCTTCGAAAAACGGCATCTCGAGTCAACAACAACAACAACAGTAAACGAATTTTCGTCGCTTCGCCGCTTCAACGGCCCGTCGTATCCCATCGAAAACGTCTTCTCCTCACTATTGCAGACACGTCAGTACCATTCTGGTCCTTCAACTCCAGATATTGACTGTGTTATCAAGGAATTCTCCAAGGCTACCGGCCATGAAATTTCATTCATCATGGATACTCCAGACCTCAAATCTCTGTTCCCATCATTTGAATTGAAACTTGCTCGTATCCTACATACAACTCTGGATGTTCCTCAGGAAGCTCATCACCACCTCTGTGAAGCCCTCATTATAGCAAAGTCAACCACCTGGGATTGGTTCATTAATAATATCCATGAATATGGGTATGTTGCTAACCTCGAATACCAAGTTCAGACCGGCTACCGTTCTATCAGTATGGAAGATCAACACACATTGAATACACTCATTGATCTTATATATCTCATCAATTCCCAAGCTGGCCGCAACTGGTACGACCACAATCAGTACACTCGGGATGCTTTCCTTGTATTTTGCGATACAAGAGACCGGTTCCCTGGACTGGCTGCTATTCAACACAAGGTTACTCAAAAATTCCTTTGACACCATTCCCACATGTTACTGCTCAAGTTCCTCTGGTATCATCATATGCACAAACTACGTCTTGCCTCACCACACCGGCCCAACACCGGTGTCATCTTCGGTATCTATTTCCATAATGCCTCCAACACCTGTTTCCTTACCCTCTCCAGTGTCTGATCCTGCTTGCGAGACGCCTGTCATTTCTACTACTGCCAACAATGGGAATCCTCTTGGATCCCCTGAAACCCACAAGTTAGCTCCCAAAACTGATCTCCCTGCTTCCATTGGGACTCCAACCTACACTTGGACTTACTTCCCCAGCACAGAATCAGTTCGCTTCAGAAAAGTTGTTTCTTTATCCATTCCCATTGTCCACAAAGACATTCCACCTGGTGACGTTTACCCTCCTCCTAACTGAGAGCGTCACTCCCCAAGTCCTTCCTCTAGTAAGCCTTCAGCTAACTCACAATGGACATTTCACCCTCAATCTGCTACTGTGACATTCCACCAGTCACCCAAGCAATTTTCTTCCCACAAGCCTAGTACTTGCATTCCTTCGTTGCAACTTCCACCATCTGGGGCATTTTCTAAGAATAGTGTTGTTCCAAGATCAGGTCATGCCTATTCACAGCGTGGTGCATCTTTTTGCCCTGGTCAGAAGCCTATTTATGGGGCACATTCTTTGACCTTCAACTCGCATGCTGTGTGCATCACCAAATGACATCATTCTTGCCCTGGTCAGAAGCCTATTTATGGGGCACATTCTTTGACCTTCGACTTGCATGCTGTGTGCATCACCAAACGACATCGTGATGCTATCAAGCTCAAACTGTACCACCTACATGCTAGTCTCTTGTTTGCTAATTGGCTTTATGACGCTGTCACCTGACATCTATGATCATTCGATTATGATACTACGATTCAAGTTTCGATTACGATTGGTAACTCTTCTACAATTACAATCAATCGTCTTCTTGCTATTCCAAGTTGATATCTACAAATTGATTTCTACAATTCCTTTCAAGTTGGTATCTACGAATCGGTTTCTACAATTCATTTCAAGTTGGTATCTACGATCAATCGATTTCTACAATTTGATTTATGACAAGGCTACTTGCCATGTCATCTTTCCAACTACCTTGCAGGGGCATTTCTTCTATGCAAGACAGCCATCATAACTATTTGCAAGGATCTAATCTATGATCACGCGAATTCTTATGACTTGATTCTACAATTGGTGTTTTGAGAATCTACGATCAAGCAATTAGATCGTCAATACTACGACTCAATTCTTCATTTCCGATGTTTACGATTTGATACTAGGATTATATCAATTTGTCTACGATCAAACCTACGATTGACTCCTATGATCAACAATCAAGCTGTCAAGCTTCGATTACGATTGTATTTGATCAATATCTAGCTGTCGAGCTTCGATTACGATTGTATTTGATCAATCGCATTCTCCGATTCAAGCTTTGGTTACGATTGAATTTGATCCATCGTTTATCTATGATTGATCCATCAATTGTATTATTCAAGGATCTTTGGCCGATACTACGATTCGATTCTTCAATTCAAGCTTCGATTACAATCAATTGTCTTCTTGATATTCCAAGTTGGTATTTACAAATTGATTTCCTATGAATCAGTTTCTACGATTCATTCCAAGATTGGTATCTACGATTAATTGTTTTCTACGATTTGATACATACACAATATACTATCCATCAATCACCCTCTTCTATGATCGATACTATGATTTGATCCAGGATCAAGTAAATTATATGATTACAATTCACATGCCCAATCATGGGGCATCTTAATCTATGCAAAATTGATGCCTAATCATGGGGCATCTTGATCTATGCAAATCCATGCCCAATCGCGGGGCATTCTTCTCCTTTGGTATTCTTCCTGTGATAAAGGTTTCTTCCTTTCTCCTGAGTAAGAAAATGGGACATATTGCATGTTTCACATACGTACTCACAAAATTGATCCGTTCTTCTTTTCGAGCTATGTGATACACTTGATCGCGTGCAAGAAGATGGGGCATATTAAATTCCTTTCACATACGTACTCACAAAATTTATTTGTTCTTCTTTTCGAGCTATGTGATACACTTGATCACGTTCAAGAAGATGGGGCATATTAAATTCCTTTTGTACGTATGTAAGGAGACTATAGGCTGGTATTTTAACTTACGTATATTCCTACGTAATTTATAGTACTACAGCTGGAGTGGTACGATACAACCAATCGAGTCATATGCACCTCTAGCGTTTGGAATAATGAGACTCCATCGTTATGCACTTCTGTGTGCAAGATTGGAGTATCTCTGTAAACAGGATTGGAATATTCTTCTCTATGGCCGGTGACTGCATCCAGCTCATATCTTGTGGTAAATGACCGGGAAGGCCCATTCTTTCTGTTTTCACCATCAAAGTTTGATACTTTAGACCGGAAGTATATAGCCATTTTGATACTTCCAATCACGTGTTTTGATACTCACGACTTCCAATCGTGTGTTTTGATACTCATGATTCGAAGGAGAAGTTCGAAGAAGCTTCTCACGATATATATATGTACTCTTGCCGTATATATATATATATATATATATATATGTCCTCGTATCGCTGTTTTGATAACCACAATTAGAAGGAGAGGTTCAAAGAAGCTTCTCACGATATATATATATATATATATATATACTCTTGCCATATATATATATATATATATGTCCTCCTCGTAATGCTGTTTCGATAATCACAATTAGAAGGAGCAGAGGTTCGAAGAAGCTTCTCACGCTATATATATATATATATATAGAGAGAGAGAGAGAGAGAGGCTCGAAGAAGCTTCTCACGCTATATATATATATATGATAGCACGTGATTCTACAGTGCTGTACAAAGTAATAGCGGTGCACTGTATTTTACTGCACTAAAAGAGATATCATGCTCTCCAGCAAGACTACTATCTTTATCTCATACTTTTAACATTCAACTGATTGTATCTCCAAAATTCCACACTAGTTGCTATCAACTACTTGTAATCTACAATACATAAGATCTGTCTTACTGTGCCAACAAAGTTGGTAGTGAGAAGAGATTTGGCATTTCTATAGTCTCGCCTTGTAGTAAGATTGTCCGTTGCCGAAAGTATCAAAACACATTTGTCACCCATAGAGTACAATCGTTTGTCTACTAACACACTAACACAGTGTTGCTGTTCTTCAGAAGCCTTCGAATCAGACTCTGAATAGACCGGATTCAGAAGGAAAATAATGATTGCTCACCATAGAATTGGGGCAGTACTAGAAAACAGGGATTGCTCATCATCGATATGCGATGGGGATCGATACGCCGTGGGAATTGATATGCCGTGGGAATGGATCTCTTGACTTGATCAAACTCATTGACTCTTTCAAATAGAACAAACTGTTGCCGTATGGCATTGGTATTACTGGACACAAAAGGAATTTAATAGTATAGTGCTGGAAAGGTGTTGCAGGCTTCTTGTTTGAAACTTGTTCAAATTGCCTACAGAAAATCTCAAAATTGTGCATTGGTGTTTCATTGCTTTATGCTTTGTTTTTGTCAGTTTTAAACTTTTGTTTTGGAACAGCATTGCAGGTTTTACATTTGCAGCCCGTTATAGTGGATGGAAAATCTCAAAACCTTTTCACGCTGTTGCATGATGCTCAATTGTTGTCTGTTTTATTTTTTATTTTTTGAGCTTTTGTGCTCAAACGGCGTTTCAGGTTTTGTTGTTGAAAGTTGAGTCCAATACATTTTTTGTTTCATCGGTTTGGGATATCTTCCTATGTCTGTTTTGTTGTGTTATCTGATTTGTTATGTGCAAAGTTACTGTTACCAAATTGCAGCAACTTTAATTGCTTTGGCACAACTTACTTTTTGGTTTTCTATAAATTGCCAATCAAAAAATTCCAGAAACAAAAAGTTCCATCGCTCCGTCAAGTGGGTGGACAAAACAACACTATTCCACCAGCAGATGCAGATGCAGATGCAGATGCAGCTGTAGCTGCAGCTGCAGCCAAAACAAGAAGTTTGTCTCTAAGAGTTCTACAGGCATCCATACTACCCAACGGCGTGATTCCAAGAGCTGATGTACCCACAGTTGCAAAAAGAAAGACGAGAAGTTCATCTCAAAAAGTTCCACTGCTTTGTCAAGTGGGTGGACAAAACAACACTATTCCACCAGTAGATGCAGATGTAGCCGTAGCCGTTGCCGCAACCAAAATGAGAAGTTTGTCTCCAAAAGCTTTACAGGCATCCGTACCCAACAGGTGATTCCAACAGCCAAGGTACAGCCAGATGGTGATGGGTGAGAATGCATCATTGGTAGTGGGTGCTATTCCAAGGGTGGTCAACATGATGGTAAATCATTTCCTGTGTGACTCTGGTCAACACTTTTCAAGAAAGGTTGGCATCTTGGATTCAACCCAACTGACAACTCGTTTCCAGGACTACAACTTGAAAGATCAATGGCACATATTTTAGAGAGTGCTGAACTATGTTATACATACCAATGATAGTACAGGTATAGCAGAGTACACCCGTGTCAAACAAGAAGATGAATTACCTGATGGGAAATCATACGCTGTTTGGTTGACCAATGTGGTTAACTACAAAACCATAATGAAGTACATGAAAGTGTACCTAAGCCTTCTTCAGTAGCATGCTCATTCTGTTGAATTCCCACCAGCACCTTCGAATGAAGATCAAGGTTCATTTTTCTATCAAATATTTCAACACAGTGCCGTTAAAGGCCAACAGTACGTCTGCAAGATGGTCTCTTTCTTCGATGGTCTTTTGTTGCAACACACACTCCGACGTTTTTTTCAGTAAGTTACTCATTTGCATAAATTGTTGAGGCTATCAAACAAATTTGGGGCAAGGAAGTCTTAGGCCAAACAAAGACAGGTCTACCATCAGTAGAGTTAGTCCCTTCCACAAAATCCACAAAGTACCTCAAGTTGGATTGGTCATCTGATGTGTCAAAGAGAGATCTCATGCTTCAAAAGGTCCTCATGTCTTTGTGGGTACAATTTCAACAAACATAGACAAGAATTTTTGAAGAAGTCAACCTCGACCACTTTGCCAATGAGTTATTCCTTGATGACAATTTGTACAAGAAACTTTTTCCAAACTTGTATTTGTGTTCATTTGTGCTTTGATGGTACAACATAGCAAGAGTGGAAAATCTGGTCGGCAGAATTGGATTTCAACTGTTATCTTCTCTTCATTTTTTAAAACTTGTGGAGCACAGGAAAACTTTGAACAAGTATTACAAATTAGCTGTTGAGTTTGACAAAAATTTGGTGACTCTTTGTACTTTGAAGTTGAGTAGGGAATGGGACATATTTGTCGCTAACTTGCGTCCCAAACGTGAAGAGCATGTAAAGCCATTGTTGCAACAGTTAATCCTGAATTTATGTTGGGGTGATAATGTTGTTTTGGCGCCCAACTCTGTTGAAATGTTGAATATTCTGTGCAAGGAGTTGCTCAATACTGTTCTAACAAGTTGGTTGTCATGAATGTGATTCCAAAGTTGAAGGTAGGATTGGAGTATGGTTGTGAAAGCAATAGTTCATGCAATATTTGACACATCACAAACAACTCTGAGCCTTAACACTGCAATCAAGAAGATGGACGTATATTTGAAAGCAGAGTGCCAATCATTGTCCAACTTTACCTTCCATCCAAGTTACCACCAAGATCGGTTATACATTTACACCATGAGTGGCAGGAGTTCCAGTTAATTTCACAAAATGACTCCCCGAGAACTTCTAAGAGGTGATGAATCTAAGGAGAATTACCCCTTAAAAGAAAATAAGAAACTTCTTTCCTACTTTTGGTTACAAATGTTCCTTCATTTTGACAAGAACTGCCAGTACATGGTGGAGGACCGGTTGTTCTGCGAGCAAAGACACGCATTTTGTGAGATTTTTATTACCCGCCCAGAAATACTACTTCGCGCTAGTATTTTTTTTACAAGGTCCCTAGAATTTTTCACTATATACAATTACCTACCAGTTGGGGAGAAATTGTTCACTCCTTTGACTCTGGAATTTCTGTACGGAGTATTAAAGGGGGGAAAGTGCTGATCAGGCAAACTTGGAAGTTGGCTTTGTATCAGAAGAGGGTGAAAAGAATTTACAATCCAATGGTCTTTCTTTGGGGGGAGTTTTTGATCATATCAGGGTACCACGGTTTCATCATCACAACGCGGCCAACATTGCAAAGTGGGATTTCCTAAAAAAGCAATGCAGTAAATTGGAATTCTTCAGCAAAAATAATGATATGTATTCTGTTGGATGGCTAGTGTTCACTAACAAAGGGCGCGGTGGAGTGAAGTCATTCCTTTGATCTCCTTGGGTTGACAAATCAGAAGTTGACAAACAATCGGAAAGTGATGGGGAAGGATTCCCAAATGACTTGGAAAGGGACGACAAAGAAAACAATAAGAAGCCGCCTACGAAGCCCAAGGCACCAAGTTTGGTAGAGGATAATAAGCTGCCCGTGAAGGCCAATGCACCAAGTTTGTCAAATGATAAGAAGCCACCCGTGTAGCCCAAGTCGCAAATATCATTGCTGCACCCCGGTCACAAACGTAAGAAGCCTGCGTCAGAGCAATCAAATCTATGTGACAAGCACAAAGAGAGGAAGCTTTCTCCAAACTTGGGCCATGTTGAAAATCTAGGCTACCTTATTCAAGTTTGTTGTCCCAAAGCTGCCAGTGCTGGAGAACACTTGTCTGGTAAGATCAAGGTGTTGTCATCAGACGTTGATCCACAGATCAAGTTTCCTTGTTTCACTATTGATAGTGAGGTAAAGGATATGCCACCCCCTGGAATGGGGGTAGTCAAGAGTTATGCATATAAGCAGAAGAACCAACTTTCTTTGTTTCCTAGATATATGGTGTACAAGAAAAAAACGGATGGCACACATGTCTCCCGGGCAACCTGGTTCCCATATGACTGCATTGTGGCAAATACACTGCCGTACAACACGTTGTCAAATTTGTTCAATTCCACCAAGGATGCATCGTGTAATGCACCAGCGTCACACAACAATACAAATGAGGATGAAAATACCAACTAATCATAGTCCCCATATGCTTGGTCTTACGAACCACCAAACGCACGTACTAAATGAAGAATGTATTATCCATTTTGATCAACATTGCACCACTTATTTAATATTGATAAGAAAGACCATTATCCTGAGCCATCTTCTTCTTGTGTCAACGTTAGAATACTACAGGTACTACTTGTATTAAGAGTTCAATGTGTAAGTTTTTGGTGTGATTGACTTTGGTTTTCCTTCCAATAATAACAAATCTGAAGATGACATTTATCTGGTTTTATAATCTTATCATCATACTGTGCATCATCAATGTCACAACCATTCAATATTCTAAAAAGATGCTCCTCCTTACTCTCGTTGTTATTCTACTAGCTATTTTCAACCAATGTGGAAACATTCCTGCTCTTATTTGCAATACATCAAATAAATAGAAAATCACCAGCCCATCTGGTAGTAAAAGAAATGTTGATCAATCAAAAAGAATATTTGTGCTGTTGGTAGTAGTAGTAGTAAAAGAAATGTTGATCAACCAAAGAGAGCATGTGTATTACCTACCAGTGCCAAGCATTACAAAGCAGCGTAGAGGACAGGAGCCTTGATCCACTGACCTCAGTGTCATCCAGGATGGAGGACTCAATCCACTGGCCTCAGTGTCATCAATATCAACCATTCATACCAACATCAAGGAAAGTTACACTATTTAGTAAAGTCTGTCTGTGTTTGAATCATGTAATTGCTGTGTCCTGTGGTGCTGCCGGTATGTAAAGGTACTCAGTATTTTTGGGAAGAAGTATCCACAGCCCAAAAGTCAACATACACGGTAGGCATGTTCCAACAACTTGATCATTCTGGGTTTGAGTGTACGGCAATTACTTGCCAACTGTCTGAGCTGATAAATAACAGGAAGATGGAAAACGAAACAGAATCAGCGAAGAAGAGGACAAAAACGACGCCCCGGTTACCTATTCTTTCCATTGAGTACAGGAAACAGAGGAAAGAGCTCCAAGACAAAGACCTAAACAATAGCCTAAACCCATTTTTGTATCATTTTGAAAACAGGTTTGGTGCACTATGTGTCCAAAATGGACACTTGGTACTCACAATCCTTGAGGGATGCAAGCAGATTGACAATGTGAGAACAAGAATCAACAGCAAAAAAGGACAATTTGATGAAGATGAAGCTTTGGAGATTTGGGAAGAATGCTTTAAGTATGTCACCAAGGAACTGTTTCTGGACTATGAGGAAGGTGACACTGATGGTATTGACCATGTGTGAGCTATGGGTATCATTATATTATACCTTTTATGTGGTTACCCTGCATTGAAAGGAACAGAGGACATGAAGTGCTACAACAACACGGGTATCAGACCCAATGTAAAATCCGGAGAACAAGAGAGACTGGAACGGGATGGTCATACATTCCCAGCAAAGAAATGGTGTAATCTGACGCCAACGGCAAGAAAGCACATTAAAACTGTACACATCTTAACCCTGGGAACTGTCCCTGACAGCAATTTGGTGGAGCAAGTGGAGCGCAAAGACTGAAGAGGCAATCATTGAAAAGGACCAATTGGAATGATTTGGCTACTCAATGGACAATACCGGGTTTTGCTCCACAGACAAAACATTTCCTGTAGTGGGCGATTGCTACAAGAAATGCATGAAAAAAGTACAAATGGAAGACCTGAACCCTTCTTTGTACCATTTTGAAACAGGATATGATTCTCTATGCAACAGGATGCAAGCTGACAAATATTGTAACACAAGGCTAAACAGCAGAAAAGGAAGATTTGAGGAAGCAGAGGCTTCCACAATTTGGGTAGAGGCCCTGGGCTATGTCCGTTACAAATAATTCCTGGACCATGAGAAAGGCAACACTGACACCACAAATCACATTTGGGGTCTGGGTATTAATCTTTTGTACCTTCTATGCGGTTATCCCACACTCAGCAGGAAGGCAGACATCCACTGTTATGACACAATTGGCATCGGACCAAAAGCACACTCACAACAACAAAGGAAAATGGAAATGAATGGACATAGTTTTCCAGCAAAGGAATGGTTCCAACTGACACAGCCAGTGAAAAAGCACATATAAGGATGTATAAATTTTCATCCAGGGAACCTTCCCTATCTGACAATGATTTGGTTCACTGATTGGTGGATAATGACTACTCAGTATGTCATTGTGAAGGAAGGTTTGAAAAATGTAATCTACAAATCTCCTACTGAGGAGTATACAACCAACACAGAACAAGTGGATGAGGTAAAGGTAACAGCCAAAGACATGAAAAGAAAATGTATGAAAAAGCAGTGGGATTCATTCATAAACAAATCGAGAAAACAGTCAAAGCCTAAAAGCAGAAACTGAAAGAGAGAGCAAAGAGAAAAAGGAGGAAGAAGACGGAAATGAGAGGGACATTCAGTACAGGCTGCATCTTTACGAGAAATGCTGGAATTCACCTGAAGATTTGGAGGAGTGCAACAATTATTCTGTCCCTTGTGTTGCACGGGGGTGCTTGAAAAACTACTAATAACCGTTATTGCAAAACTTGTCACTACTTAGTAATACATCTATGCCACGTACTTAAAAATGGAAGTATAAAAATTATGTAAAGTGAAATATTGCTTGTTACAAATTCAGAAGTCATGATTGCTAATTCAATCTGCAACGGCGTTGCAGACACTTAACCCTGCAACGTCTTTCCAGACAATGAAGTTCAAAACACAGTTCCAAACAACAGATTTGCAATTTGTCCAAACTTCCACCAATGTTTGTTACAAATGCAGAAGTCATTATTGCCGTTCCAGACAATTCAATCTGCAATGATGTTGCAGACACTTAACACCATTTCAGACAATAAATTTCAAAAGACAGTTCCGAACATCAGACCGGAATTTGTCCAAACTTCCCCCTATTTAAATCATCAAAATTGTATGGTACTTCTAATACACTGTTCCAGGATTTTTAAAAAGTGGAACGACAATCAACCATGCTGAACTCAATCGTGTCAACATAGAACGGAGTTGCAGCAATAGAGGAAATTTTGTGCAAAATTTTTGATCCACCAATAAAAAATACAATCATTACCTTCACTTACCTGCAACGCCGTTCCAGGAAGGATTACAAATCACTACTGCTTTTGCCGGTTTTCACTATTGATTTGATTTTCTTGTCTCCAACCCAGCCATTGTGTTGCAGAAATTAAACAAGCATTGTTCTCGGTTTCCAAGGACAGAGTATTGGTCTTTGCTACCAAGGCTTCTGACCATGGCAACTTCAGACTCAATGGCATTGCAGTCAAATAAATAGAATTTCTTTTGCAACTCCCCTTGTTTCATCAATGCGTGGCGGTGTTTTTTCCCTTTCTGTCCTGATGGACGTCCCCCTCTTGCTTGATATTGGGTCAACGGAAACAAAGCAACAAGCAACGGTGTAGTAACCATCATGCACTAATTTGAAACCGCTGACAGAACCTCCAGGGGGAAAGGGCCTTCAAGATGAAGCAGGCACAGAATCTGACATGAATAAACTTGGAGTCCACATCCATCCAGGAGGTCTACTTGAAAATTGGCCCAGTCATACCATACGTTTGCCACTTGTCCTGAATCAGACTTAACTTCATCCAACGATAATTGTCATACCTCTTGTGCTCCGTGGATCCACGAAGCGTGCTGGTGCCCGCAGCCGGAAGGCCCATGTTGCAGCAAAATTTGAGAACATCTGATGGAAACCAAGGTACACTTGTGTTTTTCTTTTTGCCCCACTTCATGTAAGGCAAACCATCCATAATACCAATCAAAAACTTTGACCTAGCTGACAAACCACCCTCCATAGGATGAATTGTTCCTGTTGTAGAGTTGTGATGAAACAGATCAAATTCACGGTCAAGTTGATCAATGGTATGGTACTCCATCAATGGCTTGCAGGTTTGCTTGATTAGTGTGGATTTGATTCATTGGGTTCTCTTTGTGGGAGCCTTCACTTCAGGTTTATGATTGCTCTCACTTGCTGCAGAGTCCCATCCTATTGGAGGACCAAATAATGTCATGTAGTGTGACAAATGAAAATACATGTGATTCTTCACCAGATTGTTCCCCTCTCCCTTATTTCATTGTAGATTGCTGTTTAGACAGTTAATGAAATGAGCAACCATCTTGTCAAGATTTACAACACCCTTCTTGTCTTCTTTGAAAACCTGATCAAATGTTCCAGCATATTTGAGAAACTCTTCCATACCCAACAACAACTCAAGGGTGTAAATATGTCTGTTGATTTCTTCCTCACACTTTCTGGTCCTGTTCTCAAGCTTGGTTGTCATCCTTTGTGACAACAACAATTGACTACTTTCAGCAGACAGAACTGCAATCATCTGAATGTGAAGCATGCCAATGTACTGGTTCCCCTCCTTCTTTGCTGCATGTATTGATTCCAAAAAATTGGTTCACGGAAAGTTGCAATTGGATTGCCTCTGAACAGCAGCACCATAGTAACTGGCTATGCGGTCCATGTCACCAAGTAGCCGCGTGTTATTTCCTAAAATAATCCTCACAGAAGGTCTCCACTGCTTTCTTTACACAATGAAGTTGGTGCATATGGAGTCTCTCTCCTGTTGATGCTAGATGAATATAATTTGTGTTTTCTCCAAAATCAAGATCATAAAACGTGTTACCATTATGTACACAGTGGTGGGACACATTCTTTAAATACTGTTCAACATTCACTCCTTTGTCCATTGTTGGAGCAGTGAAATTGGACATCTTCCATAAATGGACGGATTGATACTCTTCCCCATTATTGTCTTTAGACAGCTTCATCTTCCCACTTTTAATTGAAATGGGAACCTTCAGAACATTGACACAGGCATTATTATCAAGTGCCTTTGGACAATTGCAATGTCTACAGATCATCTTTGTATTGGCTGTTTGATAATGTCCACAAAGTTGGTCATACTGGGGAGTATCACCTATGAAATAAGCAACTGCAAATTTCATTTGAACAGACCATTTCTTCTTGTTCCACAGCAAATTAGACCATTCTATACCATCCATTAGGTTACAGGCATCTTTCAAAGATGAAAGCACAGCACAAAGGCCAGAGTGAAGATTATTCACATTGTTGATAAATTTGTCACCTCTATCATGTGTGCCTGTGAGGTGAAAATATATAGTCTCCCATGCATCTGACCAAGAGTTCTGAGTTAGGGTGTTGAATATGCAAAGTGTCAGGTTCAGTGGGGTAAGCATCATTTGACCACTATTGCCAATTGCAATTCCATACATGTAGAAAATTATAGGCACCAAAATTTCAGTTCTATCTTTGCTGCATCTCATTTCCCAAGTATTAATCCACCATTGACCATGATGGAGTTCATCTATATCAATGTTACCTTGTAGTTCTGGATAGTGGACTGCTAACATTGGATCTTCAGCATGGGGGAAAGACAGATTTTCTTGCTTTACCAATGTGATGTTGGTTTAAAGCAAATGAAGTGCTTTTTGGAAGGACCAGACATAGATTTGTTTACGGCCGGCAACGTCAGCACCAATTGATTTCTTATAACACCAATCAATGAGGAGAGATTCAAAGCCATCACCTTCTATTTCAGGTACAGTTGCATAAAATGTTCTTCATGGCTCTTGACCTTGTCTGCATGAGATTTCCTTTTGTCCATGAAAATAAATTAAGGCGCTCCAATTTGATTGCCCATTCATACAATTCCTTCTCTATGACTAAAGGTATGCTATGATTCTGCATAATTTTCATTAACTTGATCTTCACCTTCAGTTTGTCAGATACATGCCTTCCAGCATTGGGTGTCAAAATTGTTGTGTTCAAATCAGGCGGGGAATCATCAACAGCCATGTTGTCACCTTCTCTATTGACACTAAAATAGGGGGGGGGGACTTTACTGTCGATTACTTCTTTGTCATCCTCATTGTTAGGAGAAAAACAATTATCATTGGAAACAGAGTCATCATCGCTGTTCTTTAATTCCTGACCAATCAAGGCATGCTCCATTGGTTTGACAGAAGGGTTGTGCATAACTTGATTGTCGAGCACCTCTGGTACTAGACCACTACTCAGTGGACTGTTAGGAGTGTTTGATAGACCAAATTTTTCACTAGCATCCTCTTTCTTCTTCAAACTTCTGATGAATAGGGAAGATTCAAAATTGTCTACCCCAAAACACCAGTCATAATGAGAATAGCATGATTTGTTGTGTGAAATATGGCTCAGAAGAGCAGGCAAAACAATTACTCCTGTATTCTTTCTTCATCTTGCTGTAAACAATTGGGGGTTCTTCTTCTTGGTGACCTTCTTCTTTCCAGTACCCGTAGTAATCAGACGCGAGTACAAGTACTAGCACCGTTTACAATAAACCTGATATTTAGGAGTGCGGACCATTGTTAGCCAGTAATAATAGAAATGAGGAACCGATTTAGATTCAGAAATTGTGAGCATGCACTATCTGTTTCAGGCATCAAATTCAGTTCCAGGCCACTAGATCAGAAACATATGCCAGTGGGGTAGGAAGATGTACGGTGCGTAAAAAATATTATGAGTTACTATGAGTATAACATTAATTTCAAAAAATGGATGAAATGACAAAGGGGGACCGGTGGAGTTCAGCCCACATATGCACGTAATTCCCCAAGAACCCCAAATCTTGTTTGTGTGACGCCTATCTATGATGACTCAGCTGAGGAGGTGCACATGAGGGCTCTAGGAGGAACTAAACGTTTTTTTGGGTGGGTGGGTGGATGGGGGGGGGGGGGGGGGGTACAGTACTCCAGCTTCTTGAACTAGCAGCGTATGAGCAAAAAGTATCTTTCCAAAAGAAATTACAGTATGAGCTGTACAGCAGCAGTAGCAACAGAACATCCTTGCTTCCCAGCAAGCTCAAGCTCCTCTCACATTGCAACACTCTCACAAATCAGTACTATGCCTCGATCCTTGAACCTTGCTCACGCAACCTATGTAGTAATACAGGCCTGAGACATATGGCTGTGATGGGTCCCCAGTAGTTATGCTAGATCTGATTAAGCTGACAGCTTATCAAGAGTAGGCATCAGTTTCACACAGTATACGGCATCTCAACCAACTGTCCCTTGTTACTATTTCCTCTGTTGCTAGCATCCACTATCCTATCATCAAAGGAATTCAATAAAGGGAACCAAGAATAGTATTGTTAAATCAACAAATAACTTTAGTGACTTACAGATAGATCTATCCAAGACCTGAATCCTATTTCAAAGTGCAGTCCATTTGTGTCCTTGCAGACATATGGCATAGTGTAATCAGTAGAGAGAAGAAAGTAAAGTCATTCTAGCAACAAGACAACAGGGTGAAACAATGCAATTAATGTAATTATGACTGATTTTCTACATCCTTACCTTCCTTGATGCTTCTCTTAGGAGAGGCTTTCAAGTTGCTTGTATATTTTGTGACTAAATTTAAAGATTGTAGCATTCCAAGTCCAGTCACTCAACGAGTCACAAAGCAAATTGAATAGAGACAAAACAACTCATGATATTTGATGTGAGCAGAACTAATAAGACAGGTGTCTATTTTGTGAAAGGTCTGTTGAATGTTGAAAAACAACTTTGTTTATAAATTTAGAGCATTTGAGGTTGTGTTTCAAGTTATTACAATTGAATATAGATTAAATTGGTTATTAATTACTGGTACTACTAAAAAATATCAAAATGCGAACAAGTCTTGTTATGCATTTGCAATCTCTTCTTCACATAAAGTTGAGATTGGAAGATAGCAGGGAATATATGTTGTAGAGTTAAACATATTTTTGTGAGTTCCCCATCCATGTGGTGCTTAACATTGATAAACACCATTTGCTCGTTATTAACCAAAGCAAAATTTTCTGGAAACTTGAGGGTTCAAGTTTTCAGACTTATCCAAGCCCATTGCTATTGGTCAAAGAAAATGGTCTACTTATATTACTATCACTATTATTATTGCAGTGTAAACCACTTGTACAACTGGAGCACAGCAAATTCCCCCTCTGTCAGTTCATTTCTAATTTTTTGGTTTGTTTTACCTGTGTCAACTCTGGTGGATCAGTGCTTCTCGTTTTCTTTCATGATATTCCTGCAATTAGCAAAAAAGTGTAATATTGAAGACTCCCTCTGATTCCAAATAACTGGTCTTTACACAATTTATAGGATTTCCATTTTAACTGTCCCAGTAATCCATGCAGAATTACATTCATGGAGACAATTCACCATGTGGGATTGAACTGAACTATTGCAGCTGAAAGTATCTAAAAGATTGAAGCACACAAATCATTGTGTAAGAATACACAAAAGAAGAGAGAGAAAATACAAACACATGAATCAAGCAACTCCCCACTAAAATGGCGCTCTTTGGATCACAATCAAGGGTACAATAACATTCTTACAGTATGACCACTAAGCCTCTACCAAAAATCCATGTCTCAGCTTGCACGTGGGAGCGTCTGCATGTGAAAAGGACCACTAGGACTAATTCAACTGGTAAAATCACTTTTGCAAGGTGTGTCAGGCCCTCCTCAAGTCCATATGGAAGGTGCACCAATACTGCTAAAATATCTAGTGTTAACCTACTATCATGAAGAGTTGGTTGAGGAGAATTTTACCCAAAAATAAGGCAAGGCTCAAACCAGTTGAAAATTGATCTTTGTACAACTTTATATGTGCTTAACATAACAACCAGTTATTCGAAATCAGATGAAGTATCAAACCTATCACAGAGTGACTGCCTATTTGTTGGGTTATTTTGGAGACTCTAGCTTTATTGAGAGACAGAATAAGGTCATTGAGATGACCTCTCTCATCTCATGTAATAAAATACCAAGATATCATTGTTGAGTAAGAGTTGTGATGACCAATTTTTGCATTCTGTACAATTTAGATCAATAAATGGCTGCTTCTACTTAATCAAAGTGGAATGACAACTTTTCCTTTCAGTAAATGGGTAATGGCTAACCCATGTTATCAGTTACAGTATGCTTTTTAATGGGATTAATTATCTGTTACACATACAGTATTGCTAAAAATTATCAGGATGGTGGATCAATCCAGAACATTCTCATACAATAAGTTGACAGAGTGCTTCTGATGATGCATCCCTGTAGGGACATTCATGCAGTGGTCATAATTTGGAGGGGTGAGACACAATCAGTGCGCAGCTGAAACCATGATGGTATGATTTTGGAAAAAATTCCCCAGCCAATTTTTTCACCACCATTTGTACTGCATTTTACTACAAATAGTGACTGTGAAACACCTAATTCCCAAAGGTACTTCCAATCACTTTCTGACCTTCATATTACATACACACCTTCATTATACTCTTGAAAGTCACGTAGTAAGTGGTGTTTGGCTGTATTGTTCATCTGCAGTCTGGAATTGGCATTCTTGACAACCACATGTAGGGTGACCACCAAAAAATGGTTCGACGGTCTATTTGTCATCCGTTTTTGCTGGTCAGTTCCACCAAAAATTATTCTAAACACACAAACAGTCTGTCCATCATCCATTTTCGCTGCTTTTTTATCACGATATATTGTGCTGTCTCTCTCTTTACACCACACGATTAACATATAAACACACCATTTACTGTACCAAGACTTCTTGCAGGCTGACAATATACAGCAAGGTTGGTTAGGAGTGAGATTTTGTGGTTCCCTTTCTTCATTGTGGTCCCTGGGAATTAGTTGTTGCCGTTAGTGGTCATTAATTTTAGGTGCCAAGTAGTGAACCCAAAGTACTTCAGGGAGGTGACTGTTCCAACACGTTTTGTCTAGTAGGGAGTTCAGCACATCACCTTTTGTACCTAGGGGGATCAACCCCTGGCCTTGTTCATCATTGCTACTGTGTCTGAGGGGGATTGATATCCTGGACAAGATAGCAAAGGGATTTCAGATCACAACTAAGCAGAAGTTGTGCCTGGAAGTTTGTAGTTGCAGGCAACACTTATTCCTGCAGTAGGGTCACAGGACGTCTGAACCCAGTGTATCAATCCCTTTTCATGGAAGTTAGCAATCAATCAACTACCTGTGTGACGTGGGCTTCTTTCTTCTATTGATAGAGAGCTAATCCAAACACAGCATACTTACCTGCACAAATCTCACACAAAATGGTCAGCCTGTAAGAATGAAGTCTACCAAACCATCTCAATCTACTAGTATTGATAGGAGCTATCAGTCACCACCACCAAGGAAGACATCCAAGGCCCAAGAATCCCACGTCATAGAAGTCCAAGTCTCCAATCACCTCCTTCAGATGCATCTGCAACTGGGGAAACTATACCCACCAAGGCATGGAAATACCTGTGTGTGAGTTCATGTTCAACCAATTTCAGACTCATTTGGAAGATGGTCATCCCTGGAAAAACCAGCTAATCAAGGTCACTACTGGAACTACAGTAAAGTCATTGGCTTTCAAAGCAGCTGTCTTTGAAATATTCAAAGTCTCTGCTGATCAGAAGTCATTTAGACTTGCACGTCATCATTTTGTGTCCACTCTTCTGACAAGTCATCCAGGATCAACGTATACAGTTATTGACAGCTCAAGAAGTATAGGCTCAAGACATTGATTTAGTGAGTCCTGAAAAAGATATGCAACATCTAAGTACATAGTGTACTCACTCCTAAGAAATCATCCCATGGTGTCTTTTACTCCTCAAATGGTAGAGATGTACAAGAAAAAGTATGTTGGAAGTCCATTACTACAAAAAAAAAATGGGTTCTGGGTAGAGCCGAGTCCTTTTCTTCCCCACAAAACCCCCAAAGTTCTGATTTGAATGCTGTCACTTCAAAGAGGCCACTTTTACCTGTCAGGCAACTGATGCCACTTGAATTGCTTGATAAAAAGCAGTCTGGAGTCAAATCCAGAGGTGAATGTTACAAGAGTATTGAGTCCATTTGTGCAGGTTTGATCTCACATGACAAACAGGCACAGACTTTGGAAGAGTTCCAAGCAGCAGAATTTGTTCACTGTGCCATGAATGACATGTCTTCCCAAGCTAGAAGGAACAGTGTATATCCGACAGCCTTTGAATCGAAGAAAAACACAATTTTACATGCATGCATGTCTTATCCAGTTCCAGCAAACTGTCAACTCTTTGTATTACTGACAAAGTATACACAAATAATATCGTGTGATACATGTGCAAATCTTCATGATGCTGAAGTTAGACGTGAACGAAAGAGAGAAGAAGCTGATCTTGGTAACAGATTGCAGCCATACTCCAAGGTCAAGATGGGTACTTTGTCCCCTTCTTCTCAGTGGCGGCATGCTCAAGGTCTAGTCCACAGACAGAAGATTTAGACTAAAAAGGTAAAGAGAATGAAGTTAGGTGTCTGTGAGGCAAAAGAGGAGCAAATGGTTGCCATCAACAGTAATGAAGCCAAAAGTCTCCTACAGACAGCTTTTGATTGTATAGGGACAAAGGAAGAAAAATCAGGGTTCAAACAAAGCATTCTGGAGGTTTTGATGAAGGCTGACAAACACAAGAATGATCAAGATAAGATGGATGGAAATGAAATCAGCCTTTTCACTTCACAAATACTGTGAAACTGCTGGATGCAGAATCACATAAGTTGTCAGGTAATGACAAACAAGTGAGATACGACTATCAAATGAAATGTCTAGGTCTAGCTTATTTCCTAGACTATGGAAAATCTGGATATAACAGGCTTAAGGAGAGCTCAACAAATGAACGTGAACTTTCATATCTGAGAGGTGGTGATGGTGCACATGCCATCTGCTTTTCTGCTCAATTTGCTGATGCTCTACAAGGTAGAAAAGAACCAGTGAAAGGTGAAATGTTTGTTGAGATAATTTTTGATGAAATTAAAGTCAGGTGTGATGTGGCTTAGTACAATCCAATTGCTGGAAAAGAAACAGGTTTCACTGCAAGCAAAAATGGTACAACATTGAGTTTTGCTGAAGAGATCTTATCTATTGTCGAAGACAGCCTGAATGGTGAAGAAGCAACAACTACCAGTGAAAAAGACAAGGATCCATATTTTGAACCTGCAACATATGTCAATGTTTTCAGGGCTAGAACAGCTAGAAATCAGACTTTTAATGTTGCATATTTTTTTAATAGTGGTAGTCTAGATGCTGATGATGTGCTAAGACAGCTATTGCATGTCATTGCAGCATTGGAATTTGTTGATCTTAAAGTCATGTTGCAGATGTCAGATGCTGAAGGAGCCGGCAATACTAGTGCATTGGCCTTGCTCACTAGCAATAAGTGCAACAGATTTCCTCACGGAAAACCACCAGTTGCAAGTGTTGCATACACAAACCCATTAGCACCCTCAAGATTAATTTATGCACCATTCTGTTCAGGACTCAAACACAGCAAGAATATGTTAGCATACAGACTGTTGGTCAATGAAGGAAAGGTGATCAGTTGGAAGGAAGTTATTGCTCTATACCACCACTTGAAAGAAAACTGTGAATACTCAATGAATGTGCATGAATTGAGGGGGCTGAGAAGAAGTGTTGCATACCCAGATCAATTCACCCGGCAAAATGTAAATGATGCAAAGAAAGTATTTGAGGAAGAAACAATTTTATACCAGTGCCAATGGCTTACAAATAAGATTGGATGCACTCCTGGTTTCTTTGTACAAGTTGCTGGAAGAGTTCAAAAACAAAGATGGTTGTGGGGATGAAATTCTTGAAGGAAACGTACAGCAGCTTCTGAAAGACAAATTATCTACTTTACCAGCTGGTACTAGCAACAAAGTGAAATTTGAGAACACCCTAGCATTCATTGAGATATCTGTTATTTTTCATGTGATATTTATGGTAAGGTTTCTGAATAAAAATGCAAGACTTTTTCTTACTGAAGAGTCAAGAGTACGTGATAGTTGGAATGGAAGAATTGTTCTTTCACTTTATGTTTATCAGGAATTGGTCAGAATGGAAAATGGAAAGAATGGAGTAAAAGCCAAATTTGCAAAGAGAAATGGAGAGTAAAAAAATGGTCCCAACTTTGCATGTCCAATATTACTCTTAGGAATACTATGAAGGTGTTCATTTTTGCCTTCCTGTACTATGCAAAGGATATTTTGAGTGAGCAATCAGGATCAGGCTTGTTTTTTGTTCCATACCTACACAATAATTCAAGTAGTTTGGAATCTACCTTCTCATATTTCAGAGCCACAGGGCAGGGGCACTTCACAGTTGCTTGAAAAAGGAACTGGTTGGAAGCAATGTGAGAGCAGCAACAAGACTTGCATCTTCTTCATCATACTCAGTACATCATAGCATAAGCAAAAATCATAACCTTTATAAATGAGAATTTAATTTAACAGCTGGTCCTAAACAAAGAGAAAAATGGGTGAAGGACTTAATGGAGAAAAGGAGATCAATTTCAATGTCAACAGATATTTCTGAGATTCAAAAAGTGTCCATTTTCCCACATGACATGACAATAGATGATAAGATGAAGTCCTGGCTGAACATCATTGGAAAAGCTGAAAATGGTTCAAGTTATTCAGAGGTTTTAATGGACAATGATGCATTCAAGGATTATGCAGCAGCTTCAATGCTCACACAAGGGATAAAAGAATGGTTCAAGAAGATAATTCTAGGACAAGCTGATGTCATGTTTGATAGTCTCTGCCAAAAGATAAATCTGAAGCTGCTGAAATTTCTTGTTGAGACTGCAGAAGAAAGAAAGAGAGCAAGATCTAAAAGAGCAGCAATTGGGATCTCATTCCATATGAAACTATTCAAGATGTTTCAACACAGAAACATGAATCAAATATGCTGAATCAAAGATGGCAAAAGAGCAAGGGAAGAAGAAGCATATTGGATGTGAGAGATGTGAATAAAATCCTTGGGTGGGCAATCTTCCATTTCAGGCCGAAACAATTTTAAATGATCAACATCATAGAGGAGGAAGAGAGCAAGAATAGTCTTCAGTTGTGGAAAGAAATTGGTTTCTTATCAAGTATGAGATTTTATGCAGAAGAAACCCTCCAATCACAAGTATATCTGGATAAGTGCTACAATGACAGTTTTCTCAGGTCATCAAATAGAGGAAGGATTGACTCTAGGGAATGAGCAAGTATTTTCATTTTGAAGTGATGTTGATGAAGAAAGTTTCAGCTTCTGTGGACCAGGAGAAGCTGGGCAATGATCCTGATGTAACAGCAAATGTAAAGGATGACATTTTGAAGAATGATGAGCTGCTGGAAGTATTTCTGGACTGTAGCAAAGGCAATGTTTACTTGGGAAAGCTTAGTGAAAAGAAGAAAATATTTGCAGAGTTGGTTGACAAGGTGATCAATGCCAGATTCAGTGAGGAGATCAGAGCATATAGAGAAGAGCATACTGAAAGAGGGACCAAGTATGGGAACAAATCTTACAATGAGAGAGGAAGATTGATGTTATAGGTTCAAGAAAGAGAGCTAGCAACATTGATGCTGGCAGGAGCATTGAGGAAAGGAAGGAAGAATAACATGCATGTAGTTAGAATATTAAAGTGTTGAAGTTATAAAAATATCATGAAAATAAACAGCAAGGAACTACTCTCTCACTCTAGTTTCATATTATGGTAATTCATCCTCAATAAGGATATAGAAAAAAAGAGAATATTCTTAAACTACGGTAGGTTGAAATGTGTCAGAAAAATGTTCTAATTTTGAATTGTTAATAAATACAATTCTGTGCATAATCAGCCCAAACAAACTGAATATTCAGCTTCCTCATAAAAGATTGGTCTAGAATGAACCCTGTAACTGATTTTAATATTGCTTTTTTATTGAGTTGCTATCATTTGTAAGTGTAGTAGTTTTACTAGCATTATGCAGTAAAAACAGACTTTAAAAATTTAGCTGGGGAAGTTTTTAACAAAATCCTCCCATCATGGTTCCAAGGGCCCTCATTTTTTCAAGTTTTTTCTTCTCCTATCATGATGGAGTGAATAGGACGGATAGACAGCGTGTCGTACCCCTCTAAAATCATGACTCCTGCATTGATGCTCACTGCTGTGCATTTGCTTTTCTTGTGAAATTTTTTCGTTTCTTAGTAGTCCAGTTGTGGCATCCAATATTTTGTTTCAAGGAGGTTCTTCTTCTTCTTCTTCTTCTTGTTATTGTTTGTATTGAGTGCATTCTGTACACATTCTTGAATCTTGGTACTCTTCATTTGTGACATGGAAATATCTACTGTTATTTCTTTACTCAATCTATTGTCCCTTGATATGTTATTCCTCAGGTGAACATCCAGATAATAAATACCAATCAACTATGGTTGAAACAATTTTTTATTGTTAATGCAGTTCTTCTTCTTCTTGATGATATACTATCAATGATCCCCCTCCTCATGCAGGTGAACATTCTTAACGAGATGCTTTTTATTTTGAACAAAGTGTATCATCAGCAGACCTATTGAGCCAGCTCAATAACAATGTGTTGCACTCATGATGAAATATTATACTGGAGGGAGATAGATAGAGAGACAGTCAAATGCAATCAGTACGAGTGATGGGTGAAAGATTTGGAGTCGTTAAAAATTCTGTACCAGTATGGCTCTCCATCCCCTCCCCCCTTTAAGGTTTCAGACCGAACAAATTATTTCGAAATCGCGCGCATTTTGCCTTTTGAGTGGATGTCCGTCCTTCGAGAGAGGAGGAGTGTGGTGAGTCCTCCGAGAAGGTCGAATGAATCATCCCAATGCCACAACACGAATGAAACCTGTAAACATCCTCGGTGAACTCGACACTTCCTTTGTCTGCAACGCAACACAACGCAACGCAACGCACAATACATTTCGTTTACGGGTAACTATATGCCATGAACGACGATGATTATCCCGGGCCAAAACCGAACTGCCACATCAACGACGACGACGACGACGACGACGGTGTGGTGGTAGCCCTCCTCGGTTTCCCCCGGGGTGGAGTCCTGGGCCTGGACGGTCAGAGCATCGTGTTGCGGACGGACGACTTTGTGGGGGTCCGGAATCTTCCTCCGGGGAACGTTCACCTGGTGACCTGCAAGAACGGCAACCATTTTTCCACTGCGACGAGCAATATCAGCAACACCAACACCATCGATACGGCCGTGACGGTGGGATTTGTTGTCTTCGGGGACGGAAAAACAACAACCCAGGATGGATCTCAACACCTGATTCGAAAGTACGATCCCGTAACGGAAGAAGTGGCCTCGGAGGAGGCATCGCCCATCGATGAGCTCACGCGGCGGAACCTGCTGCAACAGATGTTGCGAGGCAACAATGTCAGTGGCACAAGCCTCCCTCCGTCGCGGGTGCTGAACTACAGCGACATCGTCCCGGGAAGCGACGGCGACGCCATGTTGTCCCCGCACCAGTTGTGGAGCGAGCAAACCCGGTACATCACCGCGTCACGGTCGTTGTTGCTGAATGAATTCCGGGGGCTATCGAGTGGGGACAAGATCGTCCCGGGGTGTTACGATCCGGAATCCAACGTCAACGACGGCGATGCCGGGGAAACGGGAACCGGCACGGCGAAGCCAATCGCCGATGGCAAGAGCCTGGCCTATCCCCCGATCCCTGTCGTCGACCCGCGGGCATCGATGGCGACGCACAAGCACGCCGGAACGAAGAAATTCCTGTCGCGCTTGGAGCCGAATGAGCGAACCGCCCTGTTTGTGACGAGCAGCCACAACCGGTGGGTGTGGCTGGACCGGGTGCTGGAAACCTGGTACCGCAACTCCTGGCAGGCCCTGCTGGGCGATTTGCAGCTGAGCTACCTGCTCTTTTTGCACCTGGGGTGTTACTCGTCCCTCGAGCACTGGAAGGACCTGTTGGCCATGCTGTCGTTGGCGGTGGTCGACAACAGCGAGCACGGCGACCCGCGGGGTGGCCACGAAGCGTTGTACAAGGGCCTGCTACGGCTGCTCCCCTACCAGTTGTCGAGCATGAACGATCCGGAGTTTCTGGAAGACACGGACGAGGGAGGCGGAAATTTCCTGATTCCGAGTCTGGCGCGATTGCACCGATACTACCACAATCCAAACCCACGCCGGAGTGCTGGTTGCCGTGGTGCCGACAACTATGATGCCGAGTCCCTGTCTCGGTTACAAAACATATTGTGGTCCAAGTTTCCGAAAAGTTTTGGGGAACCACGCAGGGGTCCAACGATCACGAGGCTCCGCAGCGATAGCGATAGCGACAGCGAGGAAGGCCATCGCGGCACGGACGCCTGCATGGAGGTGGAGAACCGGAAGGAACCGTATTGGGGTGGCATACACAACACGGCGGGCTCCGATTTCGATTCCGACGAGGACGGCCCCGTAGTGGTCTCCTCCGAGGAGATCGAGGCGTCCATGGCTCGGTCGTCTCGGGACAACCGGGGCGGCACCTCCCTTCCGACGAGCGACGCCACAACAACCACGGCGCAACAACGACAACAACAGCAACTCCGCAACAGCAAGCAGTACTCGCTGCTGGCGGCGGCAATCATGCCCGGAGAGGACGTCCTCATGACCTGCGCTCGGGCCCTGGACGAACAAACCGATGTCTCGCTGGTCCGAGAGGCGGCGGCCTACCTCCAGGAGGTCGAGCAGCACCGGTAGGTGTTCTAACGCGAACGGGAACGCAATGCGGGACGTTGGTCCGATGCTGCAAAAAAATGGAATGCGCTACGGAATCTAATGGCACCGAATCGAATGGAATGGAATCGACGGATTCCAACCAATCCATGCGATCTGCGGTGCTACAAGGAGGAAGGTTGTTGGTGCAAAGAGTTAGTTATGGTGCAAAGCCCGCCACAGCCTCGTTTCGAGGAATCCTGCTCCTCTCTACCGACCTTTCCTCCGCGGGACGAGGTGTTTTCGATTGTGCAGTGCATGTCTGTCTGCCTGTATTTCCTCCGATCCAATCCATTGACATCGATAACGGCGAACGTCGGATGCCGGCCTTGCCGGGGGAGGCACGCGCGATGGCTCGTGTTCTTGGGCAAGCAGACACATCGGGGATGCGGCATGCCGGCACAGATTTCTAGTAGCAGCAGTCCCATCACAGAACTAGTCGCATTGCAGCTTTCTGCCAGTCTTGGCGTAGTTGCTCCTATCAGGCAAGAAGACTCGATAAGTCTAACCACCACCGCATCTCTAGCCGACCGGACTGCAATCCATGACCGAATTACAGAGCGAAGGCACTAGTTCAAACTGGACAAAAGAAGTCATGCCTGGTTGTATGTTATAGTACGGTAAAACCAATGTACTCCGTGTTTAGTAGAAGTATTAAACTAAAAAAGTGGCTTAATACTTCTGTATTGTACGAAGTATTAGACATCATGGGATCACGGTCATCGATCGTATTAGGCAGGGTGAAGGCCATAATGGAAACTAATATGAATAGTACAACATAATGATAGAAGCTATGGATACGTAAATTACCGGTAGAAACGGGCCAGGTCGTAATTTTTTCATCGGAATGGTACGGTACGTATCTTTGTGGCGAAAGACGATGTCTTTGTTGCTCAGAATATTCTTTGTGCCGTGAAGCAACACGGCACTATGATTGGAACTAAGTTCGGACGGTAGGCGTGCCCTTGCCAGGACCGGTACGTACCTAAATTAGGTACGGTAGAGTAAATACTTGTCCAAGTACCTAGATTGTTCCTAACGTAAGTCTTACCCAAAAACAAGAGAGAACAAAAATCCAAAAACGAGCGGTTTGGAAGAAAGTGCCGGTACGAAATTTATCTCGCCGAAAAAGATCTTTTTCGTTGCATGCTCACTGTTCACTCATTCACTCAATCACTAACCGGTAACTTACTCACCTCATGTCAATCACAGCTTCCATTTCTAGACTCCCCGGCTCGCGCATCTCGCGCCATGAGTAAAGAACGATAAACGCGGTTGAACCCGCAGAACAGTCCGAGCAAGCAACCGTTTCGTACGAATATCGTACGCAAAACGATACGGTACGAATTCTTCGAAGGATTGATTTTTTTCTTCACCGTGAGAGTTCTAATAATACGGAGTACTTCGTAATACTTTTGTTTTTTGTGCGAGCGAAGTGACTTTCAAACCGGCACTGGCCCGGTAGAGAATGTGAATGAATCGCGTAACGCTGTCACGTGTTCGTCCCCAACAGATCAAAAAAGATTACGGCAGATGCTTCTAAGATTGCCTAATCTTACTACGACAGAGTTTCGTCTCGTATCGTACAGTACATTATTGCGAACCGCTGTGTACCCGTACTGAACTAGTAGCACTCCTTTTTCAATACTCGTGCCAGCAACACTGGCGACGACTTCATTTTGCAGAGGACTAGACCAACACAAGAAACATCCATTGTAGGTATAAGTACCCGAACATCCGCTCCATATACCTTGGTAACTGCAGTCTCTTCATCAACAGGAGTTGAGCTGCAACCGTGAAAAATCCAAGTGTCGTTCGGGTCATAGTGCAGTTCCTACCGGTTACTTTCTGCGTTGTTATCGCGTCTTCTTTCACGCAAAATAGATATCTTGCGATACATTCAGTTCGTGGATCCATTTCCGTAAAATTCTACCTGATTTCAGTAATATAGAAAAAGTCGCTGAACTTTCTCGAAGGGTGTCACTTTTTGAAAGACGACTGACTCCCAGTACTACTCTGTTATTATTATTTGTAGCGAAGTCATTCACAGTACAGCAGTGCAGAACAACACACCATCCCTTTACCGAGACTCCACTCCCACATGGCATCGATATCCGCGGCACCGAACACAAGCAGCAACGCTTCTTCCCCCCTCAAAGCAGCACCGGCAACGACCACGGTTCCAAACCTTAAACCTCCGCCGACCTCCCGGACCACGTCTTGCTCCGCCGTTCCAAACCCCACCGGCAACCGCGATCACAGCAGCAACAACAACAACGCCACGTCCAGCACGACAATGTCCGGAAGAACCCACCGCCACAGCATGGCAGAGAACGCCGCCTCTTCCACCGCGACGACGGGAGCCGCGGCCGCTACCGCCTCACACGAGTCTGCGTCTCCCGCCGCCCCGACGTCCCCCGACAACCGCGGGGGAGCAGGGGCGGAAAACATCAGCTACTCGGCGGAGCGGATCATCGGCAACGGGAGCTTTGGAGTTGTCTTCGAGGCAAGGGTCGTGGAGACGAACGAGGTGGTGGCGATCAAAAAGGTTTTGCAGGACAAGCGGTTCAAAAACCGGGAGCTGCAGATCATGAGACAGCTTGTGAAGGATCCACACACGAACATTGTGGCGTTGAAGCACTGCTTTTATTCACAGGTACGTACCGTAATGCTATGTAATTCGTTAAAACCCAGGCCACAACACAACGCGTCAGACCCGTTCGTTATGTTGCGTTGCTGCGTGTGGCACGATCTAGGACGAAACGGGACTCGGATGAGAGCGTAGATGTTGGATCGGAAAAGAAAGATTGGTGCTTGACAGGAGGGATGGGGCATTGCATCGTCATCGAACGTTCCCAGTAGCAGTAGCGCGAAGAAACACGTTGATCCATGTTTTTCTCATCTGTCTTCTCTTCTCCTTGACTCTTTTTGCAAACGCTTTGGACAGGGCGAGAAACAAGACGAACTTTACCTCAATCTTGTGTTGGAGTATGTTCCCGAGACTGTGTACTCGATTAGCAGACGGCATCACAAGCACAATATTCCCCTTCCGCTCATGTTTGTGAAACTGTATTTGTATCAACTGTCACGGGCACTGGCCCACATCCATGCCCTCGGCATTTGTCACCGGGACATCAAACCCCAAAATCTCCTCGTCAATCCCAAAAACCAGCAATTGAAACTGTGCGATTTCGGTTCTGCAAAAGCATTGGTCAAAGGAGAACCAAATGTCAGTTACATCTGCAGTAGGTACTATCGAGCGCCGGAACTCATCTTTGGCAGCACGGACTACACTACCGCCATTGACATTTGGTCGGAGGGTTGCGTCGGAGCGGAATTGCTGCTGGGTCAGCCCCTGTTCCCCGGTGATTCGGGAGTGGATCAACTCGTGGAAATCATCAAGGTGCTGGGAACACCCACCAAGGAGGAGATTCGAAGCATGAACTCGAATTACATCGAATTCAAGTTCCCCCAGATCAAGGGTTGCCAATGGAAAAAGATATTCCGCAACAAAACGCCCGACGAGGCGATGGATTTCATTGCCAAGACCCTGGCTTATACGCCCAGCAAACGATTGGATCCTCTGGAAGGATGCGCTCATCCTTTCTTTGACGAACTCAGAACCTACGGTGCGGAATTGCCCAACAACGGCGGACCTCTCCCACCGCTGTTTGATTGGACACAGCACGAACTGGAGGCGTCCCCCGAGTGGCTCGAAAAGGTAAGTTGGGTATGCTATCGTTGCACGGACGATCGAACGGATTCGTGCGGTTATCGAAGTCAAAAATTTGAGACGCACGAGGCAGTTTAGCCTTTTTGATATACTACAGACGCAACCGGCGATGCTTTCTATCCGATACCCCTATGACGATGATCTTTTCAGAACTTAATGTGTTGAAACACACTTTTTTAATATGCATGGCTTATCAGAGGGGTGGGATGATTGCATTGTGTATTGCGAATGTTGGTATAGTTTGGTGGTTTCGTTGCAGTAACGATCGAACGGATCCGTGCTGTTGCCGAAGACAAACGTTTGAGACGCACCAGGCAGTATAGCCACAACCCTATGACGATGATCTTTTCAGAACTTAATGTGTTGAAACACACTTTTTTAATATGCATGGCTTATCAGAGGGGTGTGGGGCTACTGTTTTGCGTATCGCGGATGACAATAGCAGAATTTTGTTGTTCCTCAACTCACACTGCGTCGTTTTCGTCACGTTCTTTTCGCTTGCAGCTGATACCACCCTGGGCCGATGGTGGTGACGAGAAGCAGCCGGGTAAGTGATGACGGAATCAATTCATCAAAGAATAAGCAATAATACAGTACAGTGTTGTTTATCGACACGAAACGTGTTAGATCTTGCATTCAGCCGTACACGCATGGGCGTGGGGAATAGAGCGCTTGTACCTAGACGATGCCTGTTGCTGCTGCTCTCGCTGTTCGGTGGAATCCGCACCACCCGCCCGAACGATTGTACGCGCTCTCCGTTTCATCTTCCGGTGGTGGTTGGTAGAGTGCGTTTGTCGTCTCGCTCTCGGGTTGTGGTGTTTGTATCACCCGGTGGCGAATTGGTGGCAGAAGTAGCCGTACAATCTCGGCTTCAAACCACCCTCCAACACTTTGCGGTTTGGAACGCTGCGTGTATTTTCTCATGATAGTAACCCGTTGCACATCGCACTCGAGCCACGAAGCTCGCGGGACGATGCACCAGAGCTAAAGAAGAACACGCTATGTACTAAAGGAAAGGAAGGACTACGGCGCCGATGATGATGAACGTGAGAACGATAATACTCCGTATACAGTAATAATAGAAAAGTGCATTAGTAATGGTTTCATTGACACCAAGACTTTGTGAAGGAATGAATCTCCTGCAGTCCATGGAAATCGAACACCGCCACCATTATTTAGGAAAAGAAAAAGCTTCCAGGGCAAACTACACGCAGTGCAGCAACAATTGAGAGGCCTTTTTTTGCTTATGATTCACTGTTTGTGCTGGATTATGATTGTGTCACCCTATAAGTTAGCGGATGATCGACCCGACTCATTCGTTAACAGGCAGAGATCTCGGGATACATTGATTGATTCCATGCCCCGAGGGTAATCTTACGCAGACATGGGTCATGCATCCATTCAGATTCCGGATCTCTCCAAGCATATATCCCAAAGCCCCGACCCGGATCCAACCAGCTTGTCCCAAACCCCGACCTGTACTCGCGGAAGGTATCCCTCGTTTGTTACCGACCAATGAGGCAATCCCGGAATCTTTTGGCTTCTGTGCACGATCCCAAACGATCCATAACCCGGAATGGCGGAACGAATGATCATACTGTACATAACAATACTTCGTAGTAAAATAAGTAGCAGAACATTCATCGTTGTTGTTGTGTTCGGAATAGGAATTTTGCGATCACCACGCAATTTCATACCGTGCCATTATTATTATTTGATTCCATCCAAAACCTGCTACCGTGCGGGAAAGAGGGGGGGGAGGGACGCACAAGGAAGCACTCCGAATGGCACATTCCTTCACAAACCCGTGACTGCATCCAAATACAATTGTGTTATCCATGAGTGCGATGCCATTTTGGGATATGGACGGAGACAAAACTAATTAAAGTACTTCGGTATGTTCTATCGAATAAATAGATACAACACACGTATAATAGTGTATTTGATAATAATATTATGAAGACGAATATTCGACAACGGAGCCAAGAACGGCAGAGCTCCTCCACAGTTTCGACTGGATTTTTCAATCACTGGAATATCCAAATCAATACTCGCGCAGGCGCATAGGATGGAACTCTTTTTCGTGTGCACCAGTGCCCTCCAAAAAGTTTCATGTTGTTTCATAATTTCTATACTGTACGGTTGGAATGCGTGGAGCGCACCGTGCTTTCGTGTTTGGAATGGAATGTCGGTCAAAGCATACCATGTCATGTCATGTCATGGCATGCCGAGCCAACGATTCATGCTTGCTTGCTTGCGCTTTCGTTCGATCAGGATGGTGTCGTCGTCGTCGTCGTCCTCGCCATGAGCCAATTCGTGCAACCGGGAACGGGTTGGTTGCTGTCCCCGAATTCGTCTCGTTTCACCACCGCAAATCCTAGCTTGGAGTAAAACGGCAACGTTCCGTTCTTCTTGGGTTTGCAAGAGACAGCAACCACAACGTTCGTCCTGCTGCTCCCCTAACGCCCGCTTCAAAAAGTAGCTCCCGATCCCCTGCTTCTGTACCGAGTGATGCACCACCATTCGCTCCAGCATCCAGCACGGACGACAACGATGTTCGTTCGTGGCAGAAGAATACTTGGCATTGAGTCCTTCGTAATAGTCCTTGACCACGAGCAACCGGTACATCACCCGGAATCCAAACAGAATCGGAAACCAAAGCATTCCGTGGCGGACCATGGTCCACGACGAGACCTGGCTGCTGCTATCGCAGCTGTTGTTGCTGCCGTGTTCGCCGCCGCCGCCGCCGTCGCCGAAGGCGTCCTTCTTGAGGACAAAGAAACACACCATCGTGGATGGTTCGTCCGGTGGGCGGAGAAAGGCGCACCGGCACGACGTGGGGATTCCGGAGGCGGCGTCCTGCTCGAGCTGGATTTCCAGGTTCTTGCGAAAGAGCCACCGGAGGGCCTCTCTCTGGCGGGTCCGGCGATCGCCGCCCGGCAGCAGCTGCCGCTGTAGCTGCAGCAGGTCCTCGACGACCCAACCGTACATCGGGGATGGTTCGGCATCGTCCAGAAAGGAATCGGCCAGGAGCGTTGCGGCTTCGTCGATATGGTGGGGTTGGAGGTATTCCAGTGTCTCGCTCACGTGTTCTGGCAGCCGAACGGTGGTTGTCGTGGCTGATGCCATGTTTGTTGTTCTTCGATGGGACGAGTTATCTTCGTTCCGTACGATGCGATGCGATGCTATTCGATGCGATGAGACTGGGCCTTGGATTATTTTGTCGGCTTGCCGGTGAGAGGAGTCGTTTGTTTTAATTGAAGCATTCCATTTCGTTTCGTTTCGTTTCGTTTCGTTTCAGCAATACCGTACCAATGGTAAACGACCCCTCACCTTTGTTTCTTCACTTATTGCGATCAATCCTTTCACGTCAATTATTGCGGTAACTCCATCCATTCTTCCATGCATTAATTCATCCAACGCGGTTTCAGTTCAATTATGTTTCTTGGCTATTTCAATTTTGCTCTTCTCTCTCTCTGCAGTCTTACAGTACAACTGCCCTCTTTCATGAAATAAACGAATCATAATGCTCGTAATCGCGGTATATCATAAATGGGGAATGAAAATTTTGTACATACTTTTTTTTGCGGGAAAGTGCATAAATCTCATTTTGGAATGTGGAATCTCATTTTCTCTCATTTTGGAATATATGTGGAATTCTTCTAAAGGCACACGAAACATGTGGAAGTATAAACGAGTAGGCGCGAAAGAACATGTGGATTCAGTCACAAATTCCGGTATAAAAAGTGTAACGGTTACAAATCATAGTCAATGTGAGCTCACATCGACTATGATTTGTAACATTACGACTGGTTAAGTAGAAAATTTCGTGTTTATGTAGTACATAAAAGTATTTCGGGAATCACCCAATATTATTGGGTGATTCCCGAAATACTTTTTCATGACGCACGGTACATAGATTTCTGTTTTTGTGTGGTATTCCAACGCTCACGATTGAAAATTACCCACGATTCAAGAAAATCTGAAAAGCAATGCCACACAAGCCGGTCTTCAACCTTGAAGACTGGATGAAGAACATATCCAAATTCTTCATGTGCTTCTCTATGTGCAATGTACGTTGAATTTCGATTCAACGCCTTTTTACTGTTACAAGCGTTCTCAACGGCTCCTCGGAGTAGTTGACAAAGCTAGCTCACAATCTTAGTTTTTAACCAATACATAAACCTTATTTTAGTACCTTATTTTAGAGGCGTACGACACTGTTTAAACAGTCGAATAACCGCTTCGACCCCTTTCTACCGGTAAAGACTACTTCAACTACTACACGAATAAAAATTACCACCACTACACAACTAACAACCGATCCGAAGATTGTCCAGTAACAATAAGAAATCGACCAGTATGTCTTACTCAGTCATTCCCTTCAAGTATGACTTTGATCAAGAGACTATTGACAAAATTGAGTACAAGATTACCCAAGAAGTCAACGGCTCCCAAGAAGTTACCAAGATCAAAATCCCTTTGATTACTGCAGGATCAACCAAATTACAAATTCTTTTCACCATCAATGAGTTCATTAGATCTAAGAAGACCCTCAACCTAACCACAGGACCAAGAATCTATGACAAGTTTGTAGACCTCCTCAGAGACTACACCGACTGTAGCTGGTGGAACAGCTATGTATCAGCCAATGTTCCACAGAGAACTGTGGACAACTTCCAGACAACAGTGGAAGCATTCATCAGCTTCAAGTTCAACAGCAACCTTGATGCCTATCAGAATCACAAAAGATTCCTCACCAACATTAAGAAGACAACCTCCATGACTGTACACCAATTCGTAGCTCAAGTCAACTTCCACAACCATGTTATTCTCCCATTACTACCGGGACACCCTCCACAAGATGCAGAGATCAACGAAAGCGACTTCAAGAATCTAGTCTTTGAATCGATGCCAGAGGACTGGAAAGACATCTATCAACAACACCATTCTCCCCATAGAGATTCTCTCTCTGAAATGATGATAAGATTCGAAAGATTCCAATCTGTACAGAATAAAAAGAACAAGAAATCAGACAACCAGTCTCAAAACAACAACAACAGCAACAACAATGCCAACAACAACCGTAACAACCGTAACGGCAACAATCGCAACAACCGAAACAATCGCAACAATCGAAACCGAAACAACAACAACAATAGCAGTAACCAACGCAACAACAACAACAACAACCAACGCAGCAACAGCCAAAGCAACAACAACAACAAGGGATCAACTAGGATCTCAAATGACTCACCGTGTCCTATCCACCCTGGTGCCAATCACACTTGGGGTCAATGCTACACCAACAAGTATGGCAGCAACTCCAATCAGTCTAATAACAACACTAGGGACAACAACGACTCGCACGTGAATGATCGCAGCAGCAATTCCAACAACAGCAATCGATCCACTAACTCTTCGTCGCATGGCAGTAACTTCAATGAACCAGAACAACACATGTGTGTCTTCATCAATGAACCAGAAGATACTACCATCCCTGCTACTCCTTGGCCGGATCTCTTCCATGTCGATATGGATATCGATGAAGAATACTACAACACAGATCTTCAAAGGTTTCCCTCTGAAAAGACCGATTCCGACAACAACAAGCAAGATGTTGCCCCTAGCAAGGACAATGTCGACATCGACCTTGCTCCAACCACAGTAAGTGTCTGCAACTCGATCAACGGATCCCTTGGCAAGTACTACTTGAAAACCCTCTTCGATTCCGGATCAACCGACAACCTTATAGTGGAATCAGCAATTCCCTCTGGAATCAAGAAGAACCTCCTAGACCAACCAATTCAAATGCAGACAACAAATGGCAAAACCACTTGCAACCACTATGTAACCTTGGAGAACACCATATTCCCAGAACTATCCTACTCAATGAAAGTCCTACAAATCAAATGCTTTGTAGTCTCTCAGAACATCAACTATCACCTCCTTATTGGAAGGAAAACCATGAGAGATCTTGGAATGAAGATGGACTTCGAAAATTGCACCATTGAATGGTATGAGAAGACCATGGACTTTCACCCTCGAAGCTACTTTGACAACAAGTCCTTGCTCCACAAGGTCATGTCTGCAGAACCACATGCCATTGCAGAAAGTTACTCCCATCAGTCTATCCAACAGTCTTATGTAGATGGAACCACCAAGTATGAGAAAACTGACCTCCACAAGCTTGTCACCGACCAAAATCATCTCTCCTACCAAGAGAAACAAGCCTTGTTACCAATACTCCTCCAAAATGAAGAACTTTTTGAAGGCTTGAATGACAAAGAATTAGGCATTTTCCCTAATCAAACGTTCCACATTGAACTCCAGCAAGGCGCAACTCCATACCATATAAAACAACCCTATTCCATTCCGCTGCACCAACAAGAAGCAGTGAAGAAAGAAATTGATCGGCAAGTAAAACTTGGCATCCTTGAACGGTGCTATGCAACTGAATGGGGAATGCCAACGTTTGTAGTGCCCAAACCAGATGGCTCCTGTAGACTCATCAGTGACTTCCGAGAACTCAACAAAGTTACCAAGAAACTCCACTACCCGCTCCCAAAGCTCCAAGACATCTTCCACAGAAGGAGAGGCTTCAAATATGTCACCCTTATCGATGTCAGTATGCAATTCCACACCTTCAAACTCGATGAGGCCTCCACCTGGCTTTGTGTCCTTGTTACTCCATTCGGAAAGTTCAGACTCCTCCAATTGCCAATGGGCTTCCTTAACTCTCCAAGTTGGGCCCAAGGCTGCATGGAACAAATGCTCTCACACCTGAAGGACATCGAAGTATACATCGATGATATTGGTATCTTCTCAGACACCCTTGAATCCCATTGCAAATCAGTCTCCTCTGTTCTGTCCTTACTGAAGTGTCACAACTTCTCTGTCAAGCCCTCCAAGTGCCACTGGTTTCAATCCCAAGCTCCTTGGCTTGGCCACATTATCTCGCGCGATGGTATTAGGCCCAATCCAAACAAGATTGCTCCCATCCTGAAACTTGCTTTTCCCTCAACAACAACCCAACTTCGATCCTTTGTTGGGATGATTAACTTCTACCGAAACTTCTACCCCAAACGAGCTGAAGTCCTTGCACCCCTTACAGACCTCTCTGGAAGAGCCAAAGGAAAAATCACTCCGACTCCAGAGCTACTTGAAGCTTTCAACAAAGCCAAGTCCCTCATCGCCAAAGACATCCTCCTTGCCTTTCCTGACCCAAACAAGCCATTCCATGTCTACACTGATGCTTCTGACTACCAACTCGGAGCTATTGTTCGCCAAGATGGCAGAATCATCCTTTGCTTCTCCCGCAAACTCAACTCAGCCCAAAGGAAATACCCAACAATTGATAAAGAGATGCTCTGTATTGTAGAAGTCTTCAAAGAATTTCGAACCATTCTTTGGGGTGCTGAAATCATCGTATGGACAGACCATATCAACTTAACCCGACAAAACCTCACAAGCCACAGAATTATGACTTGGAGAATGCTCCTTGAAGAATTTTCTCCAGTATTCAAGTATATCAAAGGCAAAGATAATGGGCTTGCTGATGCTCTCTCCAGGCTCCCAATCCAGCAAGACCCTCCCGAGAAGAAGAAGGAGTTCTTCGGTCCTCCAACTCCCGCTCCAACAGACGACAACTCGGACCTCTCAACTGCCTCAACCGACTCTGACCTTCTCTCTCTTTCCGAATTGTTCCTTAACTACCCCGAAGACATTCCCATGTACCCCTTAGCCTTCGACCAACTCGCCCAAGATCAAGCAGCCAATGCAGATATCTCTACCAATCCCCGGTACACAACTGAAAACTTCAACGGCACCGACTTGAAAGTTGTAGACTCCAACGGTCGACAAAAAATTGTACTCCCGCCAAACCGAGTGCAAGCCACAATCAAATACTACCACCACGTGCTTGGCCATGCCGGCGCAGAAAGATTGTACCGAACCATAAACCAATTTGTATATGCCCCAAACCTGAAGGACCAAATCAACGCCTTCTGCAAGACTTGTGACACGTGCCAACGATACAAGAACAGCCACCAAAGCCATGGACAGCTCCCTACCAAAGAACACCAATACGTTCCTTGGGACACCATTGCAATCGATGGAGTAGGCCCTTGGAAAATCAAGATCCCTGGCCATGGAACAGTCTCCTTCAATGGCTTTACCATCATGGACATGTGCACCAACCTCCTCGAGATCATCCGAGCTCCACAAGTAAATCCAACCGGCCTCATGGCAGTCCATGCCCTCGACAATGGCTGGCTCTCCAGATATCCCAAACCAGTAAATTGTATTATTGACCAAGGAACCAACTTCATGAGTAATGATTTCCAACTCCACCTTGCCAACCTAGGAATCAAAGCCAAGGTCTGCTCAGTCCGGAACCCACAATCCAATGCAGTACTTGAACGCGTCCACGATACGATGAAGTCTGCAATGAGAACAGAGCTCAACACCAACCCTCCACGAACTCTCCAGGAAGCAACTGATATTATTGACACCATCTTCGCATCGGCTCAGTTTGCAGTTAGATCAACCATCAACAAAACGTTTGGAATGACACCCGGAGCCCTTGTATTCCACAGAGACATGTTTCTACCGATTCCGGTAATTACTGACTTGGCCATGGTCAGAAACAAAAGACAAGCTCAAATCGGCAAGAATGCTATGAAAGAGAACAGCCACAGGAAGATTCATGATTACAGTGTAGGAGATCAAGTTATGGTGAAAAATGAAAAGCAAATCCCCGGAGCTTTTGAAGCAAGAAGCAAAGGCCCCTACACCATACAGCAAATTCACACAAATGGTACAGTTTCCTTTCTCTTACGAAATCAAGTAATCCAACGTATGAACATTCGAAACCTGAAACCATATCACACCAACTAAAAATTTCTTATCTAAGCAATACTGGTCGCACACGACTAACAAAATTCTGTGCCACCAATCGAACTTTTACGAGAAGGAGAAGAGTGTGGTATTCCAACGCTCACGATTGAAAATTACCCACGATTCAAGAAAATCTGAAAAGCAATGCCACACAAGCCGGTCTTCAACCTTGAAGACTGGATGAAGAACATATCCAAATTCTTCATGTGCTTCTCTATGTGCAATGTACGTTGAATTTCGATTCAACGCCTTTTTACTGTTACAAGCGTTCTCAACGGCTCCTCGGAGTAGTTGACAAAGCTAGCTCACAATCTTAGTTTTTAACCAATACATAAACCTTATTTTAGTACCTTATTTTAGAGGCGTACGACACTGTTTAAACAGTCGAATAACCGCTTCGACCCCTTTCTACCGGTAAAGACTACTTCAACTACTACACGAATAAAAATTACCACCACTACACAACTAACAACGGATCCGAAGATTGTCCAGTAACAATAAGAAATCGACCAGTATGTCTTACTCAGTCATTCCCTTCAAGTATGACTTTGATCAAGAGACTATTGACAAAATTGAGTACAAGATTACCCAAGAAGTCAACGGCTCCCAAGAAGTTACCAAGATCAAAATCCCTTTGATTACTGCAGGATCAACCAAATTACAAATTCTTTTCACCATCAATGAGTTCATTAGATCTAAGAAGACCCTCAACCTAACCACAGGACCAAGAATCTATGACAAGTTTGTAGACCTCCTCAGAGACTACACCGACTGTAGCTGGTGGAACAGCTATGTATCAGCCAATGTTCCACAGAGAACTGTGGACAACTTCCAGACAACAGTGGAAGCATTCATCAGCTTCAAGTTCAACAGCAACCTTGATGCCTATCAGAATCACAAAAGATTCCTCACCAACATTAAGAAGACAACCTCCATGACTGTACACCAATTCGTAGCTCAAGTCAACTTCCACAACCATGTTATTCTCCCATTACTACCGGGACACCCTCCACAAGATGCAGAGATCAACGAAAGCGACTTCAAGAATCTAGTCTTTGAATCGATGCCAGAGGACTGGAAAGACATCTATCAACAACACCATTCTCCCCATAGAGATTCTCTCTCTGAAATGATGATAAGATTCGAAAGATTCCAATCTGTACAGAATAAAAAGAACAAGAAATCAGACAACCAGTCTCAAAACAACAACAACAGCAACAACAATGCCAACAACAACCGTAACAACCGTAACGGCAACAATCGCAACAACCGAAACAATCGCAACAATCGAAACCGAAACAACAACAACAATAGCAGTAACCAACGCAACAACAACAACAACAACCAACGCAGCAACAGCCAAAGCAACAACAACAACAAGGGATCAACTAGGATCTCAAATGACTCACCGTGTCCTATCCACCCTGGTGCCAATCACACTTGGGGTCAATGCTACACCAACAAGTATGGCAGCAACTCCAATCAGTCTAATAACAACACTAGGGACAACAACGACTCGCACGTGAATGATCGCAGCAGCAATTCCAACAACAGCAATCGATCCACTAACTCTTCGTCGCATGGCAGTAACTTCAATGAACCAGAACAACACATGTGTGTCTTCATCAATGAACCAGAAGATACTACCATCCCTGCTACTCCTTGGCCGGATCTCTTCCATGTCGATATGGATATCGATGAAGAATACTACAACACAGATCTTCAAAGGTTTCCCTCTGAAAAGACCGATTCCGACAACAACAAGCAAGATGTTGCCCCTAGCAAGGACAATGTCGACATCGACCTTGCTCCAACCACAGTAAGTGTCTGCAACTCGATCAACGGATCCCTTGGCAAGTACTACTTGAAAACCCTCTTCGATTCCGGATCAACCGACAACCTTATAGTGGAATCAGCAATTCCCTCTGGAATCAAGAAGAACCTCCTAGACCAACCAATTCAAATGCAGACAACAAATGGCAAAACCACTTGCAACCACTATGTAACCTTGGAGAACACCATATTCCCAGAACTATCCTACTCAATGAAAGTCCTACAAATCAAATGCTTTGTAGTCTCTCAGAACATCAACTATCACCTCCTTATTGGAAGGAAAACCATGAGAGATCTTGGAATGAAGATGGACTTCGAAAATTGCACCATTGAATGGTATGAGAAGACCATGGACTTTCACCCTCGAAGCTACTTTGACAACAAGTCCTTGCTCCACAAGGTCATGTCTGCAGAACCACATGCCATTGCAGAAAGTTACTCCCATCAGTCTATCCAACAGTCTTATGTAGATGGAACCACCAAGTATGAGAAAACTGACCTCCACAAGCTTGTCACCGACCAAAATCATCTCTCCTACCAAGAGAAACAAGCCTTGTTACCAATACTCCTCCAAAATGAAGAACTTTTTGAAGGCTTGAATGACAAAGAATTAGGCATTTTCCCTAATCAAACGTTCCACATTGAACTCCAGCAAGGCGCAACTCCATACCATATAAAACAACCCTATTCCATTCCGCTGCACCAACAAGAAGCAGTGAAGAAAGAAATTGATCGGCAAGTAAAACTTGGCATCCTTGAACGGTGCTATGCAACTGAATGGGGAATGCCAACGTTTGTAGTGCCCAAACCAGATGGCTCCTGTAGACTCATCAGTGACTTCCGAGAACTCAACAAAGTTACCAAGAAACTCCACTACCCGCTCCCAAAGCTCCAAGACATCTTCCACAGAAGGAGAGGCTTCAAATATGTCACCCTTATCGATGTCAGTATGCAATTCCACACCTTCAAACTCGATGAGGCCTCCACCTGGCTTTGTGTCCTTGTTACTCCATTCGGAAAGTTCAGACTCCTCCAATTGCCAATGGGCTTCCTTAACTCTCCAAGTTGGGCCCAAGGCTGCATGGAACAAATGCTCTCACACCTGAAGGACATCGAAGTATACATCGATGATATTGGTATCTTCTCAGACACCCTTGAATCCCATTGCAAATCAGTCTCCTCTGTTCTGTCCTTACTGAAGTGTCACAACTTCTCTGTCAAGCCCTCCAAGTGCCACTGGTTTCAATCCCAAGCTCCTTGGCTTGGCCACATTATCTCGCGCGATGGTATTAGGCCCAATCCAAACAAGATTGCTCCCATCCTGAAACTTGCTTTTCCCTCAACAACAACCCAACTTCGATCCTTTGTTGGGATGATTAACTTCTACCGAAACTTCTACCCCAAACGAGCTGAAGTCCTTGCACCCCTTACAGACCTCTCTGGAAGAGCCAAAGGAAAAATCACTCCGACTCCAGAGCTACTTGAAGCTTTCAACAAAGCCAAGTCCCTCATCGCCAAAGACATCCTCCTTGCCTTTCCTGACCCAAACAAGCCATTCCATGTCTACACTGATGCTTCTGACTACCAACTCGGAGCTATTGTTCGCCAAGATGGCAGAATCATCCTTTGCTTCTCCCGCAAACTCAACTCAGCCCAAAGGAAATACCCAACAATTGATAAAGAGATGCTCTGTATTGTAGAAGTCTTCAAAGAATTTCGAACCATTCTTTGGGGTGCTGAAATCATCGTATGGACAGACCATATCAACTTAACCCGACAAAACCTCACAAGCCACAGAATTATGACTTGGAGAATGCTCCTTGAAGAATTTTCTCCAGTATTCAAGTATATCAAAGGCAAAGATAATGGGCTTGCTGATGCTCTCTCCAGGCTCCCAATCCAGCAAGACCCTCCCGAGAAGAAGAAGGAGTTCTTCGGTCCTCCAACTCCCGCTCCAACAGACGACAACTCGGACCTCTCAACTGCCTCAACCGACTCTGACCTTCTCTCTCTTTCCGAATTGTTCCTTAACTACCCCGAAGACATTCCCATGTACCCCTTAGCCTTCGACCAACTCGCCCAAGATCAAGCAGCCAATGCAGATATCTCTACCAATCCCCGGTACACAACTGAAAACTTCAACGGCACCGACTTGAAAGTTGTAGACTCCAACGGTCGACAAAAAATTGTACTCCCGCCAAACCGAGTGCAAGCCACAATCAAATACTACCACCACGTGCTTGGCCATGCCGGCGCAGAAAGATTGTACCGAACCATAAACCAATTTGTATATGCCCCAAACCTGAAGGACCAAATCAACGCCTTCTGCAAGACTTGTGACACGTGCCAACGATACAAGAACAGCCACCAAAGCCATGGACAGCTCCCTACCAAAGAACACCAATACGTTCCTTGGGACACCATTGCAATCGATGGAGTAGGCCCTTGGAAAATCAAGATCCCTGGCCATGGAACAGTCTCCTTCAATGGCTTTACCATCATGGACATGTGCACCAACCTCCTCGAGATCATCCGAGCTCCACAAGTAAATCCAACCGGCCTCATGGCAGTCCATGCCCTCGACAATGGCTGGCTCTCCAGATATCCCAAACCAGTAAATTGTATTATTGACCAAGGAACCAACTTCATGAGTAATGATTTCCAACTCCACCTTGCCAACCTAGGAATCAAAGCCAAGGTCTGCTCAGTCCGGAACCCACAATCCAATGCAGTACTTGAACGCGTCCACGATACGATGAAGTCTGCAATGAGAACAGAGCTCAACACCAACCCTCCACGAACTCTCCAGGAAGCAACTGATATTATTGACACCATCTTCGCATCGGCTCAGTTTGCAGTTAGATCAACCATCAACAAAACGTTTGGAATGACACCCGGAGCCCTTGTATTCCACAGAGACATGTTTCTACCGATTCCGGTAATTACTGACTTGGCCATGGTCAGAAACAAAAGACAAGCTCAAATCGGCAAGAATGCTATGAAAGAGAACAGCCACAGGAAGATTCATGATTACAGTGTAGGAGATCAAGTTATGGTGAAAAATGAAAAGCAAATCCCCGGAGCTTTTGAAGCAAGAAGCAAAGGCCCCTACACCATACAGCAAATTCACACAAATGGTACAGTTTCCTTTCTCTTACGAAATCAAGTAATCCAACGTATGAACATTCGAAACCTGAAACCATATCACACCAACTAAAAATTTCTTATCTAAGCAATACTGGTCGCACACGACTAACAAAATTCTGTGCCACCAATCGAACTTTTACGAGAAGGAGAAGAGTGTGGTATTCCAACGCTCACGATTGAAAATTACCCACGATTCAAGAAAATCTGAAAAGCAATGCCACACAAGCCGGTCTTCAACCTTGAAGACTGGATGAAGAACATATCCAAATTCTTCATGTGCTTCTCTATGTGCAATGTACGTTGAATTTCGATTCAACGCCTTTTTACTGTTACAAGCGTTCTCAACGGCTCCTCGGAGTAGTTGACAAAGCTAGCTCACAATCTTAGTTTTTAACCAATACATAAACCTTATTTTAGTACCTTATTTTAGAGGCGTACGACACTGTTTAAACAGTCGAATAACCGCTTCGACCCCTTTCTACCGGTAAAGACTACTTCAACTACTACACGAATAAAAATTACCACCACTACACAACTAACAACGGATCCGAAGATTGTCCAGTAACAATAAGAAATCGACCAGTATGTCTTACTCAGTCATTCCCTTCAAGTATGACTTTGATCAAGAGACTATTGACAAAATTGAGTACAAGATTACCCAAGAAGTCAACGGCTCCCAAGAAGTTACCAAGATCAAAATCCCTTTGATTACTGCAGGATCAACCAAATTACAAATTCTTTTCACCATCAATGAGTTCATTAGATCTAAGAAGACCCTCAACCTAACCACAGGACCAAGAATCTATGACAAGTTTGTAGACCTCCTCAGAGACTACACCGACTGTAGCTGGTGGAACAGCTATGTATCAGCCAATGTTCCACAGAGAACTGTGGACAACTTCCAGACAACAGTGGAAGCATTCATCAGCTTCAAGTTCAACAGCAACCTTGATGCCTATCAGAATCACAAAAGATTCCTCACCAACATTAAGAAGACAACCTCCATGACTGTACACCAATTCGTAGCTCAAGTCAACTTCCACAACCATGTTATTCTCCCATTACTACCGGGACACCCTCCACAAGATGCAGAGATCAACGAAAGCGACTTCAAGAATCTAGTCTTTGAATCGATGCCAGAGGACTGGAAAGACATCTATCAACAACACCATTCTCCCCATAGAGATTCTCTCTCTGAAATGATGATAAGATTCGAAAGATTCCAATCTGTACAGAATAAAAAGAACAAGAAATCAGACAACCAGTCTCAAAACAACAACAACAGCAACAACAATGCCAACAACAACCGTAACAACCGTAACGGCAACAATCGCAACAACCGAAACAATCGCAACAATCGAAACCGAAACAACAACAACAATAGCAGTAACCAACGCAACAACAACAACAACAACCAACGCAGCAACAGCCAAAGCAACAACAACAACAAGGGATCAACTAGGATCTCAAATGACTCACCGTGTCCTATCCACCCTGGTGCCAATCACACTTGGGGTCAATGCTACACCAACAAGTATGGCAGCAACTCCAATCAGTCTAATAACAACACTAGGGACAACAACGACTCGCACGTGAATGATCGCAGCAGCAATTCCAACAACAGCAATCGATCCACTAACTCTTCGTCGCATGGCAGTAACTTCAATGAACCAGAACAACACATGTGTGTCTTCATCAATGAACCAGAAGATACTACCATCCCTGCTACTCCTTGGCCGGATCTCTTCCATGTCGATATGGATATCGATGAAGAATACTACAACACAGATCTTCAAAGGTTTCCCTCTGAAAAGACCGATTCCGACAACAACAAGCAAGATGTTGCCCCTAGCAAGGACAATGTCGACATCGACCTTGCTCCAACCACAGTAAGTGTCTGCAACTCGATCAACGGATCCCTTGGCAAGTACTACTTGAAAACCCTCTTCGATTCCGGATCAACCGACAACCTTATAGTGGAATCAGCAATTCCCTCTGGAATCAAGAAGAACCTCCTAGACCAACCAATTCAAATGCAGACAACAAATGGCAAAACCACTTGCAACCACTATGTAACCTTGGAGAACACCATATTCCCAGAACTATCCTACTCAATGAAAGTCCTACAAATCAAATGCTTTGTAGTCTCTCAGAACATCAACTATCACCTCCTTATTGGAAGGAAAACCATGAGAGATCTTGGAATGAAGATGGACTTCGAAAATTGCACCATTGAATGGTATGAGAAGACCATGGACTTTCACCCTCGAAGCTACTTTGACAACAAGTCCTTGCTCCACAAGGTCATGTCTGCAGAACCACATGCCATTGCAGAAAGTTACTCCCATCAGTCTATCCAACAGTCTTATGTAGATGGAACCACCAAGTATGAGAAAACTGACCTCCACAAGCTTGTCACCGACCAAAATCATCTCTCCTACCAAGAGAAACAAGCCTTGTTACCAATACTCCTCCAAAATGAAGAACTTTTTGAAGGCTTGAATGACAAAGAATTAGGCATTTTCCCTAATCAAACGTTCCACATTGAACTCCAGCAAGGCGCAACTCCATACCATATAAAACAACCCTATTCCATTCCGCTGCACCAACAAGAAGCAGTGAAGAAAGAAATTGATCGGCAAGTAAAACTTGGCATCCTTGAACGGTGCTATGCAACTGAATGGGGAATGCCAACGTTTGTAGTGCCCAAACCAGATGGCTCCTGTAGACTCATCAGTGACTTCCGAGAACTCAACAAAGTTACCAAGAAACTCCACTACCCGCTCCCAAAGCTCCAAGACATCTTCCACAGAAGGAGAGGCTTCAAATATGTCACCCTTATCGATGTCAGTATGCAATTCCACACCTTCAAACTCGATGAGGCCTCCACCTGGCTTTGTGTCCTTGTTACTCCATTCGGAAAGTTCAGACTCCTCCAATTGCCAATGGGCTTCCTTAACTCTCCAAGTTGGGCCCAAGGCTGCATGGAACAAATGCTCTCACACCTGAAGGACATCGAAGTATACATCGATGATATTGGTATCTTCTCAGACACCCTTGAATCCCATTGCAAATCAGTCTCCTCTGTTCTGTCCTTACTGAAGTGTCACAACTTCTCTGTCAAGCCCTCCAAGTGCCACTGGTTTCAATCCCAAGCTCCTTGGCTTGGCCACATTATCTCGCGCGATGGTATTAGGCCCAATCCAAACAAGATTGCTCCCATCCTGAAACTTGCTTTTCCCTCAACAACAACCCAACTTCGATCCTTTGTTGGGATGATTAACTTCTACCGAAACTTCTACCCCAAACGAGCTGAAGTCCTTGCACCCCTTACAGACCTCTCTGGAAGAGCCAAAGGAAAAATCACTCCGACTCCAGAGCTACTTGAAGCTTTCAACAAAGCCAAGTCCCTCATCGCCAAAGACATCCTCCTTGCCTTTCCTGACCCAAACAAGCCATTCCATGTCTACACTGATGCTTCTGACTACCAACTCGGAGCTATTGTTCGCCAAGATGGCAGAATCATCCTTTGCTTCTCCCGCAAACTCAACTCAGCCCAAAGGAAATACCCAACAATTGATAAAGAGATGCTCTGTATTGTAGAAGTCTTCAAAGAATTTCGAACCATTCTTTGGGGTGCTGAAATCATCGTATGGACAGACCATATCAACTTAACCCGACAAAACCTCACAAGCCACAGAATTATGACTTGGAGAATGCTCCTTGAAGAATTTTCTCCAGTATTCAAGTATATCAAAGGCAAAGATAATGGGCTTGCTGATGCTCTCTCCAGGCTCCCAATCCAGCAAGACCCTCCCGAGAAGAAGAAGGAGTTCTTCGGTCCTCCAACTCCCGCTCCAACAGACGACAACTCGGACCTCTCAACTGCCTCAACCGACTCTGACCTTCTCTCTCTTTCCGAATTGTTCCTTAACTACCCCGAAGACATTCCCATGTACCCCTTAGCCTTCGACCAACTCGCCCAAGATCAAGCAGCCAATGCAGATATCTCTACCAATCCCCGGTACACAACTGAAAACTTCAACGGCACCGACTTGAAAGTTGTAGACTCCAACGGTCGACAAAAAATTGTACTCCCGCCAAACCGAGTGCAAGCCACAATCAAATACTACCACCACGTGCTTGGCCATGCCGGCGCAGAAAGATTGTACCGAACCATAAACCAATTTGTATATGCCCCAAACCTGAAGGACCAAATCAACGCCTTCTGCAAGACTTGTGACACGTGCCAACGATACAAGAACAGCCACCAAAGCCATGGACAGCTCCCTACCAAAGAACACCAATACGTTCCTTGGGACACCATTGCAATCGATGGAGTAGGCCCTTGGAAAATCAAGATCCCTGGCCATGGAACAGTCTCCTTCAATGGCTTTACCATCATGGACATGTGCACCAACCTCCTCGAGATCATCCGAGCTCCACAAGTAAATCCAACCGGCCTCATGGCAGTCCATGCCCTCGACAATGGCTGGCTCTCCAGATATCCCAAACCAGTAAATTGTATTATTGACCAAGGAACCAACTTCATGAGTAATGATTTCCAACTCCACCTTGCCAACCTAGGAATCAAAGCCAAGGTCTGCTCAGTCCGGAACCCACAATCCAATGCAGTACTTGAACGCGTCCACGATACGATGAAGTCTGCAATGAGAACAGAGCTCAACACCAACCCTCCACGAACTCTCCAGGAAGCAACTGATATTATTGACACCATCTTCGCATCGGCTCAGTTTGCAGTTAGATCAACCATCAACAAAACGTTTGGAATGACACCCGGAGCCCTTGTATTCCACAGAGACATGTTTCTACCGATTCCGGTAATTACTGACTTGGCCATGGTCAGAAACAAAAGACAAGCTCAAATCGGCAAGAATGCTATGAAAGAGAACAGCCACAGGAAGATTCATGATTACAGTGTAGGAGATCAAGTTATGGTGAAAAATGAAAAGCAAATCCCCGGAGCTTTTGAAGCAAGAAGCAAAGGCCCCTACACCATACAGCAAATTCACACAAATGGTACAGTTTCCTTTCTCTTACGAAATCAAGTAATCCAACGTATGAACATTCGAAACCTGAAACCATATCACACCAACTAAAAATTTCTTATCTAAGCAATACTGGTCGCACACGACTAACAAAATTCTGTGCCACCAATCGAACTTTTACGAGAAGGAGAAGAGTGTGGTATTCCAACGCTCACGATTGAAAATTACCCACGATTCAAGAAAATCTGAAAAGCAATGCCACACAAGCCGGTCTTCAACCTTGAAGACTGGATGAAGAACATATCCAAATTCTTCATGTGCTTCTCTATGTGCAATGTACGTTGAATTTCGATTCAACGCCTTTTTACTGTTACAAGCGTTCTCAACGGCTCCTCGGAGTAGTTGACAAAGCTAGCTCACAATCTTAGTTTTTAACCAATACATAAACCTTATTTTAGTACCTTATTTTAGAGGCGTACGACATTTTGGTATTTCGGGAATGAAAATTTTGGTTTCAGTTGTATCGGTAGTACCGGTACGAGTACGGTACGAGTTTAGTTGCTAATGCCACTCAATTTTAAAATACTGGTTATGAGCCTCTTTTTTCACGCGTTATTTTACACACTAAGCTAAAAACTGCCCGACAAGCACCTGTCCATGGTATTGTATCTCAGGCTATAGAAACTCCAAAAAGTTGGTAGCACAGGCAATTTAATCCCCACATGAAGGGCTCTTCATCGATGTATTTGTAGCTTATTTACTCCAACGGTTTGGGAGGAATGAGCACACTAATAGCATAGGTAGTAACGATTCACATGTTTTTTAAATTCATCGGGCGCTTTTCGCACCTCTGTGGTAATTTTTGGTAGTGTTTTTGCCCTAGGAATGCTGCGCGGACAGGTTAAGATTTAGTGGTTAATGATACGCGCTGACGCTCTGTAGATTCTGGTACACTTTCTACGTGTCCGAGTGGCATTAGCAACTAAACTCGTACTATCCGTCTTGTTGGATCGATTTTCCTTGTAATCATGCGCGCCTGATCGCAAAATTACAACCCTACTCACCCTGATTACAGCAGATCACACCATGTGCGAGTAAGTCGATACTTATTGGGCGATTCCCGAAAACACAGAATATCTGTGTAATTTAGGTTGTGCACGATTGTGTGTGTTTTGTTACTCAGTTTTCGGCTTTTTTACTCACATTACCGTTTTTAAGTGTTTACGAGACCCCCTCGTAAACACTGATTTACACACAATTCTGTGTCTCCATTTGGAATCTATGACTGCACCTTTTTCATTCCCTTGTTAGTAATCCAACGGACGACGAGTCACATAAACGAACAAAAACGTCCAGTCACAGTCCAACTCGCCAATTTCAATCATATGTACAACCGACACCAAAAATTGAAAAGTCGGAACAACAACATTTTATCAAGTAATTATACGGTTTTTTCCACGATGAAGAGTAGGCCATATCGCCAGTTCCCCATACATTCATCATGCCGCCAGCAAAGAGGAGGGGTCCACCGAACTACACCTCAGACAAACTCAGGTCTCTGTTGAAGAAGATATTTCGTGTTAACCCTGTCTCTAGCGAGGAATGGAATTTTGTTATAGAAGCTCATAGAGATGCGTCCGAGAACTGTTTCTCGACCCCCCGCGGGCTATCGCGCGGTATTTTTACAATTCTCGACCCTATTTTTTAAATTTCCTATCTTTTTAGGTCGCGTGTCTACTAAAATACCTCGCGCGTCGCACACCTTTACTTTTGAGACAATATCTCGTCACTCCTCAAATAAAATAACTATTTTAGGGTTAAGGATATCATATTCGTTTTGTGACAAGCACTATTTTGTGTACAACTTGTGCACGAATGACTTATTTCATTTTCTCAACATGTTTCCACCATACCGGTATAATGGGCTCCGACCCAAATCCTCCAACTCCAACTCAAATCCCAACTCCAACTCCATGTCAACTCCAAGTCGAATCCACCCCAGGCGGGCTATTGCACTCAAGGGTTTTGTTCCTGTTTAACGGCAGGAAGATCCGCTGTATTTTCAGAAGCTACACCGTCGGAATCGCCACTCCAATGTTGTTCGCTCTCAAATAACCCGCTTTGTGGATAGATGCTGCTGGTTACATTCGGATCGACTTGATCATTGCTAGTAGGATCGACGCTTTCAATTTTAACATTTGGATCATTTCTTTTTTCTTCACGAATCTTACGAATCATTTTTTGGTGTCGATTAATCTCTTTCTTGTGATAAACAACCATTTTCCAGTGTTCTTGTTCGAGATTGGCTGGGTGTTCCTGAATCACCTTTTGTAGTTTGTAAATTCCCTCCATGGTTGGTTCGACTGTCGATTGGATGATTAGTATTAGTAGTATCAGTAGAGTAGATTATCTATTCGAAGATTAGGTAGTAGTAACACCTAACACGTTGGTATTTGTTTTCCTCGTCGGAAAGATAATGAAATAATCAATTATAATGATGAAGTACTAGCGAAAATAATGTATTACTAGTATCTACTAGTAATAACTCATGCAAAATAGCGTACTAGTTGGTTTTACCGGTACATGAAAGTCGGAATCAACTCGATCGTAATCAACAAAACAATTGTCCACGATTTCCATTTCGATAATCAACAACGCAATTGTCCACGATTTCGTACTAGTATCTACTAGTAATAACTCATGCAAAATAGCGTACTAGTTGGTTTTACGGGTACATGAAAGTCGGAATCAACTTGATCGCAATCAACAAAACAATTCTCCACGATTTCCATTTCGATAATCAACAACGCAATTGTCCACGATTTCCATTTCGATTCACATTTCCGTGCACCTTATGGAAGAACTGACGCGCCTGCCAACAAATGTTTGGAATAACTGATGGGATTGACCCGTCTGGCGCTGTGTATTAACCCTCTTAAGGAGTTGACTGTACGTACTGTTCACTACTAAACATATTGTACGAGGAATGTTGCAATCATCACTAAGTAGTAATTACTTTACGGACCATTTTTGCAATCGAAGTATGGTAGTAAGGAAATCTACCGTACAAGAAAACACATCACACACAAAGTAACACATGTAATTTTTTCCTTTCAACGATTCATCTTTGTGATCTCCTTCGTTTCGACCCCATCTACTGATATTTTCCTTCAAACAACTCCGCAACATCATGCCTCCTGTTATGAAAACCCCTCTTCTATTCTACTGCCGTTGTTGCGCGCTGAATGGCAAAAACTCCAAGTTTTTAGGATATAAATCCACGGCAAACAAGCAGGGTACTTTGAAATACGTCTCCGTTGGCCTAAGAAGACATCTTTATTGTCTTGATGAGTGCCGGGATTTCTACCATAGTCAGGGTCTAATTAAACGAAAGATCTATAACCTCTCCACCTCTATCAAAGTGCAGCCTTACCTTGCCGTCTGTTCAACATTCTCCGTCTGATTTTGGGATGACTATGACACAAAACGGTCCATCTGTTCCCCCTTCCCATCTCTCCCAGCAACACACTGTCACAAGTCAGTCAGCGACGGGTCTTCATTCTGTTCTAAACCAACAGATTGTACATGATGTACTTTTTACCGCCAATGGATCGGAACGCCATTGAATCTTACATGGCTGTTTCTGCTGTTCAAGATGAAGATGCATTCCCGCTGAATAATGATATCGACAATTCCGATGACGAGGATGACAATGACGATGACGTAAATGAAAATAACGACAACAATTCTACCAACAACATTGATTGTGGAGACAACGAAGAAGATAACACTAATGGTTCTGCTGTTAACGTCGCTACTGCTCAGCCCGCCCCTCCACCACCATCTTTTCATGAAAGCATTAATTTGAACAAAAGAGAGGCTGCGTTTCAAAGCCACACAAAACTACCGCCGCCCCCTCATCTTCTTGCTGAATTGGAACTCATGAATTTAATGGCCAGACATAAATTGCCACTGAACACATTCAAATCCATTTTCCAGTGGGCAAAGAAAAGTCAAATGAGACCGGGTTTTGATTTTTGCGATGCCAAAATTAGATCTCGGCAAGCAATTTTTGACAATCTCCAATCCAATCTTGGTCTCTCCAATATGAAATTTCATCCTCATATACTGAATTGGTTGCCTGATAATAAGCCCACTCAGGTGTATGTCCGTTCTTTTAAGGATGCCATTTATTCTCTTCTTTCTGACCAGCAGCTAATGATAGAAGAAAACCTCTCCTTTCCCGACTATTCCACCCCTCTGTCTCCCGACAATAATCCTGAGTTGAATCCTAATTCTGTAATCTCAGAATTGCATCACGGCTCGTGGTGGAAATCTTCTTGGAAAGAAATTTGCAATCCCAATTCGCCAGAAATTCTTGTTCCTATTATATTTTACATGGACGGCATATCTTTGGATGCGCACGGACGACGTACGTTAACACCATTGAACATGACACTTGGTATTTTTAATGTGGAGACTCGTTCTCGACCTGAAGCATGGACAACTATTTACTTCCATCCCGACCCCGAATGGGAGTCAACCAGACACTCTCGTCCTGCCACTTTGAAGGAAAAAATTCAGAATCTTCACAATGGTTTGGAAGTAGCGTTTCGTTCCTTCAAAGCCGCGTGTAACGAAGACGGTGGTATCGAATGGAATTATCTTCCGTACGCAAATCAACAGTGGAGGGTAAAAATGAAATTTGCCATTGCCTATGTTATTGGCGACACAGAACTTCACGATAAATTGTGTGGAAAATACGGCTCCTTCAATAAGGGTGTCATGCAGATGTGCCATCACTGCAACTGTTATTCTCCGAACATAAACATTCCTTCTGTTCAACCTGCAACAAAGAAGTGGTCACCTGTTGATTTCCATTGTTTTCCCGGCACAGATCTAAACGATATCAATAAGAACTTCAAAAACAACTCTCATCACAACATAAGGAATGTATTTCATGATTTATGCTTTGGTACTAATCAGAACAACATTCATTTTGCAACTCCCGGTGAATGTTTGCACATGCACCAGCTTGGTACTGCCAAACGGGCCATCGAGTCAATTGAATTGTTGCTCCGCGGAAGTGTTCCATGTGTTTATGCCCCCAATTTGAAGCACAGTGTGGCTGTTGCTAACAGTATTGGCCATTTAGCACAACGGTACGGTGGTTTGTTATCACGCCAGTCTGATAGAGATTTTCCTCGCACCAAATTTGGGACTCAGCTATTATCAACTACTGAAGAAAGAAGGGCATGATTTCTCTGGAATGCTTATTTCTCTTCTGATCGCTATGGTTTCCAAACATGGATCTGACATTATTGGTGACCATCGTTTTGTAAAGAAACAGATAGAGGTAATTCAGCTAATTCTATCAATGGAAGAATTTCTTAAACACGGTCGAATGAAATATGGTTCCTTAAAGAATCTCCCAAAAACAATTGTTCACTTTATTAATTGTATAAACTCAACATGTCACAGGAAAGGGATGGGAACAAAACTAATCAAGAATCACCTGTACTTTCACATACCAGATTATATCTCTTTATGGGGGAGCCCCGCAGGCTGGGATAGTGCTCCGAATGAGTCTCACCATAAAACTGAGATTAAAGCTCCTTCCAAGAACACGCAAGGTAATGCTGCATCACTAATCGGTCAAACGGCGAAGCGAAAGTCCGAGAAAATGATGCTAAGCCAGGCAACATATCACTTCAACTTGCATCCGCCTGATCCTCCTCCAATTGAACGACCTGATGGTGGCGGTTCTCATTTTCATATAATGAGAACCGAAAATGGGGAATCAACAATGAAGTGGCTTCGTTCTACGAACAAAACCAAACCATTTTTTCCTTCTGACATACTCGACTTTGTTTGTGATTCTGTGCTACCTTTATTGGAGAATCCTTCGCACATTTGTGGAGTTACAGAGCACAATCGTTTCGATGTTGCTTGTGGGTCTAATTTTATATTTCGCTCGCATCCTTCATATAGATCGGACAGTTCTCTGCTGAACTCCGTATGGATGGATTGGTGTTTGATGAAATTGGACTTTGATTTAAATAACAATCCCAAGCTCATACCGTGTCCATCTGGTATGCTTTTTAACTGTACAGAGTTTGAAGCAGCCATACAGTAGTATTGGTGGCTATCCAATTGATACAAACGGAATGTATGCTGTGGCTCGTCGGTTTCAAGATGTGCCTAAGAAAACAGCTTCTGAATTTGTCCAACGTGGTCGCCTGATGAATTCACTGTACCTATTTCATGTCGACACTATCCATTCCGAGCTGGCAGTTGTTCCAGAGCAAGGACTTGATGGCTGTATTACCAATTGCGATTGGCTAGTGATATCGAATCGGATCTCATGGCTAAATTTTTTTGAAAGCAAAAATGCTGCTACACCACCGTCTTACGAATGTTTGTACAATGCATGCACACTACAGGACGACATCCAGTTGGAACCATTTGAGATGGCATTGAATGATAACGAATCCAGTGATTCTCTATCCAGTTCAGAGAGCGAAAGCTCAGGACAGCAGTTCCGATTGAGTAGCAAGGGTGAATGTAACGGCTAACTTTCAATTATTGTTTAATATTACTATAGAGGGTTAGCTCTAAGCACAGTTTTGCGAGATACATAGGCGCTCATAATATAAGACCCTTCGAATTTGGGATTCGAACAGCTATGTAATACTAATGGATTGAACAATAGAGTATCTCCCGACCTCAATGGAACTTTCACTCCATACGTGGGGAAGACAAAATAATAAATCACCTCGTCATCACTTACATGTTTTGGAGCAATAACCGTCAGCCTTGTATAGAACATATCGACATCGGTATGGCTTTTTGAGTGATAATCCTTTCCAATAGAAAAGGCCGTTACGTGATTGCCGATTGCATTCAGCGTTGTACGATTAACAACCTCATTCATCACAGTCGTTTCAAGGTTGACAAGTTTGGACATTGGAGTTAAACAAAGCTGCATTTCCTTCACAATGTGTAGGGCTTTTTGTTCAAGGTTGGCTTTTGTTGTCGAAGTCCACATTGTTTTTGAAAACGTACACACCATTTCCCGATTTCAATCGATTTGGTCTCATCCCAATAATAGCATATCCACTGTTTACACTGTCACATTTGGTTCCTCGGCCTATTTTGGGTTTAGATTGAACAATCTGCCCAGCGAATGTTCTTGTGATTTCTATATTTTCGGGGGTACCCAAACGTTGTTTTGCGAATTGTCTGGAAGCTTTAGCAAAGATTCTCAATGATGGTTCTGATTCGGCGAACGCTAGAACAAACTTCTTGTCGGTACTATCCACTGTTTTGAAACTGTCAATAGACACAGCCTGAGCCAAAGAATATTTCTTCTCTCCAACTGTGGTCCGGCCCCAATTTGTAGCCATGAATTTTCCTTGAAACCCATTTTTGTGAACTGTTTTCAATGCTATTTCCTATACATGTTTGAAAATTGCATTTGGATCTCGGCGCCGATTCCTGTCCCCTTCTGCTGTCTTGTTAGGTTTTATCTCCGACAAGTGTTTGTAAGTCTGGTGGATTGATGATGGTGCTGCGTTTTCGAGAAAATTTGAAGTCATTTTCTTTCTCTCAGTCTTCCCACGTTTCCTCTTTGATTTTTGCTTGATTGCTTTTGCTGGCAATTGCTTTGTTGTTTTGAATCCCATTGTTGTTGCCGGGACGGTTGCTTTGATCGTTCCCGCTTGCTTTGATGGTTCCCGCTCGCTTCTATTCGATCGTTCCCGGTTGCTTCTATTCGATGGTTCCCGGTGGGCTGATGGCTTCGATCGTTCCCGTTTGATTCCTGGTTGCTTTGATCGTTCCCGCTTGCTTTGATCGTTCCCGCTTGCTTCTATTCGATGGTTCCCGGTTGGCTGATGGCTTCGATCGTTCCCGGTTGATTCCCGGTTGCTTTGATCGTTCCCGCTTGCTTCTATTCGATCGTTCCCGGTTGCTTCTATTCGATCGTTCCCGGTTGCTTCTATTCGATGGTTCCCGGTTGGCTGATGGCTTAGATCGTTCCCGGTTGATTCCCGCTTGCTTTGATCGTTCCCGGTTGCTTCTATTCGATCGTTCCCGGTTGCTTCTATTCGATCGTTCGCGGTTGCTGGTTGCTTTGATCGTTCCCGGTTCCTGCTTGCTTTGATCGTTCCCGGTTGCTGCTTGCTTCGCTCCTTCCCGGTTGATTCCCGGTTGGTTCGATCGTTCCCGGTTGGTTCGATGGTTCCCGCTTGCTTCGATCGCTTGCTTCGATCGTTCTGGCTTGCTTGCGCTTCGATCGTTCCCGGTTGCGATTCGATGGTTCCCGGTTGTGATTCCCCGGTTGGTTCGATGGTTCCTGCTTGCTTCGATTGTTCCGGCTTGCTTGCGCTTCGATCGTTCCCGGTTGCGCTTCGATGGTTCCCGGTTGGTTCGATGGTTCCCGCTTGCTGCGATCGTTCCGGCTTGCTTGCGCTTCGATCGTTCCCGGTAGATTCGATTGTTACCGGTTGATTCAACGGTTCCCGGTTGCGCTTCGATGGTTCCCGGTTGGTTCAATGGTTTCCGGTTGATTCAATGGTTCCCGGTTGCGCTTCGATCGTTCCCGGTTGGTTTGATGGTTCCCGGTTGATTCCCGGTTGTGTTTCGCTGATTCGTTGCCTCTTGCCACTTGCCAGTGGAGGAAGAGCGTTTCGCTGATTCGTTGCCGCTTGCCGGTGGAGGATGAGGAGGATCGTTTCGCAAATTCGTTGCCGCTGGCCGTTGGAGGAGGAGCGTTTTGCTGATTCGTTGCCGCTTGCCAGTGGAGGACTAGCGGGTCGAATCGACGAGCCGTTGCCGTTGTTGTTTCCAACAAGCCTATTCAAATAGATGATATGATATTGGAGCAAAATGGGTGAGTACCTATTGATGTACTACATAGAGTAAATAATAACAACAGAATAATATGATAATGTACATGCCATTCCATTCGTCAACACCTACCGGGAAAGATTCATTGCTGGAAGATTCGTTGATTCCGATTCGATGGTTGCTTCCGATTCCGATTTGATGGTTGCTTCCGATCAGGGAAAATTCAGATCACCAATCAGGGAAAATTCAGCGCACCTACAGGGGAAGATTCGTTGCTTCCGAATCCGATTCGGTTCCTTCCGATTCGATGTTTGCTTCCGATCAATTCCTGTGAAAATAAGAAGAAAACAGAAGGGAATCAGTAATGCCGGTGGAGTGGAAGACCAATATGCCGATGACGATGCCGATGCCGATGCCGATGCCGATGCCGATGCCGATCTCTCTCATTCTTACCTTTGCTTGTTCCGACGTTCCGACAATCGAGCCGATGAAATTGTTGTTGCTGCTGCCGTTGATTTGCAGCATTTTACCCTCTGTCACGAAAAACAGTACCAAGAGCCTGTTGATATAGAAGCAATGGATGCAGATTTATTGCTTTCAAGACGTATATAATTGTGTGCACCCAAACAATATCTATCCAGCAAACCACCTCTTGTCCAATGCGAGCTAATTCTTTTTCCAGTACAAGGCTGTTATTTCAGACTAAAATAAGCGAGCACGGATTACCTGCCTAATGCTGATCAACGATCAAGGGATCATTGGATTAAGTGGAATCCCACGTTCACAGACGGAGTGCCAATTACTAGCAACTCTACTCAAATAAGTCGGGTAAGGAAGATTATGATAGAAAGGTAGAAAAAGTGATTTTTTTTGTCGCGAGGTAGAAAATAAAATTACTGGGTGTTTCTGTGAGAGAGATTTTTTTTTCTTTTTTCGCGTACGATTTTCCTTTTACTTCGGTACATCATGTAGAATTCTACATGATTTTCTCGTGTAGAATTCTACACGTTTTTTGTACTAGATTTCTACACATTTTTAGTACTGGATAATTTTCAGTAGTGAATCCGCGTAGGTTTCTACACGGGAAGATGTTTACAACTTACTAGAAAATTTTCGGTATTAAATTCTTGTACGTTTCTACACAAGTAGATTCCTACACCTTTTTAGTACTAGATAATTTTCGGTAGTGAATCCATGTCGGTTTCTACGCCTGTAGATTCGTACACGTTTTTTGTACTAAATAAATTTTCGGTATTGAATCGATGTACCGGTATGTTGACAACAGGTTAAACACATGAAATGCTGGTACATGGTACAGGGGGGTAAAGAACTTGCGAGAAGTCCACATATACGAACAAATAATTACTGAATTTGCGAACCGGATGTAACCCTAACCATATTGGGAACAACTTTGCCACACAGAATGCCAAAAATGATGTGGTTTGACTCTCCAAATGGCAAGCATGAGGGTATTTTTGGTGCAATTGCAGGGCACAAACTAACTTATTCGGTAATGACTCAAAAAGTATCTGGTCCAAGCCATGAATACATTCATCATGACTCATCAAATGCATATTGAGAACAACTTTGTCACACAGAATGCCCAAAATGTTGTGGTTTGACTCTCCAAATGGCAATCATGGGGGTAGTTTTGGTGCAATTCCAGGGCACAAACTAACTTATTGGGTAATGACTCAAAAAGTATCTGGTCCAAGCCATGAATACATTCATCATGACTCATCCAATGCATATTGGAAACAACTTTGTCACATAGAATGCCCAAAATCTTAAGGTTTGACTCTACAAATGGCAAACATGGGGGTATTTTTGGTGCAATTCCAGGGCACAAACTAACTTATTGGGTAATGACTCAAAAAGTATCTGGTCCAAGTGATGAATATATTCATCATGACTCATCAAATGCATATTGCAAACAACTTTGTCACACAGAATGGCCAAAATCTTAAGATTTGTCTCTACAAAAGGCAAACATGGGGGTATTTTTGGTGCAATTCTAGGGCACAAACTAACTTATTGGGTAATGACTCAAAAAATATCGGGTCGAAGCCATGAATGCATTCATCATGACTCATCAAATGCATATTGGAAACAACTTTTTCACATAGAATGCCCAAAATCTTAAGGTTTGACTCTACAAATGGCAAACATGGGGGTATTTTTGGTGCAATTCCAGGGCACAAAGTAACTTATTGGGTAAGGACTCAAATAGTATCAGGTCCAAGCCATAAAAGCATTCATCATGACTCATCCAATGCATAAAAGTATCTGGTCCAAGCCATGAATACATTCATCATGACTCATCAAATGCATATTGGGAACAACTTTGTCACATAGAATGCCCAAAATCTTAAGGTTTGACTCTACAAATGGCAATCATGGGGGTATTTTTGGTGCAATTCTAGGGCACAATCTGAGTTATTGGGTAAGGACTCAAAAAATATCTGGTCCAAGCCATGAATACATTCATCATGACTCATCCAATACATATTGGGAACAACTTTGTCACATAGAATGCCAAAAATCTTAAGGTTTAACTCTCCAAATGGCAATCATGGGGGTATTTTTGGTGCAATTCCGGGGCACAAACTAACTTATTGGGTAATGACTCAAAAAGTATCTGGTCCAAGCAATGAATACATTCCTCATGACTCATCAAATACATATTGGGAACAACTTTGTCACACAGAATGCTGTAAATGTTGTAGGTTTGACTCTCGAAATGGCAAACATGAGGGTATTTTTGGTGCAATTCTAGGGCACAAACTAACTGATTGGGTAATGACTCCAAAAGTATCCGGTCAAAACTATGAATACATTTATCATGACTCATCAAATGCATATTGGGAACAACTTTGCCACTCAGAATGCCCAAAATGTTGTGGTTTGACTCTCAAAATGGCAAACATGATGAGGGTATTTTTGGTGCAATTCCAGGGCACAAACAGTCTCATTTGGTAATGACTACCAAAGTTTTTGTACCAGGCCATGAATGCATATCACATGACTTACGAAATGCATGTTGGGAACAACTTTTAAATGCATATTGGGAACAACTTTGCCACACACAGTACAGACAATGTTGTGGTTTGTAGATACAAATGGCACACAAGACAGTACGGTATGTTAGGTGCAGCAGTCTACGAGATTCTACATGTGACTAGAGGATTGAAATACATAACCTTAGTGTGATCAAATGTTTCCCTTCTGAAAAAATTATGGCGCGGGAGGGCTGGCTTGCACAGGTACGTGATCTACTTCTACAAATATAACAGCGCACCCAAAACCAGACAACACACAGAAGATGTTCGGGCAAACAACATAGTACAGAACCCACGGAAAAATTCTACACACAAAACATCGTACACATACTACACGAAACACCGTACACACACACACACACACGACACACACAACACACACAACACAAAACACCGTACACAACCCGACAAATTATTAGTACACACACATAACCACACAACAAGAAACACATGATTCTTGATCGACACCGTATTCAGAAAGAAAAAAAAAAATATGAATGCTATCGGAAAGACACGACGAAGCAAAAAATCCGAGGGGAAGACCCTTCGAAACAACAAAACCATCCGGCCCGGTGATCATCAAAATACAGGGGACAACAACGGTAAGAAAAAAAGAGTGAAAACAAACACCGCAATTACTAACAAAGTGTGTAACAGTAATACCACAACTATGAACGCATCAAAGGGCAACAGTAAAAAAAATGGTTCCGACAACACAATTTCTACTACTACAAACACGGAAGAACAAAACACCATCAACCAGAGTAACGAACCAGCACTGACCATTACCAACACAACCACCACTACAGTAACGAACCAACAGAAAGAAGGAACAAAAACCAATGTGGTAGAGAAAACATCTAACGGAGAATGCTACAATTTAGAGGATGTTGCCGAACTTGTCATGAAAAATATCCAATATGACAAATTGGCAGAGGAAGTGGCAAAACACTTACGGAAACAAGAGAGGGAACCACATATAGGGGTGGGAAAGGTAGTAATGGTACCTAAACAAACGGAGGCAACCATGCAGGGAGAGGGGAGTTACAATGCCGGCGACACAAGAGAACGAGCAGTAAGTACAATTACAGACGAATATGGGCTTATAATAGACAACGATATGCTTAAGGCTTTGAGTGATATGACGGAAACAGTGGAGAAGCAGCTAAGGGATTACGTCAAAAAACATTGGTACCCCAACATGAAGTTCCCTATCAATGACAAGGTAACAGCGCTTGTAATAAAAAAAGCTGTTGGAGCAAGTGCGGTTATGAAGCCACCAAATATTCCACTTGCGGCATTCTGTTCCTTTTACAGGAAACAAGTAGGGACAGTACTGACTGCATTGAGGCACAACTCACAAACATTAGCGAGAAAAAACTGGATAGGTAAATACAGGTGGGAGAATTGGTTGTTGAAATTAGGAATTTGGGAATCTATTTTTGGTCCGACAACACTAACATGCTGCCCGTTGATACTGATGATACTTCCGTACAGACGATTACAGAAAAGGTCGAGTCCCTATCACATTCCCTGGTACTGTTGCAGTTATTCAAGACACAGAATATGAAAACACAGGTATTTTAAACCCTCAATACAGAACATACAAAGACGCGGAAGATGAAGATTTTTATTATTTTGTTACAAGAATCATGTCGGCAATCAATCCGACAAATTCCAATTTCAAACAACGGAAGGAGAGGCACTTGCTGAGTGATATATTTACTATAGCAGATGAAGCATTTGCATTGGTACTGATCTACAATGAGCATCATGTATGGGTGAACCAGCAGCGGCGAAAGGGTGATGCCACGATTCCGCGACAAAAAAAAAATTCTGCGATTCAGACAGTGGAAGCAGAAATGGATGGATGGAGGAAGGTCGCGAGTTGTTCAGTGACTTGTGCGACAAAATTGGCGAGATGCAAAAACACCCAGAAACAGGAAGGAAATTGGAAGAAATGATGAGGGACAGATTTAGGAACGAAAGTTCGACAAATTACACCAACAATAAGCATGGCGATGCAAATATTACTAGTAGCAGCTCCAATAATTGTAGTGGACCAAAAAAGAAAAAGAAAAGAAACGTCTATATTGATCCGGCAATAACAGCATTGATGAATGAAAGTTTATCTATGGGTGAACTAATGTAGAAAATAACAGTACATACATAATACAAAACTACTACTAATCTTGAACTTAATTTTGAGAATATTAGAAATAATGGAGGATTCGTAATACGTCGCAATAGGAATAAATCAAGCATAATAGAATCTACATTTTAAAAAGGGAATATTGTAGTCAAGAAATAGAATTCACAACTAGGGGAGCAGAATCGAATTGTTGTTTGGTAGATTAATATTTTGGAATTAATACTGACTCAAGATTTCTTTTTTATTCGTGAATAGAAGTAAGTGTTGTTCGTACAGAATAATAATTCGGTTCTGCTAGAGACTGAAATAAATTATTTTTATTTGAGAGTAGAGTAATGTGCATCACGCGCACAGAAATAGTGCTGAGTTTACATATACCCTTATACGATCGTCGCGAATTTCAGGGTGTCCAGAAATATTGCCGTGTTAAAATCACGCACAAAATTTGTGCGCGAGAAGTAAATTCGAACCCCGCGAAACAGTTCTCGGACGTGCTTATCCTGATTCCCAAAGGGAAGGACAATCCATCCGCCGCAAACTAAGCAATCTCTATCGCCAAAAAATTCCAACTGGCGATTCAATATGTCCCTGGCAAGTAAGGGCAGCAAAGGCAATCAAGGCAAGGATGCTTTATAAGGCAAATGGTGGCAATGGACACGAGCAGTATGACATGTCACAAGGTTATGAGGAGAATACGTTTCTTTCTATTGAAGAGGAAGACCTTTTTGGTGAAGACGTTGCCGGCTTTCCTCTTCTTCCTCCTCCTCTTGGTCAACCTACTCAACAACCAACACAAGAACCAACGCAAGAGCCATCAACACAAGGAGAAGACTTACCTGGTGTGTCGATGTCGATGACATCGTCACCAGCAAAGAGATCGTACAGATCCCACGTCAGCGACAGAGTCAGTAGACAAGAATTCATGAACAAAGAACTGATGTCATTCTTGGAGAAGCAAGCTGATATGAACCGGAAAGAATTGGAGAAGCACGCTGAGATGAACAGGGAAGAAAGACAGGCCGTTGTCACCACCATATCCAAGGTTGTTGTAGATATTGCAAGCCTCTTTGCAAATAATACCAAGAAGAGTGCAAGCAAAAAGAACAAACATGATGTAGATTCTGATTCTGACTTGGATCTTAACAAGAAACCAAAAGCCAATTCGAAAGCGAAACAAGACACCAGGCACAATTTTGCCGAAGATGACTCCGATTCCCATTCTTCCACAAAATCTGTTGACTGGAGCAATGAGTCGGAGTAAGAATCGGTGATTCCACTTAAGGATTTGGTTCCTGTTTAATTGCAAGAGGTAGTTCTGCATTTGGCAGAACTTCATCCTTTGAATCGGAATCGGAATCCGAATCCGAATCGCAAAATAACCATGAATCATTTGACGATGAATCATTACCATCCACTTCAGTAGATGGGTTCGAATCGAGTGGATTGGTTTGCGCAGCAATCTGTTGTTGGCAGTAGACTCTCCGCGCTTGAAGAGCCCGAAGAATCTCAGCAATCTGTTGTTGATGTTTAACAATCTGTTCCTGGAGTTGCCGTTGCTGTTGGATTTTGGCTTTACGTTGCTGTCGGTGTTGCCGTTCAACTTTGGCTTGAAGAGCCTGAAGAATCTGTTCTTGTTCTTTGGTAGCTACCATAGTAGATTAACGATTAGTAGTAGTAGTTGCTTTTGGTTTTTCAAGAAAACAAATTATGAGCTTTGCAAGTTGCAGTGAGCTTTGCAAGTTGGAAAGGAATGAACTACTAGTAACTTCTAGTAACTCCTGCAAAATAGTGAAGTTGGTGAAGTTGTTACATGAAAGTCTGAACTCGATGGGAATCAATGCACCTGCCAACCATTCCCATTTCCATTCCCATTTCCATGTGTATGGAAAAACTGATGGGATTACCCCTCTTAAGGAGTTGAACCCCTCGGAAGGAGTCGTGCGGTTTTTATGAACCCGAACACCAAACGCGAAACTACTCCATCCCGATCGAAACTACTCCTTGCATTACTTCTAACTCGTGTAAACTACTCGTAACAAGCAGCAACAAGCTCTAAGAAGCTCAGAAGCTCATAATTCAAAAACCTAGCAACAGCGAAAGCTATGTACAAATATAACACGCTACTACTAGTACTAATTACTACCACCACCATGGGGGATCTCAACAATCTACTTCTACTCCACCAATTGATCAATCGATCGACCATGGAGAATCGATAGTTGGAACAGGAACCGACAACCGGAACCGACAATCTACTCAACCACCCAAAGCAAAATTAGAAGGCGAAACTTCCATCAGTCCTTAAGTCCAGTTTCCGAATACCTTAAGACCATCCATCAAAGTCTGATGGCGCACCCAATCACCAGCTCAACGGCTTCGCGCAGCTCCTCAACGGCTCAATGATCACTGGCTGCTGTCTACTCGAACATGCCGGTGGCATCTTCAGTTGGCTCGGTGTCGTAAGAGAAGTATCCATTCTTCTTATGCATGAAAACATTCAGGATCTGGTTGTGGCCGACAGTACTGGTTTGGTAGTTGTACAGAAGCATCATCATGTTAAGTATGACCTTTCGATCTCCAAAGTCCTCTAAAAGAAGCCTGTCTTTCAATCGCGGGAATTGCCCCTGGATCATTTGCATCCCCCACTCTGATAACTGCCGAAGCGAGGTTGCTTCACGATTCAACACGAGAGCTTCAGCACCAACTTGATTGGCTTGCGACCTCTGGATAAGATAGTTCGAAAGTCTTACTTTGAATGCTGCATCGACCGTAAGCATTGCGCCATACTCATCGAACATTTCCTGCATCTGGTCATAAACGCCGTAATCTGCAACGGTGCTGTCATGCCAAGACCCTGGACAATTGAAAGCAGCTATGCGGATTCTCCCATCAGGTGCAAAAACAAAAACACTACTCACGTAAGTGTCACATGTCCAACCGTTGTAGTACTGGCTCTGTATTAACCAATTAGCAGAGTGCTGTATTAAGAGTTTCAGACCATCGGCAGCGCCCCATACTTTTTTTTCATGAAGTGCCGGATATTTTGCACCAATTGCGCTAATGTATTCCTCCATTTCTACTTTGTTTGGAAGTGTAATCCTTGTATTCAGATGGTTCTGTAATACACACAAAAGAACTTTCCACGAAAACTTAATCCATTTGTACATGACAGTAGATGTAAGTCCAAAAGCCATTGAGGAGATTATTGCAACCAATCCTCTTGTGCGGAACCAAAAAAGGACTAACCCAAGACAACATGTTGCATTCGTCTCTGGTTTTCTTCCTTTTGGTACTCCATTCTTTGTTAAGGTTAGCTTGCGGATACGCTCGGTTTTTTTATCGATTGTGTACATATCGAATACTGGTTGGAAGAGGTGTAGGAGACCACAAAAGACCTTGTGGTCTACACCGCAGCAGTTGAGAAGAGCCTGTTCATTGCCAGAGTTGAATAGGTAAGTGAAGGAGGATTGGCAGTGCCGGCGAATGGCTATTCTTGGTGTTCTTCTGTCTTTTAGACGCCTGTAGAAAGGATCTTCATCTTCAGAATCGCCATCGTCTATCATACAAGTACCGGTACAGAAGATGGAAAGGATCTCAAGTGTTGCCATGATAGTGCAATTTTGCTAAGTATGATTGTTAAGAGCAAGGGCGAGGACAAGAATCCATCGGAAAAGAGGGAAATTAACATCAAAAATTTCACATTACACCGACAAAATTAGTACGATCACCAGGGAGAAAGATACCTTTTTTAGTACGTGCGTACCTTTTTCAGCCGGAGAAAGAGGAGGCAGATACCAATTTTTTGTCAGTTGTATCATATGTATGGCCGAATTCCTTATTCAAAAAATGAGCATGAATATGGGAAGAGTTTTTAGCGCACAGATATCTGTGTCAACAATTTTCATTCCCGAATACACACATTGATGCCATGTGACACAGATATTCTGTGTTTTCGGGAATGACCCATTATTCATAACGAAAATTGTTGTATGCCTCTAAATAAAGGTACTAAATTAATGCTTATATATTGGTTAAAAACTAAGATTGTGAGCTTGCTCTGACAACTTGTCCAAGGAGCCATTGCGGCCAGCTTATAACAGTAAACAGGCGTTGAATTAGAATTCAACGTACATTGTACATAGAGAATTTTGATATGTTCTTCATCCAGTCTTCAATATTGAAGACCGGTTCGTGTGGCATTGCTTTTCAGATTCTCTTGAATCGTGGGTAATTCAATCGTGAGGGTTTGAATACCACACTCTTCTCCTTCTCATAAAAGTTTTGATTGGTGGCACAAAATTTTGTTAATTGTGTGTGACCAGTATTCCTTAGATAAGAATTTTTTAATTGGTGTGATATGGTTTTAGGTTTTGAATATTCATCCGTTGAATGACATGGTTTCCTAAGAGAAAGGAAACTGTATCATTTGTACAATTTGCTGGATAGTGTAGGGGCCCTTGCTTCTTGCTTCGAAAGCCCCAGGAATCTGCTCTTCATTTTTTGTCATAATTTGGTCTCCTGCACGGTAATCATGAAGCTTTCTGTGGCTATTTTCCTTCATTGCGTTCTTATCTCTCTGGGCCTGTCTTTTGTTTCTGACCATGGCCAAGTCAGTGATTACAGGAATTGGGAGAAACATATCTCTGTGGAATACGAGGGCTCCAGGTGTCATTCCAAATGTTTTGTTAATGGTTAATCTAACAGCAAACTGAGCAGAAGCAAAGACACTATCAATGATGTCTGTGGCTTCCTGAAGAGTATGTGGAGGATTGGTATTGAGCTCAGTTCGCATTGCTGATTTCATGGTATCATGGACTCTCTCAAGTACTGCATTGGATTAAGGGTTGCGGACAGAGCAGACCTTGGTTTTGATTCCCAAGTTGGCGAGATGGAGTTGGAAGTCATTGCTCATGAAGTTGGTTCCTTGATTGATGATACAATTTACTGGTCTGGGATATCGGGAGAGTCAGCCATTGTCGAGGGCATGGACTGCCATGAGGCCGCTTGGATTTACTTGTGGGGCTCGGATTATTTCTAGAAGATTGGTGCACATATCCATGATAGGGAAGCCGTTGAAGGAGACAGTTCCATGGCCAGGGATCTTGATTTTCCAGGGATCCACTCCATTGATTGCGATAGTGTCCGAAGGGACATACTGGTGTTCTTTGGTTGGGAGTTGTCCATGGTTCTGGTGGCTATTCTTGTATTGTTGGCACGTGTTGCAGGATCTGCAGAAGGAGTTGATATGGTCTTTCAAGGTTGTCGCGTATATGAATTGGTTAATGGTCTGATACAATCTTTCAGCGCCAGCATGGCCAAGCACATGATGGTAATATTTGATTGTGGCCTGTACTCGGTTTGGAGGGAGTACAATTTTCTTTTGACCAATTGGATTCAACAATTCGCAAGTCGGTGCCATTGAAGTTTTTGATTGTGTACTGAGGATTGGTAGCGATCTCTATGTTGGCTGCTTGGTCTTGGGCGAGCTGGTCGAAGGCCAAGGGGTACATGAGAATATCTTCTGGGTAGTTGAGAAACAATTTGGAAAGAGAGAGAACATCGTCTGTTGGATCGGGAGTGGGAGTTGAGTATGGAGCAACGTCTGAATGCCAAACATTGTCCGTTGGATTGGGATTTGGCGTTGGGGACTCCTTCTTTTCCTCCAGAGAGTCTCGCTGAAGGGGGAGACTGGAGAGCGTGTCAGCAATGACAGTTATCTTTGCCTTTGATATATTTGAATACTGGGGAAAATTCTTCAAGGAGCATTCTCCAAGTCATAATGCGATGGCTTCTGAGGTTTTAGCGAGTAAGATTGATGTGGTCGATATACACAACAATTTCAGCACCCCAAAGAATGGTGCAGAATTCCTTGAAGACTTCTACAATGCAGAGCATCTCTTTGTCAATCGTTGGGTATTTGTGTTGGGCAGAGTTGAGTTTTCGAGAGAAGCAGAGGATAATCTTGCCATCCTGGCAGACAACAGCGCCAAGTCAGTAATCTAAAGCATCCGTGTAGATGTGGAAGGGTTTGTTTGGATCCGGGAAGGCAGGAGAATGTCTTTGGCAATGAGAGCCTTGGCTTGGTTGAAGGCTTTGACGAGCTCAGGAGTTGAAGTGAGTTTGCCTTTGGATCTTCGGGAGAGATCTGTAAGTGGAGCAAGGACTTCTGCGCGCTTTGGATAGAAGTTGCAATAGAAGTTGATCATCCCAACAAAGGATCAAAGTTGGGTTGCTGTTGAGGGAAAGGCTAGGTTCAGGATAGGAGATATCTTGTTGGGGTTTGGTTGAATGCCGTCTCTGGAGATAATGTGGCCAAGCCAAGGTGCTTGTGATTGAAACCAGTGGCACTCGAAGGGCTTGATAGAGAAGTTGTGGGCTTTGAGCAAGGAGAGGACAGAGGAGACCAACTTGCAATGGGAATCAAGCGTGTCAGAGAAGATTCCAATATCATTGATATATACTTTGATATCCTTGAGGTGGAGGAACATCTGTTCCATACAGCCTTGGGCCCAGCTTGGAGAGTTGAGAAAGCCCATTGGCAATTGAAGGAGCCTGAATTTTCCAAATGGCGTAACAAGGACACAAAGCCAGGTAGAGGCTTCATCAAGTTTGAAGGTGTGAAAGTGCATGCTGACATCAATAAGGGTCACATATTTGAACCCTCTTCTTCTGTGGAAGATATCTTGGAGTTTTGGAAGTGGATAGTGGAGCTTTTTGGTTACTTTGTTGAGCTCTCTGAAGTCACTGATAAGTCGGCAGGAGCCATCTGGTTTTGGCACTACAAAGGTTGGCATTCCCCATTCCGTGGCATAGCATTGTTTGAGGATGCCAAGCTTCACTTGTCGCTCAATTTCTTTCTTCACGGCGTCCTGTTGGTGTAGTGGAATTGGATATAGTTGTTTCACATGGAATGGAGTTACATCTTGCTGGAGCTCAATGTGGAACTCTTGATTAGGGAAAATGTCTCATTCTTTGGCATTCAAGCCTTCGAAAAGTTTTTCCTTTTGGAGCAGTATTGGTAATAAGGCTTGTTTTTCATCGTTTGAGAGATGAGTTTGTTCACTGACTAACTTGTGGAGGTCAGTCTTCTCATACTTGGAGGTGCCATCTACGTAAGATTGTTAGATGGCTTGGTTGGAATAGCTTTCTGCTACCAAATGGGGTTCTGCAGACATGACCTTGTGAAGCAAGGCCTTGTTGTCAAAGTAATTTTGAGGATGGAAGTCCATGGTCTTTTCATACCATTTGATGGTGCAGGTTCCGAAGTCCATCTTCATTCCAAGGTCTCTCATGGTCCTTCTACCAATGAGGAGATGATAGTTGATATTCTGGGTGACAACAAAGCATTTGATTTTCAGGACTTTCATGGAGTAGGATAGCTCTGGAAACATGGTGTTCTCCAAGGTTACATAGTGGTTGCAAGTGGTTTGCCGTTTGTTGTTTGCATTTGGATTGGTTGGTCTAGAAGGTGCTTCTTGACCCAAGAGGGAATCGATGATTCCACAATGAGGTTGTCCGTGGATCCGGAATCAGAGAGAGTTTTCAAGTAGTACTTGCCAGGCGATCCATTGATGGAGTTGCAGACACTTACTGTGGTTGGAGCAAGGCCGACGTCAGTGTTGCTGGGAGCAACATCTTGCTTGTTGTTGTCGGAATCAAAGTTTTCTGTGGGAAATCTCTGAAGATCAGGAGTTATAATATTCTTCGTCGACATCCATATCTACATGGAAGAGATCAGGCCAAGGGGTTGATGGAATGGTTTCTTCAGGTTCATTGATGAAGACACACATGTGTTGTTCAGATTCATTCAAGTGGCTCCCGTGGGAAGAGGAGTTGGTGGATCGATTGCTGTTGGTGGAACTGTAATCATTCACATGCGAGTCAGTATCGTCCCTGTTGTTGTTGTTGAACTGATTGAAGTTGTTTCCGTATTTATTGGTGTAGCATTGGCCCCAAGTGTGGTTGGTACCAGGATGGATTGGACATGGTGAGTCGTTGGAGATTCTCGTTGGGCCTTTGCTGTTGTTGTTGTTGTTGTTGTTGTTGTTGTTGCCTTGGTTGTTGTTGTTGTTGCATTGTTGTTGGTTTTGGTTATTTCCATTGTTGTTTTGGTTGTTCCCGTTGGTTTGGTTGTTACGATTGCGTTGGTTATTGTTGTTGCGATTGTTGTTGCCATTGTTGTTGTTGTTGTTATTGCTGTTTTGGGATGGATTATCTGATTTCTTTTTGCAATTTTGTGCATACTGATATCTGTCAAATCTAATCATCATTTCAGAGAGGGAATCTCCGTGGGGAGAGTGGTGTTGCTGATATGCGTACTTCCAATCATCGGGCATGGATTCAAAAATTAGATTCTTGAACTCTCACTCTTTGATCTCTGCATCCTCTGGTGGGTGTTCCGGAAGCAGTGGAAGGATGACATGGTTGTGGAAGTTGACTTGGGCAACATATTGGTGTACTGTCATGGTAGTTGTCTTGTTGATGTTGGTGAGGAATCTTCTATGGTTTTGGTATGCATCAAGGTTGTTGTCGAACTTGTAGTTGACAAATTCTTCCACTGTATTTTGGAAGTTATCCACAGTTCTCTGCGCGACATTGGTTGATATGTAGTTATTCCACCAACTCTTGTCGGTGTAGTCCCTGAGGAGGTCTACAAACTTGTCATATAATCTTGGACCTGTAGTTAGATTGAAGGTCCTCTTGGATTGCATGAACTTGTTGATGGTAAAAAGAATTTGTAGTTTGGTTGATCCTGCAGTAATCAAGGGAATCTTGAGCTTGTTTACTTCTGGCATTCCATTGAATTCATGTGTGTTCTTGAATTCTACCTTGTCAATGGTTTCTTGATCAAAGTCAAATTTGAAAGGTACTATGGAATAGTAGCTAGACATTGTCTTCCTCTTGTTCTTACTGGACAATCGGTAGGATCAGTTGCTTGTTGGCAGTTGTAGTAGTGTTTACTCGAGTAGTTGAAGTAGTCGTAGTAGTAGTTGTAGGTCGAAGCAGTTTTTCGACTGTTTAAACAGTGTCATATGCCCCTAAATAAAGGTACTAAATTAATGCTTATATATTGGTTAAAAACTAAGATTGTGAGCTTGCTCTGACAACTTGTCCGAGGAGCCATTGCCGCCAGCTTATAACACCAGTGAACAGGCGTTGAATTAGAATTCAACATACATTGTACATAGAGAATTTTGATATGTTCTTCATCCAGTCTTCAATATTGAAGACCGGTTCGTGTGGCATTGCTTTTCAGATTTTCTTGAATCGTGGGTAATTCAATCGTGAGGGTTTGAATACCACAATAATCCTCCTCGCGACAGAACAATAATTGAGAGTCAGGCTTTTTGCAATGGAAATGAAACCAAATTTACAACCAACTATCACTTACTTCTACTATATAGTACGTGATAGCCTCAGTAGCCCAACTACTTGTAGTAATGTACGTGCAATGCTTGTAGTTCATGGGTGTGTTGGTGGGTTATGAGCCCTCTAACCGCTTCATTTGATAGTTATTCACTCAACCTTTTATGTGCATTATCACGTGTTAATCTACAATTCTTCATGCATTTCATGTATTTGTGACTTCATTGTTATTTCTGTCTGACTGAGCCCTTGACATCGTTGTGTGAATGATTTCCATTGGCTTAGCTTGTTTGTTTCCATTCTTATTAAATTCCTTTGTGTCCGTGATACGTGATACAAATTGTACAAATCATACAATTGGGATACGAATCAAACATATGGTGATTGAGTCATATGTTTCTAAGCACATTCATGTGTTTGGAAATAACAAGACTCAGCAGGTTATGTATTCTTGTATGCAGGATCGGAATATTCTTCACGGGTCATGTATCTTGAAAAATGACCGGAAAGGCTCATTCTTTTCTGTTTTCACAATCAAAGTTCGATACTTATGATCGGAAGCAAGGTTCCTTTTGTATTCATGACCAAAACAAGATTAATCTTCTGTTAATGGGACAGCCGTTTTGATACCCGGTACAGCTGTTTTGATACTCAATGATTAATCTTCTGATTTTGGGACAGCCATTTTGATACTCGGTACAGCTGTTTTAATACTTGGTACAGCTGTTTCAATACTCAACGACCCACTTCATGTTTTTAGAAAAACACAGTAGAGCAGGTTCACAAATCTGGTATGCAATCTTTTATTAAGCTTTGTTGTTTTCAAGAAAAGACAGCAGAGGCTCGCACATGATGAATCCCATTCAGAAGCAATTTAACAATTATGCTATAAATTTGTATATGTATATCTGTTGTTAATCAGATTCTAGTAGTCTTCTGACACTATCCTGAAATGAGATTTTACTTAAAACCCCTCTTTTCATCAAAGTAAATCCCACTTCACAAGATTTGTCTCCATAAATCGACTTGTTCGATTCATTCCGGTAGCTTATGCCTCCCAACGGCAATTTTCACTTTTGTTGCTCCTGTTGCTGTTGCTGTCGCTGTCACTTCTGTTGCTTCTTCCGGTACCACTCCATAGCTTCCGGACAAAACCTTGACCCCGGTCCGTAGGCTCCCTCCCTGTACAGCAGGGTTCCCTGTGGGTACGGCCAGATCTCCAGCGTGAGATCAAGGATTGTCACGTGCTTGTGGACCAGCCGGCACAAGGGGGATCCCTTGTACCCGTACATGATGAGACAATTGTGGTGCGGTTAAATAGACAACAGAAATGATGCAGACGGGAGTGACCGAATCACAATGATGTAAGAATGAGAACGGATGATATCCAGCAAATACTGCTACTAACACTACTAATAATGACAGCGACGATGTCAACCATCACAGCAAAACAATTCTGCAATCCTACGGCATGGGCACCAACAATGGCAGCAGGAACAGCAACAGCAACAGCTTTGGTCACCACCACCCCATTTGGTTGCTTGGACCACACTGTGAGGATTATCAATTTTGATTGATTGTTGTGTCAATGATTGATCCCCAAGAACAGGATTGAGGTATGCAACCATCCATCCCACACCAATAGTGAAACCAATGTCACAAGATCAACCCCCTCCCATCCAAGACAGTGCCAATAATAAGCAAGTGTGATACTCTCCTCTCCCATTGCTATGGTTCGCCACACAAACGAGATTTGGGGTTATTTTGGAATCACGCGCATATTTGGGCCAAACTCCACTGGTCCCCCTTTGTAATTTCACCCTATTTATTGAAATTAATGTCAAACTCATAATATTTTGATGCACATTGCATTTTCCTACCCCACTGGCATCAATTTCCGAAGTAGTGGCATGTTACTGAATTTTATGCCTGAAACAAACTGTGCATGGTCGCAATTTTTCAATCTCAATCGTTTCCCCATTTTTATTGTTATTACTGGCTATCGTTTGACGTTAGTAGTAACGATGGTCCGCACTCCCAAATATCAGGTATGTTGTGTACGTTTCTACCGAGACTCTCCTCTGATCACTACTGGTTACGGAAAGCAGAAGGTTACCAAGAAGAAGAAATCCCCCTTGTTTACAGCAAGACGAAGGAAGCATACGGGTGTAATTGTTTCTCCCGGTCTTCTGGACCATATTTCACGTAATCCGGGTACATGTAATTCTTATTACTACCGGTGTTTGGGGGTAGATGATTTTGCATCTTCGTTATTCATTAGAAAATCGAAGAAGAAGCTCGAGGATGCTACTCAACAATTAGGTCTAACGAACACCAGTAACGGTCCACAGAGTAGTGACGGCGCATTACCAGAGGTGCTTGACAATCAAGTTATGTATGACCCTTTTGTCGAACCGATTGGGCGTGCCTTGATTGATCGGGAATTAACAAACATAGAGGATGACGACGATTCTGTTTCCGATGAAAATTTGTTCTTTCCTAATGATGACGATGAGGAAGAAGGAGTTGAGAGCATAGAGGCCCCCCCACTCTTTGTGTATCAATGATGAAGAAGGCAACAACATTGATGTTGACGATTCCCATCGTGATTCAAACACGCTAGTAATTACGACACCCAATGTAGGAAGGAACATATCTGACGAACTGAAGGTCAAGATCAAGTTAATGAAAATCATGCGGAATCATAGCATACCATTAGTTGCAGAGAAGGAATTGTATGAATGGGCTATCAAATTGGAGCGGCTTAATTTATTTTCATGGACTAAAGGCAATCTCATAAAGACCAGGGCAAGTGTCATGAAGGAGATTTCCGCAACCTTGCCTGAAATAAAAGGCGATGGGTTTGAACCTCATCTTATTGACTGGTGTTCTAAGAAATCACAGAGTGCTGACGTTTCCGGTCGCAAACAAATCTATATCCGGTTGTTCCAAAAAGCACTTCATTCCCTATTAACAAATGTGACTTTGGTGAAGGAAGCCAATCTGTCATTCCCCCATGCTGAAGACCCAACCTTACCAGTCCGTTATCCTGAACTTCAAGGCAATATTGATATTGACAAACTCCATCATGGTGAATGGTGGATCAACACTTGGGAGAAGAGATGCAAATCTGAATCGAATGAAATTCTGGCTCCTATTATTCTCTACATGGATGGAATCGCAATTGATAATAGTGGTCAAACTACTCTTACCCCACTGAACATGACTATTGGCATATTCAACACCCTAACTTGAAACTCCTGGCCGGATGCGTGGGAGGCTATATATTATCACCCAACATGTCCAGGTGATAAAGGTGCCAAATCAATTGACAATGTGAATAATCTTCACTCTGGCCTTCGTTTGGCTTTTTCATCTTTGAAAGATGCCTGCAACCAAACGGATGGTATTGAATGGTCTAATTTGCCGTGGAACAAGAAGAAATGGTCTGTTCGAATGAAATTTGCGGTTGCTTATTTCAGAGGTGATACTCCCCAGCACGACCAACTTTGTGGACATTATCAGACGTCAAATTCAAAGATGATCTGTAGGCATTGCAATTGTCCCAGAGCACTTGGTATTAACGCTCGTGTGAATGTTTTGAAGGTTCCCGTTTCAGTTAAAAGTGGCAACATGCAAGTGTCTAAGCACCAAAATGGGGACGAGTATCAATCCATTTGGCTCTGGAATATATCTGATTTTACTGCTCCAACGGTTGACGAAGGAGTGAATGTTGAACAGTATTTCAAAAACATCTCTCACCCCGGTGTACATAACGGCAACGCTTTTTATGATCTTGATTTTGGGGAAAACCCACATAATATTCATCTAGCATTGCCCGGAGAGAGACTCCATATGCACCAACTTGGTTGTGCAAAGCGTGCAGTGGAGACGTTCCGCGAGGACTTTTTAGGCAATAACCAGCGGCTTCTTGGTGAGATGGAAAGGTTAGCCAGTTACTACGGTGGGGCTGTTCAGAGACAATCTGATCGTGACTTCCCACGAACCAATTTTTCAGAATCAATACATACAGCAAAGAAGGAGGGTAACCAGTACATTGGAATGCTTTATATTCAGATGCTGTCACTTCTGTCTGCTGGAGGCCGTCAATTGTTGTTGTCTTGGAAGACGCCATCCAATCTTGAGAACAAGAGCAGAAAGCGTGAAGACAAAATTGACAGACATATTTACGCCATTGAGTTGTTGTTGGGTATGGAAGAGTTCCTAAAATACGCTGGAACGTTTGACGAGGTTTTCAAAGAAGACAAGAAAGGTGTTTTGAATCTTGACAAAATGGTTGTTCTTTTCATCAACTGTATAAATAACAATCTGCAACAAAGAAAGGGAGAGGGTAACAATCTGGTGAAGAATCACATGTATTTTCATTTATCACAGTACATGAGATTATTTGGTCCTCCAACTGGGTGGGACTCTGCCGCGAGTGAGAGCAATCATAAAACTGAAGTGAAGGCTCCTGCTAAGAGAACTCAACAAAACAAGTCCACACTTATCAAGCAAACTTGCAACTGAGTGATACAGTATCCAACTATTGATCGACTTGACCGTGAATTTGATTTGTTCGAATATAGACCCATAACCGGACCAAATCATCCTAAGGAGGGTGGTTGGTCAGCTGGGTCTTCGTTTTGGATTGGTGTGATGAATGGTCTCCCTTACATGAAGTGGGACGAGAAAAAAAACGCAAGTGTACCCTGGTTTCCATTGGATGTTCTCAAATTTTGTTGCGATGTGGTCCTTCCGGCTGTGGGCACCAGCAAGCTTTTTGGAACCACGGAGCACAAGAGGTATGACAAATATCGTGAAATGAAATTATTGTTTCGTGCCCACCCATCGTTTAAGTCTGATTCTGGACAATTGTCCAATGTATGGTATGACTGGGCTAATTTTCAACTCAACCTCCTCGATGGGCGTGGACTGCAAGTTTATCCATGTCAGATTCTGTGCCTGCTTTACCTTGAAGGTCCTTTCCCCATGGGTAGCTCCGTTAGTGGTTTTGAATTAGTGCACGATGGTTATTATGCCGCTGCTTGTTGCTTTGTTTCTGCAGACCCCATACCGAGCAAGAGGGATAAAGGAAAAAAACACCACCATGCATTGGTAAAGCAAGGTGAGTTGCGGAACAAATTGTATTTGTTCGACTGCAACGCCATTGAGTCCGAAGCTGCAGTTGTTAGAAACCATGGTAGTCCTGACCAATACTTTGTGCTGGGAAATCGTGAACAATGGTTGTTTAATTTCCATGAGACAATGGCTGCATCGGAAAAGAAGGATTTACAATCAATAGTACGAGAGGGTGAAAACAGCACATGACCTGAAAGAACAAGTTTATTATCAGTTATATTTGTACTTAAATGGATTTCTGTATTTTTCATTTTTCCACTATTCTGCAACGCCGTTGCAGAAAATTGGTTTTTGGTATCTTCAACAACGTCGTTGCACGAAATGCCTTTTTTCCGTATTTTCGATGGTATACTAGTACGGTACAGTCATGCCCCCTTTTCATGTGTATTTTGCGTTTTTCTATTTTCTGCAACGGCGTTGCACCAAATGCTCTTTTTCCCTATTTTGGACGGTATACAACATACGGTACAGTCATACCCCCCTTTTCCTGTGTATTTTGCGTTTTTCTATTTTCTGCAACGGCGTTGCACCGAATGCCCTTTTTCCGTATTTTGTATGGTATACTAGTACGGTACAGTCCTACCCCCCTTTTCATGTGTAATTTGCGTTGCCGCTTGCTGCTGTTGCTCTCGCTGTTGCTCTCGCTGTTGCTCTCGCTGTTGCTCTCGCTGTTGCTCTCGCTGTTGCTCTCGCTGTTGCTCTCGCTGTTGCTCTCGCTGTTGCTCTCGCTGTTGCTAATTGCTCAATTGCTGTTGATTGCTCTCTGTCGCCGCTCTCTGTTTTGCCGCTCCGTGATGCTTGCTGTCTGTTGTTACCGCTGCCGTTTGCAATTTGATTGTTGTTGCTGTTGCTGATCTATGAAAAAATATACTAATTGAACAAAATGGGTGAGTATCTATTGATGTAGTAGAGTAAATAATAACAACAGAATAATATAATATACATGCTAACCTACACGGTTGGTTTCCGATCGATTCGTTACTGACAATTTGTTGTTCCGATCCGTTGTTCCACCTCAAGGGAAGATTCGCCGCACCTCTATTGTTCCAATTCGTGTTCCGGTCTGATGTTGCAGCCTCCAGGGAAGACGACGACGCACCTCCAGTGACACCAGGAAAGATTCGCCACACCTTTATTGTTCCGATCCGTTCCTATGAAAATAAGAAGAAAAAATAGAAGTGAGGAAAAAGAACAGGCAGGCATCAATATATCTATCTCACGTTTTTGCCTTCCAATTGGTGTTGCGTTTGATTTGGTGTTGCCTTTGATTCGAATCGTTGTTGCCAACATGTTGTTCTGATGGCCGTTGTTGGTGCTGCTGTTGATTTGCAGACTTCTAACTCCTATTTGACGAAAAACAGGGTCTTGTTCCTGTTGATATATAGGCAAGGGATGCAGATTTTGTGCTTTTGAGACGTCTGTGTTTGGGTGATCAAGTCCAAGAACATTCTGTCTATCCAGCAACTAACCCCTGGTTCCAATGCTTTCTACTTCTTTTGCAGTACAAGGCTGTTATTTTGGACTGAAATATCTGAGAACGGATCGTTGTGCTCATGACATCGTCACATGTGGCATGTGACGAAGAGGGTCGGATCCCACGTTCTCGGACAAAGTGTTGCTTGCAAGAAACAACACTCTACTCAGATAAGTTGGAAAATGAGCTCTTTCAATTTGATTGGAAAGTGAATCAAATTCACTTTTCGAACAGTGTGAGTGATTTTACAGTGCACTTTTTTCTTAGTACTGAATCTACATGAAATTCGAATCCGTTTGAATTTTTTGAATTGAAGTATCTTTTGAACATTCCAACGTTCCAAAAAATTCAAACGGATCACTACTTAAAATAATTCGAACGTTCCCGTATGTATGTAGGTATCAAAAAATTCAAACGGATCACTACTTAAAATAATCCGAACGTTCGAACGTATGTATGTACGTATCAAAAAATTCAAACATATCACTACTTAAAATAATTCGAACGTTCGAAAGTTCAAGTACATATGTACCGGTATCGCCGTTGGAATTTTCTTCTTAGTACTGAATCTACATACGTGTTTTCCTACACGTTTATCCTACTAAATTATTTCTAGTACTGCATTTACGTAGAAATCTATGGCCCTATATTTCTACGAGATTTTCGTACTAGATAATTACTGGTAACAGATTTGAGTAGAAATCTACAACAGTAGCTTTCTACACAATTTTTGTACTAGATAATTTCTGGTAACGGATTTGCGTAGCATTCTACGCCAGTAGGTTCCTACACAATTTTCGTACTAGATAATTTCTGGTAACCAATTTACGTAGCATTCTACGACAGTAGCTTTCTACATAATTTGCGTACTAGATAATTTCTGGTAACGGATTTGCGTAGCATTCTATGTCGGTAGGTTTCTACACAATTTTCGTACTAGATAATTTCTGGTGACCAATTTACGTAGCAATCTCCAGCAGTAACATTGTTCATCCTTCAATTGATGCCAATGACACACATTTGCACTCAAAAACTGACTAGGACTCACTATTTTCATACACAAATGTCAAGGGACAAACATTATTCTAAAATTCATACTGACTAAAGTATCAGGAGGAGAATTGTCAATATTGTTTCATAGTCTACCCCATGCATAGTATGAGCAACATTCAGCCTGAAATTGCAGCCAACACCTGACTAACAATCACTATTTTCTTACATGATGCATGGCCAGGGACAAACATTATTATAAAAATCATACTGACTAAAGTATCAGGAGGAGAAATGTCGTCAATATTGTTTCATAGTCTACCCAATCCAAAGTAAGAGCAATATTCATCCTTCAATTGCCTTGAATGACACACTTTTGCACTCAAAAAGTGACTAGCAATCACTATTTTGGTACATGCATGGACAGGGACAAACATTATTATAAAATTCATACTGACTAAAGTATCAGGAGGAGAATTGTCAATATTGTTTCATAGTCTACCCAATACATAGTATGAGCAATATTCATCCTTCAATTGCCTTGAATGACACACTCTTGCACTCAAAACCTGACTAACAATCACTATTTTCTTACATGATGAATGGCCAGGGACAAACATTATTATAAAAATCATACTGACTAAAGTATCAGGAGGAGAATTGTCAATATTGTTTCATAGTCTACCCAATACATAGTATGAGCAATATTCATCCTTCAATTGCCTTGAATGACACACTTTTGCACTCAAAACCTGACTAACAATCACTATTTTTGTACATGATTCATGGCCAGGGACAAACATTATTATAAAATTCATACTGACTAAAGTATCAGGAGGAGAAATGTCAATATTGTTTCATAGTCTACCCAATCCAAAGTAAGAGCAATATTCATCCTTCAATTGCCTTGAATGACACACTTTTGCACTCAAAACCTGACTAGCAATCACTATTTTGGTACATACATGGCCAGGGACAAACATTATTGTAAAATTCATACTGACTAAAGTATTAAGAGGAGAAATGTCAATATTGTTTCATAGTCTACCCAATACATAGTATGAGCAATATTCATCCTTCAATTGCCTTGAATGACACACTCTTGCACTCAAAACCTGACTAACAATCACTATTTTCTTACATGATGCATGGCCAGGGACAAACATTATTATAAAAATCATACTGACTAAAGTATCAAGAGGAGAAATGTCAATATTGTTTCATAGTCTACCCAATCCAAAGTAAGAGCAATATTCATCCTTCAATTGCCTTGAATGACACACTTTTGCACTCAAAACCTGACTAACAATCACTATTTTGGTACATGCATGGCCAGGGACAAACATTATTATAAAATTCATACTGACTAAAGTATCAGGAGGAGAAATGTCAATATTGTTTCATAGTCTACCCAATACATAGTATGAGCAATATTCATCCTTCAATTGCCTTGAATGACACACTTTTGCACTCAAAACCTGACTAACAATCACTATTTTGGTACATGCATGGCCAGGGACAAACATTATTATAAAATTCATACTGACTAAAGTATCAGGAGGAGAAATGTCAATATTGTTTCATAGTCTACCCAATACATAGTATGAGCAATATTCATCCTTCAATTGCCTTGAATGACACACTTTTGCACTCAAAACCTGACTAACAATCACTATTTTTGTACATGATTCATGGCCAGGGACAAACATTATTATAAAATTCATACTGACTAAAGTATTAAGAGGAGAAATGCCAATATTGTTTCATAGTCTACCCAATCCAAAGTAAGAGCAATATTCATCCTTCAATTGCCTTGAATGACACACTCTTGAACTCAAAACCTGACTAGCAATCACTATTTTGGTACATGCATGGACAGGGACAAACATTATTGTAAAATTCATACTGACTAAAGTATCAAGAGGAGAAATGTCAATATTGTTTCATAGTCTACCCAATACATAGTATGAGCAATATTCATCCTTCAATTGCCTTGAATGACACACTTTTGCACTCAAAACCTGACTAACAATCACTATTTTTGTACATGATTCATGGCCAGGGACAAACATTATTATAAAATTCATACTGACTAAAGTATTAAGAGGAGAAATGCCAATATTGTTTCATAGTCTACCCAATCCAAAGTAAGAGCAATATTCATCCTTCAATTGCCTTGAATGACACACTCTTGCACTCAAAACCTGACTAGCAATCACTATTTTGGTACATGCATGGACAGGGACAAACACTATTGTAAAATTCATACTGACTAAAGTATCAAGAGGAGAAATGTCAATATTGTTTCATAGTCTACCCAATACATAGTATGAGCAATATTCATCCTTCAATTGCCTTGAATGACACACTCTTGCACTCAAAACCTGACTAACAATCACTATTTTCTTACATGATGCATGGCCAGGGACAAACATTATTATAAAATTCATACTGACTAGTAAAGTATCAAGAGGAGAAATGTCAATATTGTTTCATAGTCTTCCCAATACATAGTATGAGCAATATTCATCCTTCAATTGCCTTGAATGACACACTTTTGCACTCAAAACCTGACTAGCAATCACTATTTTGTACATGATTCATGGCCAGGGACAAACATTATTATAAAATTCATACTGACTAAAGTATCAGGAGGAGAAATGTCAATATTGTTTCATTGTCTACCCAATCCAAAGTAAGAGCAATATTTATCTTTCAATTGCCTCGAATGACACACTTTTGCACTCAAAACCTGACTAGCAATCACTATTTTGGTACATGCATGGCCAGGGACAAACATTATTGTAAAATTCATACTGACTAGTAAAGTATCAGGAGGAGAATTGTCAATATTGTTTCATAGTCTACCCAATCCATAGTATGAGCAATATTCATCCTTCAATTGCCTCGAATGACACACTTTTGCACTCAAAACGTGACTAACAATCACTATTTTCTTACATGATGCATGGCCAGGGACAAACATTATTATAAAATTCATACTGACTAAAGTATCAGGAGGAGAAATGTCAATATTGTTTCATAGTCTACCCAATACATAGTATGAGCAATATTCATCCTTCAATTGCCTGGAATGACACACTTTTGCACTCAAAACCTGACTAACAATCACTATTTGCGTACATGATGCATGGCCAGGGACAAACATTATCATAAAATTCATACTGACTAAAGTATCAGGAGGAGAATTGTCAATATTGTTTCATAGTCTACCCAATACATAGTATGAGCAATATTCATCCTTCAATTGCCTTGAATGACACACTTTTGCACTCAAAACCTGACTAACAATCACTATTTCCGTACATGATGCACAGGCCAGGGACAAACTATTATTATAAAATTGATACTGACTAAAGTATCAGCCTGAGAATTGTCAATATTGTTTCATAGTCTTCCCAATACATAGTATGAGCCATATTCATCCTTCAATTGCCTCGAATGACACACTTTTGCACTCAAAACCTGACTAACAATCACTATTTTGGTACATGCATGGCCAGGGACAAACATTATTGTAAAATTGATACTGACTAAAGTATCAGCCTGAGAATTGTCAATATTGTTTCATAGTCTACCCAATACATAGTATGAGCAATATTCATCCTTCAATTGCCTTGAACGACACACTTTTGCACTCAAAACCTGACTAACAATCACTATTTGCTTACATGATGCACAGCCAGGGACAAACATTATTGTAAAATTGATACTGACTAAAGTATCAGCCTGAGAATTGTCAATATTGTTTCATAGTCTTCCCAATACATAGTATGAGCCATATTCATCCTTCAATTGCCTCGAATGACACACTTTTGCACTCAAAACCTGACTAACAATCACTAATTTCCGTACATGCATGGCCAGGGACAAACATTATTAAAAAATTCATACTGACTAAAATATCAAGAGGAGAAATGTCAATATTGTTTCATAGTCTACCCAATACATAGTATGAGCAATATTCATCCTTCAATTGCCTCGAATGACACACTTTTGCACTCAAAAAGTAACTGAGAAACACTATTTTGGTGACTTGTTCATACAAAAATAAAAAAATAAGAACAAAAAATACGGAGACTACCCTTTGTACACGTCCCTATGGAGGAATCGATCCACTGGACACGTTAACATCTATATGACGAACTAATCATATCCGGACGAGAAAAGTTACACTACTTAAAGCTAGTCTGTTTTTGAATCAGACAATTTCTGTGCACCGTACGTACCAACAGATTGTGATCTGCGAAAAAATTAATTAAGGGGTGAGTGTCAACCATTAAAAAAAAGGCATTTTCTGCAACGCCGTTGCAGAAAATGGAAAAACAATAAAGAGAGAATATGGAATGATATGGTACAGTAAGTACGGTAGGGTAGGGAACATCAAAATGTTCGGGTCCGCGCCAAAATTTTGAGGACACCACATTCCAGAAAATCACGGCACGCTCGAAAAAAAGATAGGCAGGCGCCAGTAAAACAACACTCACAGGTAAGTACAATTGATAGTAATACAGCGCTTCCTGGGAGGCAGTCAACCAATAACTTACAGTGTGTACAGTATGAAGGGGGGGGGAAATACCAAATGATTCCTACAACAACATTATTATCATAAAAATAGCGCGCCAAATCAATCAAAGGAAAAAACGGTAAGGTGAGGTACACGATTTAACAAAAAAATAATGGTAGAACTTAGTAGTTGCAGTCCGGTGGCAGGTAAAACCATTGTTACCAATAACACAAACAGCCCAAACAGCAGTGTATCGGGAAGTGACCAAACAAACACAAACGATAGCCAAACATATAAAACCACAGACAGTAGCAACAGAAATATTCTACAGACAACAAAAGAATCCGTCAACAATAACTTGGAAAACAACATTGTCAAACATGTCAAAGAAAAAGCGTTCAGGAAATTTAAATTCCTGCCAGAGAATACATTTGTGAAGGCAACGATATTCAACATTGTAAAACAAGCGAATAACAATGAAATACCAAATACGATCGATATAAAGGACCAAAAGTGGAGTGGAATTTATTGCCAAGCAGTAACTGCGTGTAGGCACAATGCTCAAACTCTTGCCAGGAAAAACTGCTGAATTTTGACTTTGAGTCCATCGGCGGCACCCCAGACACGACGTTCTTTTAGTCTTGGGTATTTGGCACCAATTGCGCTGATGTATTCCTCCAATTCTTCTTCAGTTGGAGGTCTAATCATTGCCTTTGGATGATACTGCAATACGAACAAAAGAACCTTTCTGGAGAACTTCAACCATTTGTACATAGCAGTAGAGGTGAGTCCAAACGCCATATACACAGATCTTGCGACAGATCCTCGTGTTCTAAACCAATGAAGTACTAGACCAAGACAGCAAGTCGCGTTTGCCTCACGCTTTCTTCCACACCATACTCCATTATCATTAACCTTCCGTTTCCGAACAGTGTTGGTGTATCTATCAACTGTGTAACTATCAAATGTTGGTTCAAATAGACCGAGAAGCTCTCTAAAGACTGTGTGGTCGACACCACAGCAGTTGAGAAGAGCCTGTTCATTGCCAGAGTTGAATAGGTAAAGAAAGGGAGACTCGGAATGACGGCGTAGGGCTATCCTTGGTGTTCTCCTATCTCTTCGACGCCTTTCTTCCGCAGCGTCATCGTCATCGTCATCATCATCATCATCCTCCTCATCTTCTAGAAGATACAAGCAAACAAGCAACTCAAGTGACATATTCAACGGATGGGGAACTATTTATGTTGGCGGTTGAGTAGTACCTATTGTCGGTTGAGTCGAAACGTTGAGTCGCTGAAATGGTGAGTACCGTACGGTAGGTGAAAATGAAAAATTCGGTCGTGAAGTCACTGAAAAATCTGAACATCACTGAAAAATCTGAACGGATTAAACCCATGTTTAATCGTATGAAGAAGACAAATTTGGCTAATATTATTGTCCATGTCATCAGATTCCAGATTCCAAAATGAGATTTATGCGCTTTCCCGCCAAATGTACAAAATTTTCATTCCCGAAATACTAAAAACAGAAGTTTATGTACGTTACAAAAAAGTATTTCGGGAATCACCCAATGATTGTTATTCTCTCTGACCGTGACACCACCCTTCATTCTCAATTCCTTCCTTCCACAATTTTCAGTCGTGCACCTGTCTGTACACCGTACGCCGATGAATGGGCTCCCCCTACCATCACCCTCACGGCGCGCGGCCACACAATCAAACGGTCGCAGTTTCACATCGGAAGTTGGTAGGAAAACTCTTACCCGTACAAGTACGAGTACGAGTACGAGTACCTGTAGGTAGAGTACCGTATGATAATATGCAGGTCTCACTCACTCGTACGGTACAATACGGTACCCTCATATCGATACGAGACGAACAGCGACGATCACTCCTACTGCATGTACATAGCATAACCTACAACGGGCGGACACACGTCGTTGTTGTTGTTGAAGGGGGCATCAGTGGTCGTAAGGTAGATAGGCAGAGAAAACGCCTCATTTTTGCGCCGATACAGACTCGGTTGTTCCCCGGGAGGATTCCTACGACCGTATGTACCGTTCTTAGTAATTGGACTATCGTGTCGAGGCCAACGTGTGTATCTATCGTAACTTAAAAAATTATCGTCCACCACAAAAAAAGTTATCTTTCATTCCTCCAAGGTAGCAAAGCAACATACAGCTGATCTTCGAGTTAGACACAACCCAACAGCAACAGATACAGCAGTGTAGCGTATTTCCATACCAAACAATCGTTGACAGGTCAGACTCGCTCCCACCAAACGGTGCATCATAAAACTAGCAAACGATTCTCGAGCATCATCGAGAAAGTTTCGCCCATCCCATCCCCACCACATCCCAGGCAAGAAGAGCTGGTACTCATAACAATCTATCCCGAGATACACATCGATCCGACAACCGGTCTCTTCCATTTTCCGTTTCGTTGATTTGATTTGATCCAGTTCCGTTCCGTTTATTCCTTTCCTTCCGTACCCCTTGTACCAGTTAGACATACAGGCAAAGCCAATAATCAATTCCATTCCATTCACAATGAGTCGATGGGCCGATTCCACAGACGATGAGGGTGATTACTTGAACGAAGAGGAGCACGAAGATTATGTCGAGCACGCAGTGACGGCGGAGCAAGTGAGTAATTACCATGCGATACGATTGACAACCACTGTGGATCGATTTCCCTCGGGGAATGCATGCATGCATGGCCAGCTCGATATACCGTAGAACAGGACCTGCCATCCAGCACAAACAAAACCGGTCTCGTTCACTTGCTCATTCGCTCACTCACCCACGCGCCACCCCCCCCGCGCTGTTTTCGTTTCGTTTCTCTTGCTATTCCATTCCGTCGTTTTGCATCGCATCGCTTTGTTTGTGCCACCCGGCCATGGTTCGGATCGTGAATTGAAACCGTGTTGCGTTTGAATTTCATTGCATCGTACTCCATTCGTTCCCCAACAATCGCACTGCACTGCCTGTACTGTATTGGAACTACTGCAACAACTATGACAACAACAACAACAACCATAACAGCTGCGGGAACCCATGTCGCTTCCCGAACACAACGTCCACCTCCCCGACCAAGCCGCCACAACGGCGGATGGAACCGGTGTTGGTGCCGAAAACGGTGACGCCGAGGACGAGGCCGACGAAGAATCCGAGGAGGAAGAAGAGGAGGAAGAAGAAGAAACTGAGGAGGAAAAGGCGGAACGACAGCGCCGCCTCGAGGAGGCAAAGGCGGCAGCCAAGGCCAAAAAGGAAGCCGAGGAAGCCGCGGCAAAGGCCAACAAAAACGACCTCGACGATCTCGACGACATTCTGAACGAGCTTGGCATCGACCCGGCGGCCGCTGCTGCCGCGGAGTCGGCCGAAGCAGAAGCCGAACCCGAAGATGCGGACGGCGGCAACGACGACGACGATAAGCAAGGAGCCGGCGGCAACAACGCCAACCGCCGGAAAAAGAAGAAGAAAAAGAAGGGAGCCACTTCAACGCCCGCCGAAGACGCTTCCGCCGGTGAGGATGCCGCCGGGACGGTGGACGTCGCGGCCGTTCTGAAGGCCAAGGCCGCGAAAAAGAAACCCACGACGAGTGCGGCCAAAGCGGCCGCTGTTGCCGCTTCCTCGGAGAGCAAGACCGGCAAGGCCAAGAAGAAAAAGCTGAGCAAAAAAGACAAGGCCCTGCAGTACGGACGGTAGTTGTGCCGCGAGACGAACGCGGTGGCTGGTTGCGGGGCTCGGATGAACCGAACCAACCAACCAACCAACGACCGCGGTGTTTGCAACGCAACGCAATGCAATGAAACACATCGCAACGCAACGCAATACAACGACTGCATGTTCCCAAATAAACAAACAAACTAACTAAAGATCGATTAATCCTTTTCAAAACCGAGTCATCGGCATGGTTCAAAGAGTAAAACAAAACCGGATCACTTCATTCCGCAGTTTTGACTGAATCAATCGTTCCAAGCCTTCAGCGTAGCTCACACAACCATGTCCCATCACATCGTATATCCCGAAGCAAGCAATATATACAGCGTATCCTTTGCTTTTCCGTGTTTTTTACATTCCGCTGTGGAGCATGGCCCTCTGCTGTTGAATTTGGCTTTTATGCAAGGCAAGCGCATCGTTATGACGGAACGAGAATAGTTCTGTTCTGTGTGAAATCCCAACCGAGCCAATATCAAGTACAGTAGAGGGACAGTCTATCTACCCGATCAAGGATTCCATCAAACATGCATGGATGGCTTTATCTCCGTTTTTGCTTCGTGAATCTCGGCATAGCCGCTAAAATGCAACTACACGTGGTGGAATCCCAACCCGAAACCAACAATTAGGATGTTGGATCTTCAGGATTGTTTCGAATGATGTATTACGAATGCTTTCTTTTTACCGGAAGCAAGACCTTCAAAGATGAGAGAAACAACTCCGTACCGGTATTACGGACAACAATAATCATACTCCGTAAGATCTTACGATATTACCCGTACGAACCCGGTAATAAACACTCCGTAAAAAAATAATTTTATCATCCGGCACGTACGTACGGGTACGTTTTGTATGTACTAAATGTACGATATGCGGTAGGTACAGCCTAAACCCTAGACTTCAATACTGTACTGTTCATGTTGTACTCCTACGTCGTACGTACTTTGTACGGACGGTAACAGGACGTACCGCTAGGCTTCAACGTAGTAAGGCTAAATCTAAAAACTCTCAGTCGTGCATATCATGGGGACTGGATTTCAAGCAACATGATTCAAAGCAGGAAACAATAAACAATACATCCTGCTCGGCAGATTCTAGTCTTCCCGACAACCGTTGTTAAGTACTTTGTAACGTACGACGTATCGATAACGTAGTTCACCGGGCGACTCTCAGACCTTTGTGGCTCGGGTCACCCAAAAAGGCAGTAGTAGCATGGTTGACACCAAGGAATTTTGATGTTTACTACCGCACTCAACCACGAATGATCGAATGGAATACGGAATGCCACGAATAATGAGCATGGCCCTTTGCAGTACGAACAATCGAGGACGAAAAGACAGAGGGGGTGATGTTTCCGATAAGAGGCAACAATCTTCGAAAATAAGCGTTGCTAAGTAATAGGAGTACTTCGGTAATGCGACGTACTCCCGTAGAAACAAACCATGCGGAGGCTTGCGTCAAAGCTTTGGAAGTGAAACCGGTGGAGGACGAGCGAGATGGCAAATGAACCTTGTGCCGAGACCACAAATACAGCTCTCATTGATATCAAAACAGCAGATTGTATTCAACCATACGTTACCAAGAAATAACAATACTAGAGCAGTAGCTAATTCAGTACTGTCTCTGTCTCTGTCTCTGTCTCTACTTCTATTTTTGCTACCGCAGCAACCATGACGATCGAGCAACACAAACAAACGATCTCTGAGGAAAAGAAAGAGGATGCGGGTGTTGTCACGGGAATCGCCGCCAATGGCGAAGGCGCCACACCTTCCAAGCCATTCTACGAAGAATTCGTGCCCGAACCGTCCCTGATGCAACCCGTGTCACCCTCTCTTTGCTGTCGAGAAGAATGCAACGGTGACGGGGACATCGATGAGGACGACTACTACGAGGATCTCGGTCCCGTCACCTTTCACATTGCTCTCCCTTCCTCGTCACGGTCGTCACCCCAACGGTGCGACGGCGGCGGTGACAACGAGGAACCAACCTTGACTGCTGCTCCCGAAACTTCCGTTACCCGGCTATCATTCCGTTGCCGCGATCGATCGTGTGGGGTTCTCCTTCCCTCGGAACAACAAGATGCATCCTCTTCGTCGTCGTCACCGATCGTGGCGGACGGACGCGTTGACCCCTTGTTCTTCGAGACGGGATTCAGCCTCGAAGCCAAGACCGGGTTTCAGGTCTGGCCGGGCTCGAGGTTGATGGTGGAAGCCTTTGCGTTGTCCTCGTCCTCGTCCCGGTTGTTGTCCACCGAGACGAACAAGAAGGAAGGCCCGCTGAACATAATCGAGGTCGGAGCGGGGATTGGCCTCGTGGGAACCTGTCTCGCGGCCGCCGGGCACCACGTGCTGGTGACGGACCTGCCCCTGTTGGTGGACCACGGGATCCGGTCCAATCTGCGACGAAACAATAACAACAACAACAGCAACAGCAGCAACAACAACAACAATTTCTTCGGCACGCGACACGACGAGTCGGAGCCACCCCCGTTCCTCGTCCACTGGCGGCCGGAAACCGAGTCTGCCGCTGCTGGGGGAGGAGCGGTTTGCTCCACCCGAGACGATCGCGACGACGATCGCGACGACGATCGCGACGACGATTACGACGACGACGACGACCTCGGTAATGGCACCCCAAACCCCATCGGCGATGGCTGGGCCACCGCGGTGCCCCTCGATTGGCGGTCACCGCTGCAAACCCAGTTGTCCGCCGAAACCCTCGCTTCCGCCGACGTCATGGTGGGGTGCGACTGCCTGTTTCTGCGAGCCCTCATCGACCCCCTCCTGTCGGTGGTCGGAGACTTCTTTGCGTCGTCCTCGCCATCGCCATCGTCGTTGCGATCGTTTTTCTTCACGTACGAGCGCCGCAACATGACGGGACGCTTCATCGAGCTGGAAGAATTGCTGCACAAAATCCGGAGCGAGAGGGGATGGACCGTGGAGTTGGTGGCGTGGCGGACGATCGCCGTCGAGGGAGACGGAGACCACGACCTCCATCTCTTTCGGTTGTCGCCGTAATTAGCGTAGCGTACGGTAGAAACAAACACAGAACCAGACAAATCCGTATCATCGAGAGAATGAATCGGGATGCATTGTGAATAATGCCAAACAATGGGATTATTAAAAAGTACAATACCGGTACCGGTAGTAGAAAATTAGAAATAATCATAACGCGAAGCGAAGATGATGCGTAAGATCTTGCGGTTTGCTCATTGATCATCTATTATGGGCAGTACAATACTAGGACCGCTGAAAAAAATGAGACTAATACCCAAACAATTTATATTGTTGTAGAAAACAAAAATTAACGGTATTTATTTTGCGATAAGTAGTACGAAGTAATTTACTTGTAGGAAGCATGATCCAATGTCGTCATCAACCAAACAAGATCTTTCGTTTCGTTCTTCGATATGACCACGGCCAGCATAGCATCGGATGGCACGCATTGCATCATTCCAGCATCCTTCGAATCACGTGGTTTCTTTTCTTCCCTTGACGACAGAAAATAATACATAAAAAAAGAACCAACCTTCAGTGCATATTTTCTATTCTCCGAGCGGAATGCCACCTATCACACGACAGAATCTATAACGAGGTCTCACAACAAACGCTACTGCCCAGAAACATCGGGAGGGAAGAGAGAAAGAAGCGTGAAAGAAAAATCTAGGGTCAAATCGAATCCATTATCTCCATTGCATCGAATCGATACAACGGTGGTGCAATAATTACGCACGATACGCAATGACCATAACTATGTTCGCGATGCCGAGCTCTCAATGCCGGGAAAAACCGCAGCTTTCGGCTTTCGCCGCACTGATTGCAACAGTGCTTTTTGTGGCAGCACTCGTGCCGAGAGCCGACGGGTTCGCACCATCGCCGTGGAATGGGTTTTCGACGTCGGACAGACCCGGTTTCTATACCTCCGACATCGGTAGGTTCCCCTACAACTCCCGACATTGCACTAATCCATCTGCCGGGCACCAGCGATGGTCCGTCTTGTTCTCCACCTTTGGCGATACCGATACCGACGATAACGTCCGTCTCCTTGAGTCGATTCGGTCCATGCGGGTGAAGGAACTCAAGGCGGAACTGGCACAGCGCAACATTTCCTCTGCCGACGCCTTTGAGAAGGAGGAACTCGTCCAGCGTCTCTACAAGGCCAAAATTCAAACTCAGGCGGCGTCGCAATCGCAAGCTACAACAACAGCTACGGCTCCCGCTAGTTCTCCCGGCGTGCTCCGGACCAATCTCTTCTTTACGGCCGTCGACACGGACCGGTCGATGGCGGGCATCGCCTCCGGCACGTCCGAGCGCGTCACCATCCGGGCCGACGCCGGGAGCCCTCCCTATCCCACCGCGGTGCTGGACGTGCACGACACCAACGGCAACGTCGAGTTCTCACTCAGACTCCTGGTGGACACGGCCTGTTCCGGATTGGTCCTCCGCCCGTCGGTGGTCCGACAACACCCGTCGTCCCTCAAATCGTACTCCACCCCCGTCACCATGACGGGGGGCGCGGGAGCGGCCGCCTCCACCGGGCTGACCCAGATCGAGTCCTGTTCCTTCGCCGGCACAACGGCTGGGCAAAAGCTGGGACCGCTCCCCGCGGCCGTCCAGGACATCGGTGCCCTCCCAATGGAACTGGACGGGATTATCGGCCTCTCGGTGCTGGGTCGGTACGCCTGTGCGGAACTCGACCTCGATAATGGTTGCATGACGCTTTACGAGAACGAGTTTCGGCCGCCCCTCGACAACAACGGTAACGACGACGACGACGACGGCAGTGACGTCGTGGTTGCCGAGGCCGAGCTGTCCCCCACCAAACTGGGAATCTGGACGGTCGATATGTCGGTTTCGGTGGGTGGTGCGATCAGCAAGCCCGTCAAGATGCTGGTCGACACCGGCGCCATGTCCACCTTTCTCACCCACAAGGGCCTGGAGCAGACGGGTCTGCCGACGGCATGCGTCAAGGATTTGACCCTGCCCACGGGAGCCATGGGATCCGACAACGTGGCCATGAGCCTGACCAAGCGCATCGAGCTCGACGCGGACGCGGACGCGCCCATTGTCTTTGGAAAACGCAGCAGCAGCAGCAGCAGCAGCAGCAACGCACAATCGCAATTTCCGGGCCTGTCCCTGTCCGGTGCCTCGGTGCCGGTCGACATCGGAAGCATCGGCATCCTGGACGACCAGCTCGCTTCGGACAACGTGGTCGGGATTCTGGGCATGGACGTCCTTTCGAGGGCGTCGAGAATTCGAGTGACCGTCCGGGGACCGATCCCGAGGCTCACCCTCTACCAGAAACAACGACGGGAACAACCACAACCAGCAACCACAATCCTCGAGTAGTACGGCGGGAGATAGCAGCACCGGCGCTCCCGCGGAGCCGCGTGAGAAGAGCACCGCCGCCGCCGACGGCGGCGGCGACGACGAACCGATCCCGGCCACCGAAGGCACCGCGGCGGATGTTGTGCCGCCGCGGGTGGAGGAGTCGGAGGAAGATGTCAACGAGGATCCGGTGACGCGGACATCATCGCCGGTGTCGTCATCATCGGTATCACCAGAGCCGACACCGGCATCATCTGTGACACGTAGTAGAATCTGTGTCGTCGGAAACGGAGACGGAACAGCCCCCGCGGAAGAAGAAGAAAAAGAAAAAGCGCCGATACGATTAACAGGTTTCGACGTGTGCTAACGTTGTAGAACGATTGGACCGTCTATGATCCGAGAGAAAGAAACAAGTCTCGGGAAGATTTATCGCAGATTTCAGTGCCTCCTGTGGGAAGAAGGGAATGCCAATGCTCACGATTTGTGGCATATAGATATAGATATATCGCACGCACACACACACACACACACACATCATACACACACAGAACACGTACACTCAATCTCTATTCGTATCCTGGTGAGCGAAAGGAAGAAAGCTGTTTTTGGTTTGTTGTGTGTTGCACCAGAACCCACCGACAGTGCCGTACAAAACTCGTTGTTGGATGACACGAACGATTGTTTCGCAAGGGACGTTTTGTGTTGTCTGTTGTTTGGAGAGACGGGGGGGGGGGGGGGGGGGGAATGGAATTCGAATTCGAATCCAAATCCATGGCAAACGAACTACGGTACACGGCATGCCTGCCGTATACAGTAAGCTACTTCGTGTATTTGACGATTGACAACGAGAAAATATATGGAGAGCAATACTACGAATGTTTACACGAACAACGACCACCACCTCAAACGAACAAAATCACCGAACGAGAAGCGACACGCGTGGCATATGATATTGTGAAACGCTTCTTTGTTGGCATTCTTTTCGAAATCACGAAGATAGATAGATCTTGAATGAATGAATCATTCGAGAGAAGTTTGCGAGTTTGTGCCGTGCGTGCGAAATCTTGTTTCTCTCCACTTTGAACTTGCGATGGATTTATTAAAACACATACTAGATACTATACTCGTACCGTACAACCGGTAGTGATGAGTGAGATTGAGTGGTATTATCAAAACTGTTAGTAGCACACGCATACAATACACATGGTACATACGTGTAGGCCAATGGGAAACTAGAAACCATCACAAACAAAGCAATGGTCGTATGATTTTGTTGCTGTTGTGGTTACGGTCGAGTCGTTGTTGTTTGGCGTTGGCTTTGTATCGGAACAACCGTAGATGTCGGTCGGTCGGCCGATCGGTGGGACGCTCATTGTTCCCGACGACTGCACACTGTTGATGCACGAACAGACAAGCACCCTTGTGAATGAATGGAATTGTGAGAGGGGAAGTCGTCGTGATTTAGTTTGACCCAACATTTCGAACATCCCATCCCATCCCGAAATTAATCTGCGGTTTCATGCCGCGCTGGTGCGGTGCCAGTGCAGTGCCAGTGCGGTGCTAGTGCGGTGCGTTCTCCTCGCTCGTACCGTATCGAGGGGTGTGCCGACTTGCCTGCTGCCGAATAGAGAATCCATCTCCATTGTCGGAAAGCGTTGGATACAGTGTGTTTGTTTGTTTGTTTGTTTGTTTGTGGTCGGAAACGAGGCATCGAGCGCCGAACCAAAAATAAGCACAACAAGCGGGCTCTTCCTGCAAAATGCAATCAAACGCATAATTACTGGACGTGCAGGATATAGAAAACTCGTCAATAAAGCTCCAATCATTTTGTTTTTGTTAATGGTTATGCTTCTAATTAATCTCTATTATGTTGTTCGTTTCCTTGATTTCGGTTGCTTGGTTGGTTCGTTGATTGTAAATTATGGACGTAGATTGTGTACTGTAGATGCACTACATAACGACATGTATGTATGTACTACAATTGCTCGATTCGATTGGATTGGATTCGATTGATTCTCAACAAACTTCACTTGCTTGCTTGCTTAGCAGCCATTCTCTTGGTCACTCACCAGGGTCATCATTTTGGATTTGTTATAGTAGTGAGTGACGAAGGGTGAGTAGTAGCCCATCTTTTTCTTGGTGGGTTTGACCACCAGTTCGTCGACGTCGACACTAACACCCACATCGGTGTCCACTGCATCTGCAACGGCTTCGTTGTTGTCTCCGTCGTCGTCGTTATTGTTGTTGTTGCTGTTGTGAATCATGTTGCTATTGTTGTTGGCTTTCTTTTTCTTGAAACGCAAGACCCGCCTGCTGAATTCTCTGCGGACCATGCCCTTGCGTTGTTGCGGTTGCGGTTGTGGCTGTGTGTTTTCGATAGTAACTTCCATCGAATTGTTGAGGTTGAGGTTGTGGTTATTGGTGTGGTTGTTGTTGTTGTTGAGTTCGTCCGATCCCTGGTCTCCGGCATTCGCTTGGACCTCGATTCCATCGTAGTACGGCGGATGCTGGAGCTCCTGCAGCTTCTGGAGTTCCAGCAAATCTCCTCTCAGGTCAAGGTATTCTTCCGCACCCACATCCACGGCGGTATAGGTAGCAATGTCGGAAAACTCCTCAATTTCGTCCGAGTCCGACTCGCTGTCGTCAACGACGTCGTCGTAGGAGTTGTCATTCGAGACCGGATTCTTGTTCGAAAAGTCCATGGATGTGTTGGGTCCGAGAGCTGGTGGCAGTATGTCAGTGCTTCCGGTGTAGGTTGCTTCCAGGGGTGGAACCTGTAACCAGTCGGCGGTCGAAACCGGCGTGGTTTGCAGTTGATAGCGCTCCTCCTCCCCAACCACAGACGATTGCGGTTGCGAACCCGAACTTGAACTCGCGTGGTTGTTCATCGTCTTCCTCCTCCTTCCTCGCACTATTGTTATCGAAATCTCTGCGGGAGGAACAAACGGCTTGTTAATATTGGCCGGGTGCAATGGGTCCTTGGCTGGATCGTACCCGGGATCGGGTCGGATCGATCCCCAAGGAATAGATGAGACATCGTCGCTGTTGTCGTTTTCGACACGACTCGGACGTGATGTCGTTTGCAATTGCAATGGCAATTGCAGTTGGCCTTGCTGCTGCGGAATAAACTTTTGTTGTTGTTGTTGTTGTTGCTGTTGCAATGGTTGTAGATGATGCTGTTGCTGTTGCCATCCCAAGTTGATGTTGTGGGCATGCTGGGCAGCAGGATGCTGGTTGTGATTGCCATTGGCATTGGCATTCGGAGCTATAACCGGTACCGCAGAATATTGTGGCGGCGGGGTACTAATATTGATACGGCCATTGGTAGTATACTGATACTGAGGAGGATGGCTTGCTTGTGCTTGGGATGGAATCATCGCAATGTCTTGCCGCTGCGGCACGGGACTCACAACCGGACTGACAATCGGCATTTGTTGTTGTTGTTGTTGCTGCTGTTGCTGCTGCTGTTGTCGAAATTGCGATTGGAGGATGCCTCCTCCACCGATTCGAATTGGAATTGACACCTGATGCGATGGGTTGTGATGAGGAACCGGACCTGGTAGTCCGTGTCCGTGTTGAGTGTTTGTTGTTGCTGTTGCTGCCATTATCGGAGTTGACGCATTCTGTGCTCGGAGGTTGTTCGACATATGATAGAACAGAACAGCACAGCGAAAGTACTTGGATCGGTTTCGGTTCGTGATGTGACAATTGAACGACTATAGGTGCGTGCAATTGGTCTTTTTATTTGTTCTCTGAATTTTTTCTTCTTCTCTCTCTTCAACTCAATTCAAGTCAATAGAGGGAATATATCACAAAATAATAACAATGGAAACGAAGCTCGGCAGTGCACGTAAATCGAATTGAATGGGTCCAAAGTTTGGATGTGTTTGTATTTGTATTATTTGTATTTGCTTTTGAGTCTGTTCCAATACAGAACCAGTAAGGCAGTCTCAAGTCGTGCTCTCTCTTTCTCTCTCTCTCTCTTTCTCTCTCTCTCAGCGATAATCTTCCGCTTTTGAAAGGGTCGTGCGAGTATTGGTGTCGTCTATTAGTGTGGTTCCGTTGGCACCGCGGATTTATTAATTGTTGATGCGTGTGTTTCGATAGTCAAGAACACTAAGTGCTAAGTGAGGTTTCGAGTGATTCGAACTGTTTAGTGAGTGGGGAAATCAGCGGTCGATGCACACACGAACGACTGAATCGAGCGATGTGCTGTAATCTCATCCGGCACTTACCGGTAATCTTGTTTTTTTTCTTTTCTATCTCGTGAAAAAAGTTTGCGGTAGAGAGTTGGGTGGGTGTGTCTAATTACTACCGTACGGTACGTACGAGTTACTGCGTGTTCTGGAAAAGAAAAAAAAGGACCGATTCTATTTTTCGTAATAACACGCGCATTTTGTACGCGTCTCGAATCTGTACCGGCAACGGTTCGGTTGCACGATACTCAATCCTATCGGTTCCTCGCGAACGGTGAATTGATAACCGCAACCGAAAACAGATCCGCGCGCCGTTTACGTTGATGAACAAGCTTGTGGGACATGCGCATGCTGGGCCGCCGGGAGATACGAGTACCCGTATTCATGCTAAGATTACTCATTCGTACGAAGTATTGTTGTTATTTTTCACGACGCACTCTAGGTGTCAATACGGGACCTCGTAGGAACTGGAACTCGCTCGTGTTAAGAAAAAAAACTATCACGAACTTATCGCGAATTTTGCCGAAATAAGGATGACCGATTGTGATCGTGATCTTGGATTCATTTAGTCGTGAGTAGACCGTCGTAGACACAGTACTATCCTGTACAGATTTTGAGTTCACCCAAACACAACGCTGGCTGGGTCCTGTACGGTAGTAGCGATCATTCATGAATGACTGACATTGACATTCAATCGCCATTAATTCTTTCCTTAAGTAACTTAACTAATTACCGTAGAGCACCATACCTTACCGTACGGTTCGTAGGCCCCCTGCATGTCGGGACGGGACAAAAAACGATCGACAGACTGAAAAACCACCGCCGACTCTTTTCGACGTAACGCTCGTAACCGCAGCACACTCCGTCTCGGTGGCACGCTTCGCGTCAGCGCGCATCTCGCAAAAATTTCTTGCTATCGTCCGTCCTGAATGCGAGTCGTACCAATCATTTCCGTTGACCGGCGATGACACGGAATCTTGCAAAGTCGGTCGCGTCCCGAAATTTTTCGCTGTCGTCGATCCAACGATCGATCGGATTTCTCGGTGGGACGCAACGTCATCCATTTTTGTGGCGTTGGATCTCGGTGGTACCGTATAGTAGGAGTAAGATTACTTCTACGTGCCTGTACGTACCCGTACGTACGAGTAAGATTACGTAAGTTCTTACGCATCGCCGTCATCCTCAACTACGATACTTGTACTGTGCGGTGGACAAAGAATCTGCGTCCCACTGCCGGCAAATGGCGACCGTTCTGGCGATACTATGGTCTTACAGCGTTACCGAGTGATTCCCAGAAAGGAGTCCCACTGGTGTCGTATGGTATGTCTCTAAGAAGAAGGTAACGTACCGGTAGTAACTACAATGTGTAGGTATGTATGTATGTGTTAATTGAACTAAACCTAAGATTGCGAGCAAGTTCTGTAAACTGTTCCAACTGAGTGTTGAGCTTGTCTTCTTTAATTTGCTAAGCGTTGGATTGGTGTTGAACTGAATCCAAAATTCTTTGCACATAGAGGAATTAAGATATATATTTCATCCAGACTTCAATATTGAATTCAACATTGAAGGCTGGCTGGCGTGTCATTTGGTTTGACATCAGCAATTCAGATTTTTATGAATCGTGGGAATTCGATCGTGAGGGTTTGAATACCACATCACTCTTTTTCTTCTCATAAAAGCTTCACTTGGTTGTAGGATCTACCGACTCTCAGACATACCCACACATATGTACGGAATCCTTTCTTAACATGAATCGTGGGAATTCAATCGTACGGGGTTGACTACCACAGTCTATGTAGCCGGATATGAAGCGCTCCCATATTCATACCCCGTAAAATCTTGTAGAGTACGTAAGATTACTTGTACCTGTACTCGTATCAGTAATCTTACTGTACGGTACTTGTTTGTGTTGCCTGCAACACGCATGTGAAATCGTATCGATAAATCTGCACCGGCAGGGTACCGGTTCAATCTCACACTTGTTTTGGTACATTCATACACTGTTGCCATACACTTTTCAACTACAACAATACCCACAAAAGGTATGATCATACAGTACAACTTGATCCTATGGCCTCATTTGCTCAGCCACTAACCCATCCCCCATCTTGTTCGGCCCGCAACCAGTTTTTGATAGATAGTAAATTTTTAATTGGTGTGATATGGTTTGAGGTTCTGTATATTCATCCGTTGGACAACATGATCATCTAAGAGAAAGGAAACAGTCCCATTTGTATGAATTTGCTGGATAGTGTAGGGGCCATTGCTTCTTGTTGCCTCGAAAGCTCCAGGAATTTGCTTTTCATTTTTCTTTCATCATAATTTGGTCTCCAACACGGTAATCATGAAGCTTCCTACGACTATTCTCTTTCATCGCGTTCTTGTCTATTTGGGCTTGTCTTTTGTTTCTGACCATGGCCAAGTCCATAATCACCGGGATGGGAAGAAACATATCTCTGTGGAATGCAAGGGAACCAGGTGTCATTCCAAAAGTCTTGTTGATGGTTGATCTAATGGCAAACTGAGCTTAAGCAAAGACACTGTCGACAATGCTGATGGCGTCCTGAAGGGCCTGTTGTGATGGATTGGTATTGAGCTCTGTTTGCATTGCAGACTTGATGGTATCGTGTACTCTTACAAGGACAGCATTTGCTTGTAGGTTGCAGATGGAGCAGACCTTGCCTTTAATTCCAAGATTGGCAAGGTGGAGTTGAAAGTCATTGCTCATGAAGTTGGTTCCTTGGTTGATGATGCAATTCACTGGTTTTGGGTATCTGGAGAGCCAGCCATTTGTCAAGGGCATGGATTGCCATGAGGCCAGTTGGATTGACTTGTGGGGCCCTGATTATTTCAAGGTGGTTAGTGCACATGCCCATGATGGTGAATCCATTGAATGTAATTGTTCCATGGCCAGGGGTCTTGATCTTCCAAGGACCAATTCCATCCATTGCAATGGTATCCTAGGGAACATATTGGTGTTCTTTGGTTGGGAGTTGGCTATGGCTTTGGTGGCTATTCTTGTACCATTGGCAGGTGACGCACGTTTTGCAGAAGGCATTGATTTGGTCTTTCAAGTTCAGAGCATATACAAATTGGTTAATGATCCAATACAATCTGTCCAAGCTGGCATGGCCAAGCACATGGTGGTAATATTTGATTGTGACGTGTACTTGATTCTAAGGGAGTGCAATTTTCTTGCAGCCATTGGTGGACTCAACAATTTACAAGTCATTATCATTGAAATTCTTGGTTGTGAACCTTGGATTGGTAGAGATATCTATATTGGCAGCTTGGTTAGCAGACACTTGTGTGAAGGCTAAGGGGTACATGGGAATGTCTTCTGAGTAGTTAGCGTTACAACAGCTTGGTTGGAATAGCTTTCCGCAACAGAGTGTGGCTCTGCTGACATGGCTTTGTGGAGCATAGGCTTCTTGTTATCGAAGTAGTTCCTTGGATGGAAGTGCATGGTCTTTTCATACCAGTTGATGGTGCAAGCTTCAAAGTCCATCTTCATTCCAAGGTCATTGTTCTTCTTCCAATGAGGAGGTGATAGTTGATGTTCTGGGTGACAACAAAACACTTGAGCTTCAGCACTCTCATGGAGTAGGATTGTAACACACTAGGGGTAGAATTTGAGTAGGAGTGATAATTATGAATGGATTAATACTTTACAAAAATGGATGGAAACTTAACAGATAAAATAATGAGCAATCGGGCCATGCTGGCTTCGATCGCCCATGAATATTCATATAGAGTAGCGATACGAATCGTGCGCCTGTCCGGCATCGGCATACCATTGTATACAGATAATGCTTTGCTACTTAATGATTCTTAGAGTAGCCCAAGTCTCATTCATTCGATCATACGTATCCTTCGATGGTATCTTGGATAGTACGACTTGTACGGTAGATTGCAGTGTGTACTCGTAGTCAGTACCAATGTACGCAAGTACCTTGGTATGTATGACAACAGTATGTTACAGAGTTCCCCAATGAGTGACTTGAGGATTCCTAGAATTGTTTCACTAGACTTCTTCCATATCTAGATCATTGTTTGCTGCATCTTGAGCTGGGTCATCGTTTGCTGGGTGCTCTTTGTATGGAGTGAGCTTTCGAATGTTGACTGTTTCGGTGACATTTGGAGACAGCCTCAGCTTCACTGTGCCATTGGTATGTACTTGCACAATTTGATATGGGCCTTTCTTCTGAGGTTGTAATTTGTCTGGATCTGGTTCTTTCATCCATACCTTATCATCAACCTTGAAAACATGCTTGATACGCTTGGCATTCTGTCGTAGGAGATTCATGTTGATGCCCTGTTGTCGAATTTGTTGTAGCGCAATGAGATTGGATGTGAGTGGTATGTCCAATAGCATGTCCCTGTTGAACACCAGGGCTCCTGGAGATGAGCCCATAGATGCATTGATTGCGCATCTGGTTGCGTGCATGCACGTAGCTAATGCATTGTCCATGAGCTGTGTGGCCTGTGTGTTGGTTTGAGGTGGGTTCACATGTACCAATATGCGCAGAGTGTCTGCAATGGTGTGATGGGCCCTTTCGCAGACAGCATTGCTCTGAGGATTTTTGACTGTGGTAGCCACACCTTCAATTCCATAGGATGCCAGTGTATTTTGGAATTCATGGCCTAGGAACTCTCCACCATTGTCATAAACACACTTGACTGGTCTTGGATATCTGGATAACCAGCAGTTGGTGAATTGGTTGGAGACATGGTGACTTGACTTATCTCTGATGCGAATGATTTCCAGCAGGTTGGTAACCGGGTCGATGCAAGTGAGAGCCTTGAAGTTGTAGACTTTTCCTTGGGCTGTTACCTTCCATGGTCCAATCAGATCCACATGCACTTCACTGAATGGTGCCAATGGCGCTTGCTTGGGCGCCAGCAAACCGTAACTAGCATTTCTGCTCTTGTACTTGATGCAATCATCCGGGCATACCGTAATCTTGGCATAGCTTGGTAAGACGTTCCACGTGGAACCTGGAGGCTATTGTTTGGTTGAGCCTGGTGGATCCACAGTGCCCTAATAGTAGATGGTACCACTTGAGTAGTTGTGGAGCAAGGGAGGTTGGAATGTAGATTTTCCATTCTTCTCTGGTTTCTGCTTTGGAGTAGCATGCAATTTTCCTGATTACCAAGTTGTTGTTTGAAGAAGGTTGGTAATTGTAGCTTGGCTGGTAGCGTCTCATCGTTTTGTTGATGTTGAGCAATATTGGCGTAATTCACTGGGCATTCCATTTCCCGGAGTGTTGGCAAGTTGACCAGACACTCATTGTTCAGTAGGCATGAATATAATTCATCGTCTGCGTCATGGCATAGGTTTGGGAATACCTCTGGGAATTCTTGTAGAAAAAGCTCTTCATCTGCTTGTTCAGGGACGTCTAACTTGAGAAAATCAATCAGAGTGCCTTTACCTTGCTTCTGTTTCTCCCCCACTGTAGGTGGATCCATCCTGGGTAATCTTGAGAATGCATCCGCGAGCACATTCTTGGGGCCCTCAACGTAGTTCCACTTGAGGTTGTATTCTTGTAGAAAGAGATTCCATCGGAGCACTCGCTGCGGAGAGAGGGTTTTGAAGGTGAGATTCTTGTGGTCTGTGTAAATGTTGAGTTCACAGCCTAATAGTAGTTTCCTGTATTCCTTGCAACACAAGACTATTGCAAGTAGTTCCTTTTCTGTCGTAGTATAATTCTTCTGAGCTGCATTCAGCTTTTTGGACCAATAAGCAATGGGCTTGCCATTTTGTAGGATGGCTGCGCCAAGTTGTAGATCTGATGCGTCTGTGTAGATATCAAACGGTAGATTCAAATCCGGGTATGTGTTCAGCGCGTCACTTGCTATCATGGCTTTCATTTCTTCAAAGGCTTTTTCCTGAGCCAGCCCCCAGGTGAAGGCCGACTTTGTTGTTGTTTTAGGCTGCCCATTGGCAGTTTTCTTGGGGGTTCCCGTGAGTTCAAATAAAGGAGAGAGGACATGTGATCTTCTCGGCCACATATCCCGGTAGTAACCAACAGCACCTAGAAAGGACTTGACTTGAGTGATTGTTTTGGGTCTGTCCATTCGCAGAATAGCTTCAATCTTTTTCTTCCAAGGTTTCACGGCTTCGGGAGTCATCCAAAATCCGAGAAAGTCCGTTTCCTGTACAGCCCAGTCACATTTGAGAGGGTTGCACTTGAGACCATTTTCATTCAGTCGTTGCAGAATTGTGTCCACTGTTTGCATGTGGTGGTTGAAGGTGCCATTTGTCCAGATTCCAATGTCATCAATATAGACGGTGCAGTCGGTACCTTGCAAAATGTCCTCCATCAGTTGTTGCGCGACATCCGGAGAGATTTTCACGTCCATTGGCAGTCTTTGGTATTCATAGCAGCCATATGGTGTGACAATGGTGCATAACTTCTTGCTTGGTTCATCCAATTCAAAACAGTAGTATTGCATAGACAAGTCAATCTTGGTGAAATGGGTGTATTTGCCGCGTCGATGCATGATGTCCTGAATTCTTGGTATTGGATATGGTCTTCTGACTAGCAGTTCATTGAGTTCTCGAAAATCTGACACCCAGCGGACCCTGTTATCCTTCTTTGGAATGATAAAAGTAGGAAATGCCCATTCAGCTGGGCCATCACATCTTTTGAGGACTCCATCATCTATAAAATTCTGGAGTTCCCTCTTGAATAGTTCTTCTCTTTTGTATGCGACTGCATATGGCCTCTTGTGAACTGGCTTGGCATTGGGCTTCAGTTTGAGTGAGATTTTCTTGTGTGGATATTTTCCTAGCTTACCGTTGAAAACGTTCGGGTATTTGGATAGGACAGCTTGGAACTGTTGTTTTTCTAACACTGTCATATGTGTTTGCTGTTCTGCAACTGCTGTTGGATCCATTGCTTCATAAGCTTTGTCGAGTATGACGGGTGACGACGATACTGCACCATGTACGAATAGCTCGGAATCAATGGATTCCTCCAGTAATGCTTGAAAATATGCTTCTTGCAGATCCGGAGTGATATCAAAACTGGCTGTTTCGCGCATTGGAATTTGTCGGTTGTTCCATTGAATCATGCTGGATTGAAATAACAAGTTGATATTGGTGCTGCTTAGAAAGTCGCGACCAAAGATAATATCATATCTGCATGATTTGGATTCAAATAATCTGGCCTCACAACGCTCGATTGTTGTGTTTCCAAATTCTTGTATCTTGAGATTCTTCATTATGACAAACAACGAGGTGTCAAATGATCCATTGGCTGTGGTTGTGATGGTCCTTGTTTTGGATTGGATTGGTAGAACTCCAAAGGGAAGGGCCCTTTTGTTGATGAGGGTTGTTGTGCTGCCACTGTCGAGTAGGGCAAGCATTGTTTTTGTTGTTTTTACAGGAATGCCTTGAATGTATTGGATGGTTGTTAAAACAATTGGAGCCACATCGCTCCTCTTTGTTTTGGTAGCTACGGGATATTCCGTATTTGGTTGTACTAGGGTTGTACTTTTTGCTAGGCGAGACGTCTAGCTTGTTGTCATCGAGCGTGTCGATGTCGATGTCGCTGCCCCATTATTTCGGTCGTTCGTACCCGTGCCAATAGAATCGTCATTCATTTTGGCTGTATTTTTGGCTTCTGTACCCTTATTTTTCTTTTTACCGACGCGTTCATCCTGTTCAAACTGGACTCGTCGTGAGCTTTTGTCAACATCAGATATACGTTCTGTAGATATACGTTCTGTAGGTTTCTCCCCTTCTGTGGAGAGAGTTCCTCCTGCGAGCCCAATTGGCTGTGCCAAATTGGCATCCAGGTCCTGTGGAGCTGGAGGCAGGGTGACTGCTCTTGTTTGGCCTCAAGGAAGCCAAATTTGCTCACCGCTCTGTACGCTGTGTTCTGCTTTGCCGCCATGTTGTTGGAGGAAAGCTTCCTTTGCGCGCTGCATGTGTGCTTGGAATGATTCATTGCTGGCTGTGGTAGTTTTTCCGGCTGAGTCATTATTGTTTTTCTTGTCGGCACACTGCTTTTTCTTCTGTTTGGAGTACCTGTTCTTGGGACATTCGGACCAATCATGGTGGTGTCCGGGAATGCGACAGGGATTAGAAGATTTTTGTCCTTGGTTTTTGTTGTTGGTTTTGCGTTTGGATTGGTTGTTGGCATTGTTTCCAGGACGTCTCCCTTGTTTTTTGCCTCCTCCATTCCTCAGCTTGGACTCTCGTTCTCGACTGGACATATATTCCACAATTTTCTGGATGGATGTTTCTGCAGTGATGCCACCATGAATTTGGCCATATTGCTCAACCCACAGGTTGGGGAAGGTGTGGAGCAATATTGTTGTTTTGTTGATGTTGTTGAGATTTTGGCCATGACCTTGCAGCTTCTCAGAGTACCGAATGAGCCGGTTGATGCGCAATGCATGATCCTTGGAGGTGGTATCATGTGGTTTCTTGCATGCCTCACTGCGGATGTAGGTTTGCATGATGTCTTTTGCATCCCCTGCATTCGCAGTAGTGTTCTTGAATGTAGTTCTTGATTGCTTCTTCATATCCTTCAATGTTCGCTGGATAATTTATATCGTGATTGTCGTCGCAGGTTGTCTCCTGCCATTTGCGCTGTGCTTCAGGGCATAGAATCTTGGTGAATGATTCATAGTATCGGTCTTCAGCGAGTGGCAGGGTGCTTGCCGCGATGAGAAAGGCTTCCTCACAGTACAATAATTCTTCCAGGCCCCCGTCTTCTGAAAAGATGGGCACCTTCCATTCCTGTGAATTCCCATCGGCATCATAGACTTTCAACGGTGGCAAGTTTGTTCTTAGTCCGGTCAAAGCTGGAACAATAGGTGATTGGTGGTTCTCGATGCAATCCGGTCGACATGTTGATACTTGCCTGATTTGATGTTCAGATTGTTTATTTCTTGATTTCGATTGTTTCCGATGATTTCGATTGTTTCCGATGATTTCGATGTTTTCGATTGTTGGAGACCGGAATTTTTGTTTCGTTTTCCTGATTAACAAATGTCGACTGGGCGAGAGGAGACCACTTTTGTTTACTTATGTGTCAAAAGTTCGTTCGAAAGCGAAAGATTTGTTTTGTTAGCGAGTGGAAAACCGTTGTCGTTCAAAAATTCGTTACCGGTTTTTTGGTAGCTTAGTTGTTATCAAAGAAAGAGCCGTTGTTCGAAAATTCGTTCTTTGAAAAATTCTTATTCTACAGTAGCTGTAAGAGTAATTACTGTGTAACACACTAGGGGTAGAATTTGAGTAGGAGTGATAATTATGAATGGATTAATACTTTACGAAAATGGATGGAAACTTAACAGATAAAATAATGAGCAATCGGGCCATGCTGGCTTCGATCGCCCATGAATATTCATATAGAGTAGCGATACGAATCGTGCGCCTGTCCGGCATCGGCATACCATTGTATACAGATAATGCTTTGCTACTTAATGATTCTTAGAGTAGCCCAAGTCTCATTCATTCGATCGTACGTATCCTTCGATGGTATCTTGGATAGTACGACTTGTACGGTAGATTGCAGTGTGTACTCGTAGTCAGTACCAATGTACGCAAGTACCTTGGTATGTATGACAACAGTACGTTACAAGGATAGCCATGGAAACATGGTATTCTCCAAGATCACATAGTGATTACAAGTGCCTCTGCTATTGGTTGTCTGTATTTGAATTATTGGAGTAAGGGAGTGCTTCTTGGCTTTAGCAGGAATGGCAGATTCAACAATGAGATTGTCTGTGGATCCAGAATCAAAGAGGGTCTTCAGATAGTATTTTCCAGATGTGCCATCGATGGAGCTGCAGACACTGACTGTGGTTCGAGTAAGATTGTTGTCGTTGTTGCAGGAATTCAAGGTTTGTGCGTCAGGGAATCTCTGAAGATCCAAATTACAGTATTCGGTGTCAACATCCATATCTACATGGAAGAGATCTGGCCAAGATTCTGTTTGGAGGGGGTGTTTCTTCTTGTTTGTTAATGAAGACACACATTTGTTGCTTGGGCTCATGTGAGTTGTTGCCATAGGAAGATAAATTGCTTGATCTGTTGCTGTTGTTGCTGTTGAAGTTGCTGTTGAAGTTGCGATCATTCACATGTGTGTCATTGTCATTGTTATTGTTATTCCTGTTAGGCTGGTTTGGATTCTTGGCGTTGAGGTAGCACTGTCCCCAAGTGTGGCTAGCGCCCAGGTGAATAGGACAGAGTGAGCCAGCATCAGCCACTCTCATGGAGGAATTGTTGTTGTTGTTTCCTTGGCTGTTGTTGGATCCTTGTTGTCAGTTTTGGCTATTGTTGTTGTTATTGTTGTTGTTGTTGTTGTTGTTGTTGTTCGATCAATTGTTATTTGGAATATTCTGATCGCTTCAATTGCGGCAGTTACTGTTGTTCTGATTGTTGTTGCTATTGTTGTTGTTGTTGTTGTTGTTGTTGTTATTCCTGTTTTGGAAGAAACGGTCTTGGCTGTTTTTCTTACTTTTCTTGTTTTCTTTGTTTTGATACCTCTCCATCCTTGTCACAATTATTAAATTCCTTTTGTACGTATGTAAGGAACATACAAGCCGGTACTTTAACTTATGTATATTCCTACGTAATTTATAGTACTACAGCTTGAGTGGTACGATACAACCGATTGAGTCACATGCACCTCTAGTGTTTGGAATAATGGGACTCAGTCATTATGCACTTCTGAGTGCAAGCTTGGAGTATCTCTGTAAACATGATTGGAATATTCTTCTCTAGGGCCGGTGACTACATCCAGCTCATATCTTGTGGTAAATGACTAGAGAGGCCCAATCTTTCTGTTTTCACAATTGAAGTTCAATACTTCAGACCGGCAGTATATAGCCATTTCGATACTCCCGATCGTGTGGTTCGATACTTAAGATGTTTCGTACCGCTGTTTTGATACTCATGAGTCGAGAAGCTTCTCACGATATATATATATATATATATATATACTCTTGCCATATATATATATATATATATATATATGTCCTCGTATTGCTGTTTCGATACTCACAATTAGAAGGAGAGGTTCGAAGAAGCTTCTCACGATATATATATATATATATATATATACTCTTCGATAATCACAATTAGAAGGAGAGGTTCGAAGAAGCTTCTCACAATATATATATATATGATAGCATGTGATTCTATAGTGCTGTACAAAGTATTAGCGGTGCACTGTATTTCACTGCACTAAAAGAGATATTACGCTCTCCAGCAATGATTACTCTCTTTATCTCATACTTTTAACATTTAACTGATTATATCTCCAAAATTCCACACTAGTTGCTATCAACTACTTGTAATCTACAATACATAAGATCTGTCTTACTGTGCCGACAAAGTTGGTAGTAAGAATAGATCCGGCGTTTCCATAGTCTCGCCTTGTAGTAAGATTGTCCGTTGCCAAAAGTATTGAAACACATTTGTCACGCGTAGAGTACAATTGTTTGTCTACTAACACACTAACGCAGCATTGCTGTTCTTCAGAAGCCTTCAAATCAAACTCTGAACAGACCGGATTCAGAAGGAAAATAATAAAAAAATGTGTAAGGGTATCTTCATAGGGAGAGTGGTGTTCTTCATACGCATCCTTCCATTCAATTGGCATGGATTCAAATATCAAACTCTTGAACTCTTCATCATTGATGGCTGCATTCTCAGGTGGATGTCCTGGAAGCAGTCGTAGGATAACATGATTGTGGAAGGTAACCATGGAGGCAAACTGGTGTACAGTCATGTTGGTGGTCTTCTTGATGTTGTTGAGGAATGGTTTGTGGCATCTGTATGCATCTGTGTTGTTGTTGAATTTGTAGGTGATGAAGCCATCAATGGTAGTTGGGAAGTTCTCCACAGCTCGGTTTGGTACGTTGGATGATACATTTATTTAGTATACTTAATTAAGTAACCTTAACCACTGAAGGTGGATCTAAACTACTCAGTCTGTATCCAGACTTTAACGTCACCTCAATCAAAGAGAGTTTAAGCCCCAAGTTGTAGAACAACAAATTTTTCAAACGAATCCTGAAAGCAAGCAGGGAGGGTACAAAGAACAAACTGATGAATGAGGCCCTAAGGGGAAGCCTAACAGGAGGCAGCTGCCCACAATCATACACCAATAGGAAAGGCATGCACATAGGAGGGGCATAGCGCCGCATGACTTGGTTGAAGAAGCAGGCGGGCGGTACACTGTGATTCTATGTAGGAGCAGCGCATGACTTGGTGGAAGAAGCAGGCAGGCTGGTCCTATGGTATGTGGGATGGAAGCCCCTAAGTGGAATTCAGTTACTGGGGACACAGGGGCCATCATCTTGGAGGAAGAAGAACAAGGTGGGCTGTACAATGGAGGGGTCCTATGTAGGATGGAGAACCATAAAAGAACAACACTTAGGGGGCACAGGGGCCATGGTCTTGGAGGAAGAAGAACAAGGCTGGCTGTGCACTGAAAGGGGGAGGGACAGAAGGGAGTTTGAAGTTTGACCTGCGAGACCTCTCTTATCTCGCAAGAGACTTGAAGAACCCGGTGGTACACTGGAAGGAGGGTTCTATGTAGAATCGGCCTCTAATCAAAACCACTTAGGAGCCAAGGGGCTGTAGGTGTGAAAACAGATGCCAGCTGTAGGGCACGCCTGATGGTATATGGAGGAAGTAAGGCCTTAAGTGAAAAAACTTACGGACGGGCCATAAGTGAATTTCAGGGAAGGAACATGGGGGAACTTGAAGTTCGACCTGTGAGACCTCTCTTATCTTGCAGGGAACAGACTTGAATAACCGGGTGGTACACTGGAAGGAGGTTTCTATGTAGAATGGGCCTCTAATCAAAACCACTTAGGAAACAAGGGGCTGTAGGTGTGAAAACTATTATTTTCCTTCTGAATCCGGTCCGTTGAAGGTCTGATTCAAAGGCTTCTGAAGAACAGCAACGCTGCGTTAGTGTGTTAGTAGACGAACGATTGTACTCTACGCGTGACAATTGTGTTTGGATACTTTTGGCAACGGATAATCGGACTATAGGTTCTATGATCATCAATAGGAAGGAAGGGAGATCGAGTGGATTGGCTGGAATATGAACTGAGGGACGTGACCGTGGAGGAGCCGGGGGATACAGAGATATCCAATCCTTCAAGACAACGTGGGTTTCCATATTCGTCGTAATCGGCATAAGGGAGTTGCTGTGGCTGAGGAGGATATTTCTGGAGAAATTGTTCGTCTTTTGCACTGATGTTGGTATCAAGAACAGATGGGTCCCAATGCTTATCGGATGTCATGATAACATGTGGGAGTGTGTCAAACTCAATAGTCGTGTACTTTCGCATCGCAAGGTATGGTAAACCGTGTCGTATGCTAAGAGGCAGTGCATATCCATCGGAGGTGGTGATGACCTGTCCACCGCCCGCTTTGATGGATGTGTCGTCAACAGTGGAAAAATATGCTTCCATCTGGCCGGAGGACAATATAGAAGGGTGTCGTCCTGTATAGGCACATTCATTGAAAATGAGGATGACGGGGCCTCTGTTCGATATGGAATAAGCTCCGCATGTAGCAATGGGAATATTCTGTACCTGGTGATTGTTAATGCCGGTGACATTGACATATCGTGGTGGGATATCCTTGGAGATGAGGCATGCATCATTGCCGATGATGCAACCATTTGCGCCGCGATCGACCATGGCAAAACCAGGACTAGTAACCATAGTTTTGTGTATGCGGTATGTGTACGACGTTACTGGACTATCGTTAGGAAAGGTCAGATCTTCGTCAGGATTATACCACTGGTGAAAATTGGCGGAATATGAGGATGTTCCTACAGGTATTTGGGTGTCACCGTCCTTTTTGTACCGAATGTCAGGGTTTTCGGAAAGGAATCAAGCGGGATGCGTGGGTGACATGGAAGACTTGAGAGGTCGCTGGTCCTTGGATGAAGAGGTTGTTGATTTATATACACCTAATGATGCATGGAAAACACCTCTACGATCATTTTCTACAGCAGGATGTAGATCTGCTGCGGAATTGGCATGTTCATCTTTGTTCGAAGTATCGGCTTCTCGGAATGATACCGAATGTCCATGTTGATATGCCTTCCGGGTAATGGGTTTGACACTGTTGGGGTCAGGTTGGTCCTTGTTGAGTAAGTCGTGTCGTAACGATGCGACCACGATTTTCTTGCCTTCCGGAGAAAAACTAAGCCAACTCTTCATGTCCTGACGTGACAGTTTGTAGGCAGCTGCGTGGTAGGGTCAGGGGTACGTCCAGCCTTAAATACCGCATAATCTTGATAGTCTCCTTCAAATTTGATAGGGAGAGCATAGTCATCATGGTTTTGGCTTTGTTCAGAGGAAAAGTCATGAACGTGTGCACGTACAGTCGACCGAGGAGCGGCCATCGCGGACTGGGAATCGAGTCGAGTTGCTTCGAGTAGAAGCGTGATTTTAAGTTTGTGAATAGCAGCTGCTTCAGCGACTGCATCTGTCACGGTGCTATTTGCCCCACCTGGATCCTTGACTTTGACAAACTGTTCACTTAGCTGAAAGCTGGAATAGCATGCCTGACATAATGCTGATTTTGCAGTATGGTACTCAAGGGGCTTGTTGGGAGGACGGAGCTTATTGAGGTGATTTAATTCATCAAACCAATGTGTGATAAATTTCACTTTGGATTCTTTCCAATTGTTGAGATTCAACTTTAGCAACGCTTGTAGCTGAGTCAAATTGTCATATACCTTGGCCTTTGATT